>JAZGTN010000096.1:1200000-1560491 GCA_037783415.1 Leptasterias polaris | reverse complement strand
GTGATGGAAGATGATGATGGGAGGTGATGATGGAAGATAATGATGAGAGATGATGGTGGGAGGTGATGATGGAAGATAATGTGAGAGATGATGATGGAAGAAGGTGATTGAAGATGATGATGGGAGATTATGATGGAAGATGGTGATGGAAGATGATGATGGGAGGTGATGATGGAAGATGATGATGGGAAATGGGGAGAGGAGATGGTTATTGGAGTTGATGATGGGAGATGATGATTGGAGACGATGAATTAAGATGATGATGGGAGATGATGATGGGAGATGATGATGGGAAGTGATGATGGGAGATGATGACGGGAGATGATGATGGGAGATGATGGTGGGAGGTGATGATGGGAGATGATGATGGGAGATGATGATGGGAAGTGATGATGGGAGATGATGACGGGAGATGATGATGGGAGATGATGGTGGGAGGTGATGATGGGAGATGATGATGGGAGATGATGATGGGAGATGATGATGGGAGGTGATAATGGTAGATGATGATGGGAGGTGATGATGGGAGATGGTGATGGGAGATGATGATGGGAGATGATAAAGGAAGATTGTGATGGAAGGTGATGATTGGAGATGATGATGGGAAATGGGGAGAGGAGATGGTTATTGGAGTTGATGATGGGAGATGATGATTGGAGACGATGAATTAAGATGATGATGGGAGATGATGATGGGAGATGATGATGGGAAGTGATGATGGGAGATGATGACGGGAGATGATGATGGGAGATGATGGTGGGAGGTGATGATGGGAGATGAACATTTGAGATGATGATTGGAGATGATGATGGGGATGATGATGGGAGATGATAAAGGAAGATTGTGATGGAAGGTGATGATTGGAGATGATGATGGGAAATGGGGAGAGGAGATGGTTATTGGAGTTGATGATGGGAGATGATGATTGGAGACGATGAATTAAGATGATGATGGGAGATGATGATGGGAAGTGATGATGGGAGATGATGACGGGAGATGATGATGGGAGATGATGGTGGGAGGTGTTGATGGGAGATGATGATGGGAGATGATGATGGGAGATGATGATGGGAGGTGATAACGGTAGATGATGATGGGAGGTGATGATGGGAGATGGTGATGGGAGATGATGACGGGAGATGATGATGGGAGGTGATGATGGGAGATGATGTTGGAAGATGATGATTTAAGATGATGATGGGAGATGATGATTGGAGATGATGATGGGAGGTGATAATGGTAGATGATGATGGGAGGTGATAATGGTAGATGATGATGGGAGGTGATGATGGGAGATGATGATGGAAACGATGATGGGAGATGATGATGGGAGGTGATGATGGGAGATGATGTTGGAAGATGATGATTTAAGATGATGATGGGAGATGATGATTGGAGATGATGATGGGAGGTGATAATGGTAGATGATGATGGGATATGATGATGGGAGATGATGATGGGAGGTGATAATGGTAGATGATGATGGGAGGTGATAATGGTAGATGATGATGGGATATGATGATGGGAGATGATGATGGGAGATGGTGATGGAAGATGGTGATGGAAGATGATGATTGGAGGTGATGATGGAAAATAATGATGAGAGATGATGCCGGGAGATGATGATGGGAGTTGATGATGGGAGGTGATGACGGGAGATGATGATGGGAGATGATGGTGGGAGGTGATGATGGAAGATAATGTGAGAGATGATGATGGAATATAGTGATTGAAGATGATGATGGGAGATTATGATGGAAGATGGTGATGGAAGATGATGATGGGAGGTGATGATGGAAGATGATGATGGGAAGTGATGATGGGAGATGATGACGGGAGATGATGATGGGAGATGATGGTGGGAGGTGTTGATGGGAGATGATGATGGGAGATGATGATGGGAGATGATGATGGGAGGTGATAATGGTAGATGATGATGGGAGGTGATGATGGGAGATGGTGATGGGAGATGATGACGGGAGATGATGATGGGAGGTGATGATGGGAGATGATGTTGGAAGATGATGATTTAAGATGATGATGGGAGATGATGATTGGAGATGATGATGGGAGGTGATAATGGTAGATGATGATGGGAGGTGATAATGGTAGATGATGATGGGAGGTGATGATGGGAGATGATGATGGAAACGATGATGGGAGATGATGATGGGAGGTGATGATGGGAGATGATGTTGGAAGATGATGATTTAAGATGATGATGGGAGATGATGATTGGAGATGATGATGGGAGGTGATAATGGGAGATGATGATGGGATATGATGATGGGAGATGATGATGGGAGGTGATAATGGTAGATGATGATGGGAGGTGATAATGGTAGATGATGATGGGATATGATGATGGGAGATGATGATGGGAGATGGTGATGGAAGATGGTGATGGAAGATGATGATTGGAGGTGATGATGGAAAATAATGATGAGAGATGATGACGGGAGATGATGATGGGAGATGATGATGGGAGATGATGGTGGGAGGTGATGATGGAAGATAATGTGAGAGATGATGATGGAATATAGTGATTGAAGATGATGATGGGAGATTATGATGGAAGATGGTGATGGAAGATGATGATGGGAGGTGATGATGGAAGATAATGATGAGAGATGATAATGGAAGATGGTGATTGAAGATGATGATGGGATATTATGATGGAAGATGGTGATGGAAGATGATGACGGGAGATGATGATGGGAGATGACGATGAGAGTTGATGATTGGAGGTGATGAAAGAAGGTGGTGATGGAAGATGATGATCGGAGATGATGATGGGAAATGGGGACAGGAAATGGTTATTGGAGTTGATGATGGGAGATGATGATTGGAGATGATGATGGGGATGATGATGGGAGATGGTGATGGGAGATGATGACGGGAGATGATGATGGGAGGTGATGATGGGAGATGATGATGGGAGATGATGATGGGAGGTGATAATGGTAGATAATGATGGGAGGTGATGATGGGAGATGGTGATGGGAGATGGTGATGGGAGATGATCACGGGAGATGATGATTGGAGGTGATGATGGGAGGTGATGACGGGAGATGATGATGGGAGATGATGGTGGGAGGTGATGATGGAAGATAATGTGAGAGATGATGATGGAAGAAGGTGATTGAAGATGATGATGGGAGATTATGATGGAAGATGGTGATGGAAGATGATGATGGGAGGTGATGATGGAAAATGATGATGGGAGATGAACATTTGAGATGATGATTGGAGATGATGATGGGGATGATGATTGGAGATGATAAAGGAAGATTGTGATGGAAGATGATGATCGGAGATGATGATGGGAAATGGGGAGAGGAGATGGTTATTGGAGTTGATGATGGGAGATGATGATTGGAGACGATGATTTAAGATGATGATGGGAGATGATGATGGGAAATGATGATTTAAGATGAAGTTTGGAGATGATGATGAAAGATGTTGATGGTCGATGATGGGAGACAATGATGGAAGATTGTTATGGAAAATGATGATGGGAGATGATGATGGGAGATGGGGACGTTTGATGACTATTGGAGTTGATGATGTGAGATGATGATTGGAGATGATGATGGGGATGATGATGGGAGGTGATAAAGGAAGATTGTGATGGAAGGTGATGATTGGAGATGATGATGACAGATGATGATAGGAGATTATAATGGTTGGAGATGATGACAGGAGGTGATTATTGAAGTTGATGATGGGAGATGACGATGAGTGACGATGATGGAAAATGATGATGGGTGATTATAATGGGAGATGATGATGGGAGATGGGACGGTAGTTAAAAGATGGGAGATGATGATGGGAGATGATGATGGGAGATGATGATTGGAGATGATGGTTGGATATGATGATGATAGATGATGATTTAGGATAATGTTGGGAAATAATGATGGGAGCTGAATGCTGATGATCGGAGATGGTGATTGGAGATGATGATGGGAGATGATGATTGAAGATGATGATCAATGATGATGAAGGGAGATGATGACGGAAGATGGTGATCGAAGATGAGGATAAGAGATGATGATGGGAGATGATGATGCAAGATGATGATGGGAGATAAACATTTGAGATGATGATTGGAGATGATGATGGGGATGATGATGGAAAATGATGACGGGAGATTATAATGGGAGATGATGATGGGAGATGGGACGGTAGTTAAAGATGGGAGATGATGATGATGGGAGTTGATGATGGGAGATGATGATTGAAGATGATGATCAATGATGAAGATTATGATGATGATTCGAGAGGGATGATGGGAGGTAATGATGGAAGATGATTGTGGGATGATGATGTGAGATGATGATTGGAGATGATGATTGGAGATGATGATGGGAGATGATGGTTTTAGATGATGATGGGAGATGATGACGGAAGATGATGATGGGAGATGATGATGGGAGATGATGATGGGAGGTGATAATGGTAGATGATGATGGGAGGTGATGATGGGAGATGGTGATGGGAGATGATGATGGGAGATGATAAAGGAAGATTGTGATGGAAGGTGATGATTGGAGATGATGATGGGAAATGGGGAGAGGAGATGGTTATTGGAGTTGATGATGGGAGATGATGATTGGAGACGATGAATTAAGATGATGATGGGAGATGATGATGGGAGATGATGATGGGAAGTGATGATGGGAGATGATGACGGGAGATGATGATGGGAGATGATGGTGGGAGGTGATGATGGGAGATGAACATTTGAGATGATGATTGGAGATGATGATGGGGATGATGATGGGAGATGATAAAGGAAGATTGTGATGGAAGGTGATGATTGGAGATGATGATGGGAAATGGGGAGAGGAGATGGTTATTGGAGTTGATGATGGGAGATGATGATTGGAGACGATGAATTAAGATGATGATGGGAGATGATGATGGGAAGTGATGATGGGAGATGATGACGGGAGATGATGATGGGAGATGATGGTGGGAGGTGTTGATGGGAGATGATGATGGGAGATGATGATGGGAGATGATGATGGGAGGTGATAACGGTAGATGATGATGGGAGGTGATGATGGGAGATGGTGATGGGAGATGATGACGGGAGATGATGATGGGAGGTGATGATGGGAGATGATGTTGGAAGATGATGATTTAAGATGATGATGGGAGATGATGATTGGAGATGATGATGGGAGGTGATAATGGTAGATGATGATGGGAGGTGATAATGGTAGATGATGATGGGAGGTGATGATGGGAGATGATGATGGAAACGATGATGGGAGATGATGATGGGAGGTGATGATGGGAGATGATGTTGGAAGATGATGATTTAAGATGATGATGGGAGATGATGATTGGAGATGATGATGGGAGGTGATAATGGTAGATGATGATGGGATATGATGATGGGAGATGATGATGGGAGGTGATAATGGTAGATGATGATGGGAGGTGATAATGGTAGATGATGATGGGATATGATGATGGGAGATGATGATGGGAGATGGTGATGGAAGATGGTGATGGAAGATGATGATTGGAGGTGATGATGGAAAATAATGATGAGAGATGATGCCGGGAGATGATGATGGGAGTTGATGATGGGAGGTGATGACGGGAGATGATGATGGGAGATGATGGTGGGAGGTGATGATGGAAGATAATGTGAGAGATGATGATGGAATATAGTGATTGAAGATGATGATGGGAGATTATGATGGAAGATGGTGATGGAAGATGATGATGGGAGGTGATGATGGAAGATGATGATGGGAAGTGATGATGGGAGATGATGACGGGAGATGATGATGGGAGATGATGGTGGGAGGTGTTGATGGGAGATGATGATGGGAGATGATGATGGGAGATGATGATGGGAGGTGATAATGGTAGATGATGATGGGAGGTGATGATGGGAGATGGTGATGGGAGATGATGACGGGAGATGATGATGGGAGGTGATGATGGGAGATGATGTTGGAAGATGATGATTTAAGATGATGATGGGAGATGATGATTGGAGATGATGATGGGAGGTGATAATGGTAGATGATGATGGGAGGTGATAATGGTAGATGATGATGGGAGGTGATGATGGGAGATGATGATGGAAACGATGATGGGAGATGATGATGGGAGGTGATGATGGGAGATGATGTTGGAAGATGATGATTTAAGATGATGATGGGAGATGATGATTGGAGATGATGATGGGAGGTGATAATGGGAGATGATGATGGGATATGATGATGGGAGATGATGATGGGAGGTGATAATGGTAGATGATGATGGGAGGTGATAATGGTAGATGATGATGGGATATGATGATGGGAGATGATGATGGGAGATGGTGATGGAAGATGGTGATGGAAGATGATGATTGGAGGTGATGATGGAAAATAATGATGAGAGATGATGACGGGAGATGATGATGGGAGATGATGATGGGAGATGATGGTGGGAGGTGATGATGGAAGATAATGTGAGAGATGATGATGGAATATAGTGATTGAAGATGATGATGGGAGATTATGATGGAAGATGGTGATGGAAGATGATGATGGGAGGTGATGATGGAAGATAATGATGAGAGATGATAATGGAAGATGGTGATTGAAGATGATGATGGGATATTATGATGGAAGATGGTGATGGAAGATGATGACGGGAGATGATGATGGGAGATGACGATGAGAGTTGATGATTGGAGGTGATGAAAGAAGGTGGTGATGGAAGATGATGATCGGAGATGATGATGGGAAATGGGGACAGGAAATGGTTATTGGAGTTGATGATGGGAGATGATGATTGGAGATGATGATGGGGATGATGATGGGAGATGGTGATGGGAGATGATGACGGGAGATGATGATGGGAGGTGATGATGGGAGATGATGATGGGAGATGATGATGGGAGGTGATAATGGTAGATAATGATGGGAGGTGATGATGGGAGATGGTGATGGGAGATGGTGATGGGAGATGATCACGGGAGATGATGATTGGAGGTGATGATGGGAGGTGATGACGGGAGATGATGATGGGAGATGATGGTGGGAGGTGATGATGGAAGATAATGTGAGAGATGATGATGGAAGAAGGTGATTGAAGATGATGATGGGAGATTATGATGGAAGATGGTGATGGAAGATGATGATGGGAGGTGATGATGGAAAATGATGATGGGAGATGAACATTTGAGATGATGATTGGAGATGATGATGGGGATGATGATTGGAGATGATAAAGGAAGATTGTGATGGAAGATGATGATCGGAGATGATGATGGGAAATGGGGAGAGGAGATGGTTATTGGAGTTGATGATGGGAGATGATGATTGGAGACGATGATTTAAGATGATGATGGGAGATGATGATGGGAAATGATGATTTAAGATGAAGTTTGGAGATGATGATGAAAGATGTTGATGGTCGATGATGGGAGACAATGATGGAAGATTGTTATGGAAAATGATGATGGGAGATGATGATGGGAGATGGGGACGTTTGATGACTATTGGAGTTGATGATGTGAGATGATGATTGGAGATGATGATGGGGATGATGATGGGAGGTGATAAAGGAAGATTGTGATGGAAGGTGATGATTGGAGATGATGATGACAGATGATGATAGGAGATTATAATGGTTGGAGATGATGACAGGAGGTGATTATTGAAGTTGATGATGGGAGATGACGATGAGTGACGATGATGGAAAATGATGATGGGTGATTATAATGGGAGATGATGATGGGAGATGGGACGGTAGTTAAAAGATGGGAGATGATGATGGGAGATGATGATGGGAGATGATGATTGGAGATGATGGTTGGATATGATGATGATAGATGATGATTTAGGATAATGTTGGGAAATAATGATGGGAGCTGAATGCTGATGATCGGAGATGGTGATTGGAGATGATGATGGGAGATGATGATTGAAGATGATGATCAATGATGATGAAGGGAGATGATGACGGAAGATGGTGATCGAAGATGAGGATAAGAGATGATGATGGGAGATGATGATGCAAGATGATGATGGGAGATAAACATTTGAGATGATGATTGGAGATGATGATGGGGATGATGATGGAAAATGATGACGGGAGATTATAATGGGAGATGATGATGGGAGATGGGACGGTAGTTAAAGATGGGAGATGATGATGATGGGAGTTGATGATGGGAGATGATGATTGAAGATGATGATCAATGATGAAGATTATGATGATGATTCGAGAGGGATGATGGGAGGTAATGATGGAAGATGATTGTGGGATGATGATGTGAGATGATGATTGGAGATGATGATTGGAGATGATGATGGGAGATGATGGTTTTAGATGATGATGGGAGATGATGACGGAAGATGGTGATGGAAGATGGTGATGGAAGATGAGGATAGGAGTTGATGATGGGAGATGATGATGGGAGATGATGATGGGAGATGAACATTTGAGATGATGATTGGAGATGATGATGGGGATGATGATGGGAGGTGATAAAGGAAGATTGTGATGGAAGGTGATGATTGGAGATGATGATGACAGATGATGATGGGAGATGATTATTTATCAGTAGAATGGGTATTAATATGATAGCATTATTGATAACATTAATTTTAAAATGTCACTCTTTTACAATGAACGCCGCATGTACTTTTTCCAACCACTGGTTGGCAAAACTCGTGGCTGACATTGCAAAAGAAAAGGCCTCTAACCCTTTCAAAATGGAGTTCAAAGATCCTACATACCAACACCTCCGGAGCATGGTTGCGTACGAAAAATTTGTTTGTGCTTACAGAACACACGGATGAAACAAAGGCCAAGAACGTGAACATTTGTTGGCCAATCACAATAAATTTTGGATTAAATGAATGGAAGTTAATAATGTTCTAAAATGAAAACTTCAAGGTAATTACAGAGTTTGTAAAATTTGTCCTTTGAACACAAGCTCCGTGTTGGATGAGAATGTGTGTTTCACGCTTTTGATCAAACAATGGGCACCATGCAGGGGTTTTTGTTTTTGAATTGATATTATTCGGTAGCAAGAGGGTTTAAAAGGTAGGATCATCTTTAGGTTTTTGTCAAAGTAATGCTGACTTTAAGGAACACTTATCAAGATAGATGCATTAAAAGTCACATGTGAAAGTTTCAGTTGAAAATAGTACTTGTTGAGAAACTAGCACCCCAAACCCCAACCACCCCCAACAACCCAACAAACAAACAAACAAACAAACACCCCAACAACCCAACAAACAAACAAACAAACACCCCAACAACCCAACAAACAAACAACCCAACAAACGACCCAAGAAACACACCCAACAAACAACAAACAAACAAACAACAAACAAACCAACAAACAACCCAACAAACAAAAAACACCACACACACACAGTATTTCCATCAAGCTCGTCGAATCGATCCACTTTATAGCAAGATGACAACTTGTACCAACCGCCTGGCCGTACTGAGGACAGCATTCAAAGGACAACATGAGGCAGGCTATCTTTGGAGATTCTAATTAACAGGGGCACTCCAGAAGAAATAACTTCGCAGGATGCTTACTACCATTACAATCCTTAGAACAAGTAGGTATTCAGTTTACTCAATTACACAATATCAAACCTTCTATTCTTGTGCAGCTTAAGTTGTTTTGTTTGTGCAGGGCCTAACTTCTGTTTTAAATTCTTCGATGTTGCTTTTTTGTGTTTTCTTAAATTTGTGTATTTTTATTGTAAATTTACTTGCAATTCAGCTAATGCCACTATTTGTAAACTCTTAACAAACCATGTTATGAACAAATGAACGAACGATGTCCTTTATTACTATTTAGATCAATTTATTTTACTTCGAACACTTCTGTAGATTGCTGAATATTCTTGATTGTATTCCACATACCCATTTAACATAAGGAAAGTAACTGTCTTTCTCCATCTAGTGATAATGCCTAAAAAATACATAAATACAAGTTCCAATCCATGCAGGCAAAGGCTGCAAAGTGTCAATTGAAAGCTAATACTTAATTTAAAAAAGAGAGAAATAATTGACATAACAATTAGCTGTTACTGACAGGCACTTTAAGGGACACGTTGCCTTGGATTGTATGAAAAGCGTTTGACCGTTTGTTATGAAATGCATATGGTTAGAAAGAGGTTTTCAAAGTAGAATATAATGATACACACAAATATGCCTTGAAATTGCGTGGTTTTCCTTTTACATCGTGAACTAACACGGCCCGCCATTTTGTAGAGTCAAATTTTTGGACTCCACAAAATGGCGGACCGTGTTAGTTCGCAAAGTAAGAGGAAAACCATGAAATTTCAAGGCATATTTGTGTGGATCATTGTATTCTACTTTTAAAACATCTTTCTAACATATGCATTTTATATTAAACAAACGGTTACAAATGCTTTTCATAGACCAACTCGCCCGATCCAAGGCAACGTGTCCCTTTAATGTTCCCTCAAAAGTCATTACTTTTGAGAAATACTATACGCCAACTTGAAAAATTCTTCGTTCGAACGGAAATATTAACAAACCTTCGGTGCACGTGCCTGCATCCACAAATATTGATTGCTTCGATCGAGTGTATGGCTGAATACACGACGCCCGAGGTGAAAATAGAACGCTCTAGATCCGGGGATCACCGAGGGAGTAGTAGTTTTACCAAAGCACGAGTAAAATCAGTCAATATTTATTTTATAATAACACCCCAAACATTGTGCTAAGGTACCAGGAAGCTGCTGTTGCCATGAGTCTAGTACATTGGTTGTTATGGGGTAGTACATCGGTCGCTATGGGATAGTACATTGTTTGCTGCGTGTATAGCGCGTCGCGTTCGCGCGGTTTCTGGTAAAAGTAAGACATATCATGGTGACGTGCTCTACACCCATGAGAAGGCAAAATATTTGTAAGGGAGTATTCAACCTCGTTTCCAGTGGTGTACGATATCGCTGCACCATGTTTTTTTCCTTCCCAGAATGCCTTGCTCGATCGAAACCCCCTATCTTGTTCGTTTGAACATTGAAGATGATTTTCGTTCGAAGAAAGTTTTTCCCCGATTTTCCTTTACCTTTATAAGCTTCGTATAGTTACTCAAGACAGTATTAATGAAAATGACGTAAACTAGGCCTGAAGGGTATTTCGAAAGACGGTTCTGTTTTACTGCAAAGTAGTCTTGAATCAAAAGCTGCAGTTAAAACTTTGCCCAAAACATGCATGATGTTAGAATAATGGATACTATAAAAAGGCAAAGTTTGTTTCGAGTGTTGGAAGCTCAAACATTGCTTCTCGTCCCTAATAATACTCTAACTTCACCAGAAATCATACAGAAACTCAAACATGCCCAAAAGCAAATTTAAATTAAGTTAATCACAGTTGTACCCAGAAATAACAATTACGAATTGTCATTGTAAAATACTCCCACAATACCTTGACAATAATAGTGTTCGCTTTTTATTTTTGACTTGAGTTTTTCTTGCATATCTACGGAAGCCGGATAGTGCCATGAAATAAGAAGTGAAATATTTTTTCATGAGCGCGATAATATTTTTTTTGTACCATTTATCTGGCGGCCGCCACTTATTATCCGGCGGCCGCCACTTAATTAAGTGGCGGCCGCCACATAATAATCTGTACCACACGTTCTTTATATTGCGGATTTTAAGAGGACAGGTCATAGGATTCGGGGGGGGGGGGGGGGGTTAAGAGGACATATCGGGTGCGTTCGATTAGCTTCCCCGGGTCGACCCCGGTCTGCTCATCCGGGTGAGCCCCTAACCATGAGCTAATCGAACGCCAACTTCCCCCAGCATTCACACCAATGCATCTTGGGACAGCCGACCGGAACTACTTCCATTTTGTGCCGTATGTCCGATACTTTCCGTGGATTCACGAAAACATCGTAAAATAATTATTCTCAAGGTAAAACTGCAACATTATTTTATTATTAGATTATTATGTGGCGGCCGCCAGATAATTATGTGGCGGCCGCCACTTAATTAAGTGGCGGCCGCCGGATAATAAGTGGCGGCCGCCACTTAATTAAGTGGCTTCCGCCAGATAATAAGTGGCGGCCGCCACTTAATTAAGTGGCGGCCGCCGGATAATTAAGTGGCGGCCGCCGGATAATTAAGTGGCGGCCGCCGGATAATAAGTGGCGGCCGCCGGATAAATAAGTAGCGGCCGCCGGATAATTAAGTGGCGGCCGCCAGATAAATGGTTCCAAAAAATATTCTCGCGCTCATAAAAAATTATTTCACTTCTTATTTTCTGCCACTATCCGGCTTCCGTACTGAACCAAAGGGGTTGAACCATCCTAAGCCCTATTATTGTACCAGTTTTGTGACCAAGTAACGACAACCAAAGATATATAAAGGATTCATTTGGCATATTGTACTTTAAACACACATGCGGTTTTCTAAAAACTGATTGTACACCTGTAGGATTACATGCGTTGTTACATAACATACTGGTTTTCATGGAGACATGACAACAAACTACATGCAAGTAGTGAACACACAAATAATCAACATGGCACTGATAATGAGATATCATTGGAGGGTGAACATAAAATGTAGGTCTACACAAAATATCACAATACAAATCACAATACAGAGTTACAGTAACATAACGGATAAATAAGCAAATCTTGAAATAGTTAAAACTATGTGTTGCCCAAGTGTAGTAAACATGATAACAACAGTGAGAATTTACCATGTGAACGTTCTTGTAATCAGTAGGAACAACAGTCAGATACAGTGTGAACGCGACAGTTCGGTTGACAAGTGTAGATTGTTTTTACATCGGATTTGGCTCCCCGAGCCGGAATGATATGAAGGCACCGCTTTTGAGTTTGTATTTGATCAATGAGGGTATGGAGTTGGGTATGAAGGCGAACAACACCCGTTCATCGTTGCGGATAGATTGAAGATGGCAATCCCGTAGCTCTTTCCTGATCTTCCTGGTTCGAATGGAGACATCGTCACTGATGAAGATCTTGGAAGATTTGTATGGTTTGTTCTTCAAAGTTTTTGCTGAGTTTTGGAGTATGAGCTGACGATCACCGTAACGGAGAAACTTGCAATGTATTGGACGGGGCCGAGGTCGGGAGCCTGAGGGGTCTGACTGTTTGAAAAAAACGGAGCTCCAAAAACAACATCCAAACAGTCATGGGATGATTTATTAACAGAGACCACACGGAAAACATGTGTTTTCCTTTTCACAACCTCTCCCGATCTCTGCCCATTTATCGTTTGCTGGCTACCACCGGATTTAGCTTCGAATTTCCCGCACCATCATACACACAGCGCTAAATGGGCTGTTTCTCACACCCTCCATCCTATCTCCCCCCCCCCTTAACCAACACTTGTTTCCCCTGTGACCCTCTCTACCCCCCCCCCCCCCCCCCCATCATTTTAAGAACTATACACATGACGCCTCTTGCGTTTTTTAAAGCTTTAGTTTCCATACTTGATTCTCCATCAGCAGGGGGAGAATTTTTATAAATATTCAACCTAAAGCTTTTTGAACACTTTGAGTGCGTTCCGGTCCTAATATTTTTTTTGCATGCCCGTCTCTAAAACTCTCTATATGATGCACTAATCTAATACCATCTAAATGTTTTTTGGTGTGGTCACACTAGTCACATTTCATGGTCTGCTTGCACGCGGCTACATGTATGATTCGCTTTTCCCCTTACACACAAGCAAACGCATAGTAAATAACCTCGAATGCACTTGAAACTTTGCATGTAGTTAGAGTATAACTAGCAGATGGTTCAAAAGTTGTGATGTCATGATGACGTCATCAGGTGTCAAATTACAAGCCATTTAAGTTCAAAAGGTGACCTCACGCCAATGCCTCTCTGTCTCTGAATATTAAAGATATAGTATTCATATTTAGGCATATGATAGATCAAGACACGGGTAACATTTGAAAAGTTAACGTGAAATTCACGTGACCTTTACCGGAAGGTCAAAGTTTGTCTTTGTGTAATTCTTAAAAAACCCCAATTTCCGGCAAAAACATTAACTTCTGTATATCTGATCAACTTCAAATTTAAACCATGTTAGGACCTCGATAAAACCTCCATCAAGCAGTTGTGACGTCATGATGACGTCATCAGGTGTCAAATTACAAGGTTTTAAACATTTAAATTTTTAATCTTTGAAAATCCATATCAAATCAAGAGGAAGAGACCGTCGGTTGGTTTTTGTAGGATTATATAGAGGTATTATAGGTCCTTATTTTTCATTGTGTGCGTGACATGACATGACCTCTACTTCCGGTCGAAACCGGAAGTGCCTTGTAATTTAAAAGTGGCAAATGTTTTCAAGTTGTTTTCAACGATGTTATAATTCAGCAAGGGTCTGGTTTACAAAAATCGGATCGGTGACGTCATAACATCTAAAGGCGCCCTCTAGCGGCAAGTTATAAACAGACCAAAATACACTTTTACTAGATGTCTGTGGTGAAGTTTATGACAATCGTTTCAAAATTGGTATACATGATGACCTTTATGCAGACAACATATGAGTGGAGTTTCAGATTGATGACGTCATCATGTGTCACGTGGTATTGTCTTTAAATTTTACTCTTTGAAGCCTTGCATCTCAAGGAGTTCGACTGAGTTGAAACTTGGCATATAGATAGACAATGATAATGACTACGTAAATCTAAAGTGACAACATGATGAGGTCATCACAATAATGTTTACACATTTTTGAAATTTTGACCAATTATTACTTATCTTGTATACAAAGCAAGCTACATGTATAGTCCAATTTTATTTTGAGAAAAATAAATGAAACTCTTCACGATACCAACAGCGTGTATTGAAAAACGGCTCATCATTCCCTACCACCGGAGCCGAACACCTTGAGTTTGTGGTAAGACAAACTCTGAATCTCTAGTTGCTTATTGCACTTATTGCTTGCACTTAAAAAAGGATGAAAAATGTGAATTGTATAACTGCAGTATTTTTGACCAAACTGTGTACTTTGTCGAAAGGAAACATTTTTTCTGTTTATGCCTTTGTTACTGATGAGATATGGATAAGTTGATAAACTATGAACAAATGCAATGATGTTTTGCTGGATGATACTTGATATTTCGGTTTCTTAGGTTTTCCTTAAGATCTTATATCACAGATGCACGAGGCTGTGGCATAACTAGACATTTTTGTTTAGAGGCGGGCAGTGGCGAAGAGATAAATTGCTGTTGTTGTTGTTGTTGCTTCTGGTGTTTTTTGTTTTTTGTTTTTTTAAGTAATGTTATTATTACAAAAAAGTATCAATTAATGTATCTACATTCGGTTCGTTAGGCCTATTTAGAAGAATGGTTTTTGCATTAACAAATAAACTAATTGATGAAATTAATTTATCCGCTTTTTATATTCAGCATTGAGTTTACTTTCAAGACTCTATACGGAATTTGTACACAGCCAATGCATATCACAATTCTTATTCTGATGATAGCTTCCATAATAAAAACATATTATTTTGATATTTTTTACATGAGTCCGGTGTCATCATAATTTATGTGTTGATAAATAAGGCAAAATACACCACTCCAATGCAATGGACAAAGAAGGTAATTCTTACTTTGAACAATAACATATACTGTTTCACACATTATTACTACTATTTTTGGTAATGAAACCAAAGATGCCTAAAAAAACCAAGGGTGCTTGCAATGTGAACCAGAAACACCGGGGTTCTAGGATAAGTGTTCTGGTTTTTGTTACGTGTCCTACTGGTCCTACCAATCCATAGTACACGGGACCCTACAGCTTAAAAAAGTACTGCAAAGCATATATTGTAAGATATCTTGCTCAAGGACACAATTGTCGCGCCCGGGATTCGACCCCACACTCTGCTGATCAAAACTCCCAGAGCTTGAGTCTGATGCTTATAAAACATAACGAATATATAGCAATAACAATAACATCATTGTTTCAACTAATAAAGCATAACGAGTAAAGATAACAATGACTAGCATTGTTTCACATATTAAAAAGCATAATGATCAACGAAATCAATAACACCATTGTTTCACGTACTAAAGCACAACCAGCGGCGTAACTAAGGTAAATTTTTAGGGGGGGGCACAAGGGGGGGGGGGCACCTTTTTTTCTAGGGGGCACTGCTGGCAAATAAACTATAGATTCCTTTGCACTTTTTAAAAACTGGATCTTAATCTACGCAATGGAAGGTTCCAAACAGCCTGCATCCTTCCTTATTTTGTGTCGATCCTGCAGCCTATAAAATACATCATAATGAAACAAAGATTTTTTTTCCTTGTTTTTCTCTCTTCGCAACATCTAGAACCATGCAGTTACTGTTTGAATGTGTAGAAATAAATCATAACTGTTAACAAGGGATTGCGAGACCGGAGTCTTTTTTATGGGGATTTATGTATTTGAGGACTGGCACTAGTATTTATTTATTACACACTTGGGGCCATGCACAGTAGTCCTAATCAATGTTAAAAACTTTGATCTTTTTGGGGTTTTGGAAATGGTTTTGACCCATCCGCCCCCCCCCCCAATTTCGATTTTTACATTTTGACAAACTATTTAATAATTTAAAATACCCTATACACTGAATAACAAAGTAATGTCTCAAATGAAGCAGATATTTTAGATCAATGCTCTCACACACAGCTCAATAGTTTTCAATGGCTTTTCCTCATGTACTTACGATAAGTGCAACGGCACCCAGCAAGTCGTGTAGCTTTATGTGACACTACCGTACCGTATTTATAACGTGGCAAACTGTGGAAGAATTGGGCGAGCGCGCGGGCGATGAGTCATCATACAATTTGCGGACGTGATTTACCGTACTCTGAAGACGTTGGTAAAAATAACAACTGTCCATTGCAAAGGTACAACAAATATGTGTAAATATATGAAAAAATAGTTTGAAACATTGAGCTGTACGCCACCAGTGCTCCATAAACGTTTATAAAACTTAACATTTTACATTCTGGTAATTATAGTCTCAAAGGTTCGGATTTCAAATGGGGGGCACCGGGGGTGGGGGCACTGACATCAATTGGGGGGCACGTGCCCCCCGTGCCCCCCTTAGTTACGCCACTGAGCACAACAGTTAAAGACAACAATTATACCATACATTGTTTCACATTATTACAAAGCAAAACAATTTTGCGACATTGGCAATAATTGGTGTAGTCAAAAGGGTTTACTAAACCGTCAAAGAATTAACAAAATATTTTTCTAAATTTCTAAATCCATATACTGTTTAGTAGCCTATAGTTGTTTTGAAAACTATCAGTCTACTATTATCTGTATCGAACTAAAGATCTGAGTAAGGGGATGAGTTTTAAGTATAGTTTACATTTACTTCTCAATAATCTTTATGTAATTGATAAATCATGGTTCACAAATCATATTTATGTCTATAGTTAGCAAACGCTTTTTTTGTAAATTCTACGAAAGAAGGAAATTGGTCTACGCGACACAAGGTCAATATTGGCCTGCCTATGTTTTAGTTGGGCAGATGGGGGCAATATTAGAGGGTTGTTCCCATAACGTTTGCACCTTTTGGTTTTTGAGTATAATAATGTCAATGTGAAAAAAATACTTTAATTTTTTATTTCAGTGACAATTTTACATTTTTCAATTATTTAAACGTTTTATAGCTAGGCTAAACTCAGTTTTGCTCTCTACTGCACAAGTGAAATGTCAAGGACCTTGGTTTTTATATGGAACATAACATTGAATTTAATATAATGTTAGAGTTAATAGATGTTATAAATTTGCAACGGGGAAAACAATGCAACTTGGTTTTAACCATACACAGAAGTGTGTCAAACATTGTATACTCAGTAGTCCCCCAGTCCTGTGAAAAAAATCCACATGCATTATACTTGGGAGGGGTTTGAACCCACAACCTTATTCATTCTAGAGCAGATGTCTTTTATACCACTAAACCACCGATATTTCCCAGTATCCCAACATTTTAGCAGCGGGTACCCCAAACGCATCGGTGTGTAGGTAATACCAAACGAGACATTTAAAAGTGTAATGTCTTGTATGTAGACGATCTGGTCCTATTCACATCTTAACTTGACTTGTCAATGAAATATTTCATTGAGTACCAATCCTTCAGGCTGTCCACGCCAAGCTGTTCACGCAGATTCTCATCTGTTACCTGCCGTTTAAGAGTACACAGTTTTCTGCCATCGATGCCTCTGGTGATGAAGTTGGACACAACATTCCGGTCAACGTCTAGATACTTCAGCAGCAGCACCATTTCATTCATTTTAAAAGATGCCACGTTACCATCATCAGGTGCTTCATGCAATCACAAGTATAGAAAGCACGATTAGTAGTTATACAAGAGGTTATACATTATTGGTCTAAACTAGTTTGAGTATAGTAATACTTTAGATTGGTCTCGGTCTACCCCCACCCCCAGTCTTCTATTTTATTTTCATACTATAACATGCCTAGTTTGTCCTCAAAAATCCAAGACGGATGCTACCCCATTTGGGAAGTTTTCGTTGTCGGTTATAAAAGGTTCTTATTATGAGGTTGAAGGGTTATATTAAAAACAAAACCACTAAAGTTTACATAATTCCTGTGTCACTGCATACAACCTAATTTGTTTTTGTTGTTGTTGGTCGCCATAAAATGTAGAACTTTAACCAGGAAAGCAAGACCTTGACCTTCATGCAAAATGAATGACTGCAAAATGAATGACTGCAGGGAGTCCGTTCCTTTCCATTTCAGATCATCATTGTTACTGGACGTTTCAATCTTGAACAGTGTCAGACACGTTTCATTTTTAAAAGATAGACATTTGTCTCATAAACAACTATTGTTGACCCACTAATTTCAACTGAGTATTTGTGCACTTTCTTTACTTTTCATCTGAATAACGTTTGTTCTTTTACGTCCCCTTGTTTAAAAGGAGGGACGTTAAAAATCAACCTATGCCCTGAAAATACCCTACTGGCATTCAAACAATTATACCATGCATTTTAACTCTTTATTAAACCCTAAGGCCTACACCTAACCCAAAACGAATAGGATGACTTTTGTGAAAAGAATTATTATTTTCCTGTAGCGGGATATTTTTCTCAGTGTTCCTCCTTGCTATGAGGAAATCAGTTAACTCGCCCCCAGCAAGGTCACTTACTACAAAGTCGCCCTCACAAACAAACTCAATCCCAGTTAAGGTCGCCCCTTCTTTATTCGCAACTTAATTTTGGTGATTGGAATACGTTATTTACTCGATTTACTTGTTGGTTTTTTAGTTGTTTTTAAATTGAAGTAATAACCGTTTAAATGGTTGTACTCTATTTTTGTAATATTCACTCGTAAAACATTTATTAAATTGTCTTAAATAAGGGTGTTAGGCGTGGGTATTATTCCAGGAGCCTGGCTGTAGAGCAGAATGCAATGTACTATACCTAGCTCCCAACTTACACTCTACATACTTTATGTGCCTAAATCTTTCTTCATTTTGTACTTATCTGTTTGTACAATATCTGTTCAATTGTCCTGAAATTCAAACCCTTACTTTTTAAACAAAATTATTTTATTTTATTTTATTGTGGTGATAGAATGGTTATGAGTTTCCCCCCTTTTTTTTACTTGTTTTTAAATGTAAGTATTATTTTTCAACAACTTGTTTACGACTCTAGTTGATTAATGGAGCCTCTCCGAAGGCTAAAGCTTTAGGGTATTTCATTTTGAAAGTAATTCTATTGACATTTTCCGATAGTTTTTAGAGTCTGCATCTTGAAACCAAGCCTAACCGAGCCGACAAGTTGGTTACGGTTTGGTCGGAACAGCCACGTCAACCGAAATACGCTCAACCAATGACCAAAGCTCAAACATGTTTTTGGTTGGGGTCGCCAAAACGCACCCCTGGAATTGGTTAATTAAAATGTGTCAGAATTAGGCCTGTCGCCGCGATCCACTCTATACCTCTCAAGTCCAGAACAACAGTTCCCTTTTTATTCTTTTTTTGATCTTGTGATGTCTATCTGTATGCAGTTTAGAGCATTTTTTCTTTCCCAAAATACCTTGCTCGATTGTAACCCCTTGAAGTGTGACTTTAAAATATCAAATTATGTTGGATATTTTAATTAGTCCTGCATTTGACCCATTCGGTGTTAAAGACGTATGCGCGCTACATAAAAGACGCATGCAGTCATAGAGCAACTGGTCCCCATTAAAACTCTGCAAGTAGCGAATAGTCTTAAGCGGTAGAACAATTAATATAATTTTGTTAATTAAAACACTTTAAAAAAAAATTTTCCGCTGAACTTAATTTTCATCCAACCCTGAACACCCCTTAACAAAGTGGCTGAACCGATTTTGCCGTAGAGGTCGTTCATCGGGTAGGCCAGCTGTCACAGAGTGGGTCTGCGCCAAGGCGCCAATTCCCTTGTGTACAAAATTTGCCCGACAGTACCAATACATGCTCTCTGTCATCTGTCTATGAATGGAAACCAGAGCTGTTTGTTTACAATCCTGACCCAGAAATACCCTCAGGGTATATCTAGGTGACCTGGTTACTGTTTGTTTTCACCCTGTGGCTGTTTCATGTGTCAATTTCACTAATTACATAATATGCCTACCGCGTGAGCACCTTCGTTCCACGGAGCAAATCACAAACTATTCGCTACTTACAGGCTGGGTTAATTTATAATAATATAGAGATGGGAGTTGCAGCTGTTGTGCAAGAACCGGTCCCGGATCCCCAGCGTTGGACCACTCCCGCGAACACATCCGGAGAAGCCCCTTGAGGGGTCCCGCCAGACCGCACCTTCCACCCGATCGGGCCCGATCGGCGTGGCATTTTTATAAGGCGGCCGTGGGAAGCGGGGTCCGTTGGCTGTGGACAGCGCAGGTCCTTCGTTCATTCGTTAATGATCCTTCCGCAGGTTCACCTACGGAACCCTTGTTACGACTTTTACTTCCTCTGAATGATCAAGTTGGATTGTCTTCCGGGCGCACGAGCGAGGCGCCAGAGGCGCCCCGCCGCCCCGCCGCGGCCCGTCCGAGGACCTCACTAAACCATTCAATCGGTAGTAGCGACGGGCGGTGTGTACATTTTTTATACAAAGGGCAGGGATGTAATCAATGTGAGCTGATGACTCGCGCTTACTGGGAAGACATGTTATTCCTCAATCTGGCGTGGCTGAACGCAAGTTGTCCCTCTAAGAAGTCAGCGCCCGGCACAGCGGCTGGCGCGACTATTTAGCAAGCCAGAGTCTCGTTCGTTATCGGAATTAACCAGACAAATCGCTCCACCAACTAAGATCGGCCATGCGCACCACCACCCACAGAATCAAGAAAGAGCTCTCAATCTTCACTGTGTCCGGGCCGGGTGAGTTTCTCCGTGTTGAGTCAAATTAAGCCGCAGGCTCCACTCCTGGTGCTCTTCCGTCAATTCCTTTAAGTTTCAGCTTTGCAACCATACTTCCCCCGGAACCCAAAGACTTTGGTCGCCCACAGACTGCCCGCCGCGTCATTGGAGTATTACACCGGCGGATCGCCAGTGGGCATAGTTTATGGTTAGAACTAGGGCGGTATCTGATCGCCTTCGAACCTCTAACTTTCGTTCTTGATTAATGAGGTCCTATTCCAGTATCCCATGCTCTGCTATCCAGGCTCACGGCTTGCTTTGAACACTCCAATTTTTTCAAAGTAAACGTTTCGGCCGCGCCCGGCAGAACTGGGCGGAGATCGAGAGGAAGGCCAGGCAGGCAGTAGGGCAAGGGCAAGGGCCCAACAAACGCTTCGACGTGTCCCGGAGGGACGGCAATCAGGATGCCAAACGCAGAGCTGAACGAGGCCGGGCTCGACAAAAGGTCTCGGAAACTCACGCTCTCGCGCCCATGCGGGCTTCACTAATTGCCGTTGGGTCCGGGATCCGCCCCGGGGCGAGACGGCACTGCCACTCCCGCTGCAGGAAGAGGCAGCACCGTCCCACACCCCGCTCACTGCGTCGGACCAGTCCTGTCGTACCGTCCGGGCCCCGGGGAGGTCACTTAAGAAGCCAGGCCCGCTACCTACCGCTATGCACGGGGAGAGGGGCATCCACCGGATGTAGCAGCCTCACAGAGAAGTAAACTGGTTGTTTTGGACGCCATCTTGGATTTGCAGGTTACCTGATTACTCAATGAATTTTTCATTGGTCTTAATGTGTTTCTTGACCCATAAAACATAGATGTAGACAACAGCTGTTCTGTGCTCCGAATTTCTTATATTTTTAATATGTTATTCTTGATGGTCAATACTACCATAATCCGTTAAAAACCTTTTGTTAAAATGTTTTTGAGGTTAAGGTGTATTTTTTTTAAAATTAACCCTACTAAAATGTTCTACCTCGTTCCCAGTGGTGCACGGTCTCGCCGCGCCAAGTTTGTTCTTTCCCAGAATGCCTTGCTCGATCACAAGAGCAGTATAATCGCATGAGAGCACGCATCACGACAAACATTTAGCGACTTGTCCTCAAGTTTAATAGTATAGCCAGTTAAAGTAGGCATAAATTATCTGTTTTCATCAAGCAGTTTTAAACAGTGTGAGATTAAGACCGTTGTGGCAGAAGATTTTGTCCCACATACGGAGAACTGTGTACAAATTTCTTCTGATATAGCGCCCTCTTTAGAATCAACCTTCCTCAGCCCATGTTAATTTCCCATGAGGGCTAGAAATCAGCAGGTGAAATGACACCGGCTCTGTGAACTAGCGAATAAAAGGACACCAAATATTTTTACAACGACGTGATATATTATTTACTTTATGTTTTTCTTAAATATATTTATTTCGATGATACCTGTTAATGGCGGTATCAATGTTGGTTAAAGTGTATTTTTTCATAAATTGACCCTACTACAATGTTCTACCTCGTTCCCAGTGGTGCACGGTCTCGCCGCGCCAAGTTTGTTCTTTCCCATAATGCCTTGCTCGATCACAAGAGCAGTATAATCGTTATCAATAATAAACCAGCATTGTTGTGTAAAATCTGTATGCACTTTATACAATGTTGTGCGGGGAACTATCGAATCAACCGTTTACTTTGTGCGTTTTTAAATTTTGGCAATACACCCCTTGCTTAAAAATAAAAAATTACGTCCTTTCACAGTTGGACAAGTGAACTCACTAGAACCAATAATTGGAAAAAATATTTTGTTGTGGAGTGAAATATGCATCGGATTGGTATAGTTTAAGCCTTACGTTTGAAAACATCACCAGGTTTCTCATAGTCGCCGTCATCGTCACTGTCTGAGCCTCCTTCTGCTGATGGGACATAAAAACAAGTATAGCTTTTAAAAAAATACTGTAAGTATGGAAGGCCAAATATGTATAGAAATATATGTATATAAATTATATATATATAAATTTCGTTCCCTTGTTCTTTTGAAATAATATTTCGTCTCCTAGAAGTACTACTTTGTTCCCTCGTAATACTATTTCGTTTCCTCAAAATCATTTTGTTTCCCCAAAATATAATTTTGAGGAATGAAATTCTTTCAGGGGAACAACATAATATTTCGAGGGAACAAAATACTGCTTTGAGGGAACGAAATTATGTTTCGGGGGAATGAACTAATTAGAGGGAATTAAATAATATGTGAGGAAGCAAACAAAATTAAAAATCGAGGGAAGGAAACGTATTATATATATTTTAAAGACCTACTTTAAAATAAACAGAAATTCGTTTAAAATATTTTCAACCAATAAGGACAATTGAGTTCACATGAGCACGGATTTTGGCTAGTGGTCATCAGCTGGTCGTTTAGATATTTTACATTTATTTCATAGGGCTGATATTTGTGCTTTATAATTTACTCTAGATCAAGTTATTGTTTGAATCAGGTCGTTTATTTTGCTTACACATCTTACTTTTCAATTTGCAATGTAAGCTTGAATGGCTCGATGGATAACTGGTGATTGACGATCAAAGTAAAATGTATTTACTGTGAATTATTATTTTATTTGTTTCGCTGTCGTGTCGTCCGAACCTGAACCGCGAGCCATACAAATAGTAGGTGATGTCTCTTAAAACAATAAATAAAGTGCACACCAAACAGTTTGTCCGTGAGTCATGGGACAAGACCAATATTATCTCCAAACGAGATTGTGTTAACCGTTAGGTACCTTGTAGCCAGGGATCACACCCACAACCTGGTCAACGGCAGCACCCTTTATTTCAAATATCTAGTAATAGTTGTAGGCCTATGGCTTCTGACTGGCACCCCCGAACAAACAATATTGACAAAATGGGGAGACCGCCAAATTATGGCTATATAGATAGCTCAGTTGGTAGAGCGCCGGCACGTTAATCTGGAGGTCGTTGATTCAAATCCCGCTCTAGTAAAATATTCTTTGTTCGCCCCGTAATTATTTAATTCGAAAGATTGAATTCACATTGTAAAAAATGATAGCTTAATAATTGAGAGTTTCCTTTTGGGGAATGTGATTTACAGTGAATTGTAATATTAATACTACTTTTTACAGAGCAAATATCAAATTTTTGTTTTTATTTTGATTACTGCTGACATGAAACATAACTACCCTAGGAATAATGATTTGGGGCGACATAATGTGTGAACCTCTAACTGCAGACTTTAGCGAGTGTATTTATAAGACTTACGTGGTAGTCTGACTTCATAGCCGCCACTTCGTCCCCCTCTACTGCCAAAGTTTTCCTCAATCAAGTTGTCTAGAAAATGTAAACAAGACAAAATTGTCTGAATAGGTTTACATTGTTAGCAATTTAGTCGTACGCAGCCGGCACACACAATGCATGTAACATAAAATTGCTTTAAGTTTTAAAGAACTGCTATGTAAGTTGACCTCGAGAGCGTACGAGCTTTCGCGAGAATCTGGACTTCCGGGCACCTCGAAAGCAGCTGGACATCGTAATCCTGGACATACACGCATGCAAAGTAGATCAAGCTGCTACTAGGACTGTCTCATAAGTGAACGTAAGGGACGGACGTAAACGTAAATTAACGTGCATGAGTGTGCAGTAGGCCAAATCTGACAGGCCTGTGCATGTCACGTGGGTACCTAATTATTCCATTACGCGTATGCCAAGTTCTGATTAGGAGGTCGGCCATAATAACAATGAACTTTGCGCTGGATAATAGAATTCGCTTGCAGAACTATATTTGGGGGGGGGGGGGGGGGGGGACAATGTGGCTTTCTTTCTTAATAATAGCCTAATCCCGGTGGTTGAAAAGGGTAAATTAGACGCGTTTTACAAATGGCCAATGAAGATAATTCTTTTCTCCTGAAATGTAAAAATGAAAGATAATTATACATGTACATATTGAGAGCCGGCAAATATGACAGAATAAGAACATTTTTAATAAGAATTCCACAATTACATTGAAAGTGCGGCAACGGCGATATCATTCATGATATAAATGAATTATCTACTTCTACAATTATGGACAACTTTCCAGACAACTCGAGCCAGGTATCTCCGTCTCGAGCATACATCTTAAAAGTAGTACCCCTTTTTCTAGACTTGAAGTGATCTTAATATTGACTCCCAATGTTCATTTTCTAGGCGATTTTTGCTTCTAAAACAGCCCCTCCCATAGGAAATAGGAACGTTTATGCAGCCACTTAGTTACTTGAGTGGGGGTGGGGGTGTCGGCGGGGTATACATGTACTCAGGGGAGGGGCGGGACGGACGCCCCCCAAAAAAATATTTATTTATTATTATATTTTTAAATTTTTTCAACTCCCCCCCCCCCCCCTCCACATCACGGGCGGCACTAACATTTACTTTCACTCCCCCGTCCCCCCCCCCCCCCCCAATATCATATTCTCCCCCCCCCCCAACAAAAAACATAAAAAAATATTCGTGGTTACGAGCCTAGGCACATTTATTCTAAAAGTCTTGATATTACAACAATTAATGTCACTTAATTCAATTTGGGGTTGAACCAACGACCTCCGGCTTAACGTGCCCAGCCAACTGAGCTGTCAGTTCAATTTGAATAGCAAGCTTTTCCACTGTCCACGACCACACATCTCTTATGTAATACACACAATAGGGCTATAGGTGCCTCTCAGTGAACGGGGGCGTGTCCGACCACCTCTCAGACAATGCAGCTTTGCATGCGTCCAACAGTAATGAGGTGACAGGCAGTGTTCCTGGTGTAAGAAAATCGGGTGACCAATCAAATTTCAGGTTACAAACCCGAACGTTACCATACGTCCATTTTATTTTTACGTCCGTTCCTTACGTTCACTAATGGGACAGACCTACTAGGTGTCTCATTAGTGAACGTAAGTGAGCGGCGGCATTAGTGAACGCCGCGGCGTATTTTTTTTTTCCAGGACGAACGTGGGCTATTAATATAATGGGCGTGTTTGACCGTAAAATACCCTCGCGCATGCGTACTCGTTTTAATGTATTTAATGTCTAACCCTAACCCTAACCCCTTCCCAACCCTATCCCAAAATATTTTATCGGGCAATCAAGACTCAGCAAGCCGCGACTGTATTTCAACCCACAACTAAGTACGCATGTGCAAGGGGAATTGTAAAGTTTACTACGCCCATTTATGTTAATTCCCCACGTTTGTCCTGGAAAAAAAATACGCGTCCCGGCGACGCCATACAGTATCACGTAAAATCCATGCGACACAAGATCTGTTTTCGCGCTAAGTATTAACGACGCACTCATATCCCGATTTAAAAATATAACCTAACTTTGGTTTGTTAGTGCAGTCGACACGGTATGAACAACACAGTCGGCGTAAATTCGCATTTTGAAAATTTGAGCCGGATGTTGGAGGTCGAGCACTATTTCTTTTTTTTAAGTTTCCAGATTTTATTTTATTTTTGTTTATTACATTGTTAGTTTTTAATGTAATCAAATAATAAACCATGCACAAGGGAAACTGACTGGGTAAAGAAAAATTGACTAGAGCGGGATTTGAACCAACGACCTCCGGTTCAACGTGCCGGCACTCTACCAACTGAGCTATCTAGCCCTATGTTGGCGGTTTCCCTATTTTGTCAATATCTTTGTTCGGGGGGTGCCAGTCAGAAGCCATTTTTAATGTAATCATTCAATCCATATGATTTGGGGGGGGGGTTGAAAAAGTAATATGACAAAAATAAAAATCACACAATATTGCACCCACGTTAATCTTCAATAAATGATGGCGTGTGCCCGGAAGCTCAATGGTCAAGGAAATGCTGACCAATTTGTATCTCTTCTAGGCACCAGTTGCCACTGAAACTCTAAACGGTTTCCCTTTCCTTGCATATCGACCACTTTTTTGTAAATTATAACAACATTTACAAGAACTTGAATAAAGCTATGTCGATGTAACCCGATACAAGAATTATCAAGGTTAACCCGTTGAAAAAAATAAACTTGCCAAACGTCCCAACCGCAAAAATTTCCTACGGAAGAATGATAAATTAATAGGTTCCCGAAATTTCAACAACGAGGTGTTTGGTTAATATTCAAATAAAAGGGACACTTCGGCCTCGTTTGGGCGATTTTGTTGGTAATATTAAAAGTATTTACTCAAGCACGACTAGAAAGATCATCCAAAAGTGGAATATAAACATCCACCACAATAGCCCACAAATTTGCCAGTTTTGTGGTTATTAAAAACAAAAACAAAAAATTGGGTCACGTGACGTGCATGCGCGTAACTTACACCCGTTTCAGACAGGGGCGCTCCAGAGTCGCGCCGAACCAAATAGATTAGGAGCGACTCTAGGTCGACCCAATTACATTTTGGTTTCAGACAGGCGAACTTTATGTAGCCTTTTGGCTGGAGATAAGAACAAACAAACGCACCGCTGACCTCTACTGTGTTGACAACAGTGGTCAACAACAGACGTTCGTTTTATCGTGCAAAAACGGGTTAATCTAAAACGGATAAATCACTTGATAATTCAGCTAATAGTTGTACTTCAATCCGTATAAAAGACTACTAGACCAAATTTAACTCTGATTTTAATTTAAAATTTAATTAAGAAGGCCCTTTATAAGCACTAATTACAATTTTAATTGAAATTTTGAGTGCGAGAATGCAACATGTGCCAATGTGTACCTGATACTGTGCTCAAAATCAACTACTCAAAATCAAGAAACGTTTATGGTGGGGTCAACCAGCCTTTTTGCAGTAATTTTGTACATCTAAGCATCCAATAATAACAATTGAAGTGGCTAGACCCTTGTTATTATGGTCATCGATTGTGATTAGCACAACGCTGGAATTTTTACATGCATAGAATTATGTGCAATGCGAAAATAAGTTTTCACCATTATAATGTTAACACCCTGGGCCCCATTAAATCACTGTCCGATGAGTTACGCCTCATCGGAAGGCACTTTTAATTAGAGGGCAATTAAGTCTGTTTTGGGTGTTATTCCAAGGTAATTCCCATGCTAGAAATACATTGTAGTAGCCTGATGATAGATATATAACATTATGTTGGCTGCAGACCTTATATTTAAATAAAATTTAAGGTTCGTGTACAAAACGTATAGGCCGAACAAACTGCACGTGTTTCAATGGGTGTGTTCATCAACGTATAGTTTTTGTGTGTGGACATGTCAACGGGGACTGCCGCCGGCAAACTTCAAAGGGTCATGGTGACCTGTTAGTGAATTCAACCCCGTGAGTGGCTACACTATCTCAAGGGGGGTGTTAAGAAATCGCAGCGAAAGTGCGCCACCGCGCGGCGAGAAAAGCTGCTCTCACCTGCTCGCCATCAAGGCTAAAATCGGATGGTGAGTTTCTCTAATTTAACGTAAACTTTTTGATTAATATAATTGTGTTACGATAAAACCTGGTCTATAATTGTTTCTTATAAATGCTAAAGATTCTTAATCATTCAAATTCAGTGCATTACTGTTTCGTAATTATCGTGAATTTGCAGTCAAAACTGGTGATGATTCTTTAGGTGTCGGAAATACATCCCTTTCCCATATATGCACAAACCCTATGGGAAATTTATTACCTCGCATTCCAATTAGTATGTCAATAGCCTTTTTAGTAATAATCTTGCATAATTGATTTCCTAATCCCTATGTCTTTTCTTTGGTTTGTTTTGCAGACTAAATCCCTAAATACACAACACCCTACTGAGTGATCCAATTAGCCTGAATATTACAAACCCACACGTTATCGTTCCTGATTTCGGTTCCTAACTGATTGTTTTGAACTGATTATTGTGATTAAACTGATTGAACTGAGAATTATATCAGATGAATGCTGACTCCAGTGCTTATTACATGTAGTATGACGGAATTTGACTGAACGGTTCTTATGTTATTGACAGAAACAAAAAATGTGCCTACCGCGACAGCCACCTTGCTGCAGGCAGTGTTTTAAAAAGGAGATTTTTCCGCAAAAGGCCTAACTCTTTATCTAAGATCATGATAGTTACGGTTTTAAGTTTCTTTCTGGGTTAATGTTGGTGCTTGGTGTTATGTTCATCATGCAAATGTCCCACTTGGATGAGTTAGCACAACATCAAACTGTTGCAATCTCTACTCTTCCAGAACAGTCAAGGCCATGCTTTTTGCTTGTGCACTTATCGGTGTTGCACCCCGCCTTGCAACTGGATCTAAAGATATCAAGGAGTTTCAGTGGAACGGATTGAAGGTCAGATTGTACTGTGATCTGGAGTAACTGACCCTCACTGACTTTCCATCCTCATTCTCCAGGGAGTTTCTCAGAAGGCAAATGAGTCGTTGCCTGTTGATTGTAAGCTTGATTTTAGTAGGTATGGGAGCAAACGCTTTTGCTTCACCCTAGGCCTAAATTTTGTCATGTTTTGCGATTATTTAACCAACTTCTGTGTGAGTTGTTGTTGTTAACTAATATCAGCAAATAAGGCAGAGAGCAATCCTAAACTCACTTTCACAAACACTTCCAATCAAACGTCCCACCAGACCAAAAACAAGTGACAGCGAGCAAGAATGGTGAGCTAATAGATTAATGATAATAAGTTCAGCAGTAATTATCATCTCCTCCCATTAGTTCATACCAGGCAGTAAATCAACAAGAATTGCAGTGAATGACAACAATCTGATAGCAGAGGGTTATCATAACAAGGCAAAGATATCTCCAGTAGATCCCTCATTAAAACACTGCTTGGCAACAGCAACTCAACTACACCTTCTTCAGTTTCAGTGAATTGTTTTACCAGTGAAGGTAGCATCCTGACTGACGCAGAGCCCTACCCAATCTCCGATGTGTGATATCCTTGATCGTCGGACCGTCTGCGCAGCCCTCAAGACAAGTTTTACATTCTTATATACCTTATGCTTATCACATAACTAACACATTGTGTGTGCCAATTCTTTCAAAAGTACGCCTACCTGGCAATGGCGCGTTGCAAGGGCACCTACATCAGTGTCATAATGGCAGTGGCGCAACTATAGTCCAATTTCTGGGGACACAACAAGGGGTGTGCCATTATTTAGGAGTGCAATATTATGGAAATGAACTATAGTTTGCCAACTGGATTATTTACCTAACAATTAAAACAATTAGATCTTTCTATTGTAATGTTGGTGTGCAAATTGGATACCTAAGTATCTGTCACAGAGTGAAATAAATTATAGCGAATTTACTCCTTGTATTACAACAGAAGACCGTAGTAGTGACTTTAAGTTATATATATAGTAAAGGAACAAGTTTTTATTTTTAGTGGCCGCACCGCGCCCTAAACATTCCTTAGACTTGGTGAACCACCTCAAGACATACCTGGGAGTGAGGTGATTTAAACAGGTTACTTGATTGGTTAATTTATTGGTTTTGTACATGCATGTTGAATATTCAAAGTTTTGCTTGAGCGAGCAGGTAGAAAAGTTAAGGGAGGTACCAACTTGTGCATTCCTAAAATTTCTTGTTCTGGTTTGGGAGGGTATGTGGACCTTGAAGAATAATATTTTGCATTCGACATCTGAGTATCCCGAGGAGAGGGCGCAGCCAGCCTCGATGAGTTCGCCTTAGGAGAGAAGGCATAGCCAGCCTTTGGCAGTTAGTAAAAACTATTGAGAGTTTTGAAATATAAAAATGAGTGCCGTTTGACAGAATATGTATTGGAGAAAAGCCTGCATCAGCAGTGATATTACCTTCGGGAAAGGCCAGGAGTCAACAGTATTCCTGTGAGTTATATTTGTGTATTGAGTTGTATTATTTAAAGTGGAATTTTGTTGATTATGTATTAAATTTTGGAGAGTTTATTTGTTAATATGGATATTAGAAAGAATGGTGTTGATTATGTATTTACAGGGCTTGTAACTTGGGAAAAGCCTAGACAATGGGAGTGCTTGATGGAAGGATGAACTGACTGTACCGTACTGAGTGAGAAGGATGGGACATCCTCCCCCTCCCCAAGAACTGAAGTAGAACCGGAATGAATGTATTACCATGTAAATAATGTAGTAATTGATATGTAAAATAAATCTGTAAATATTAAAGAAGTGTCAAGTTAGTTTTTGTGTGTGTGTGTCGATGGGGAAATGGGTGTGGAGTACTGAAGGTCAAACCTAAGAGGAGTGCAAACCCTGGGTTGTGACAGTATCAAAATAAGTGTATTTTAGAAATGGGAATTATGGCCACTTTCCTGACGAACCCTGGCCCCAAAGGGCTCACAATCTTATCACATCCATTCGACAAGTTCCCCAGGACCAAAGAGAGACGAAAAAGTCATTGTTATTAAAGTCAGGTAATCTTGATGAAGACCCTGGCAGCTACGGGCACATCGATCACTCCTCTCCACATCATATACATTATTTGAGCATCTCCTACTTGCCATACTTTGTCTTCCAGTAGAACATATTCTGCCTAACGCCCAAGAAGGCTTCTGACCAGGTAGAAGCTGTGCAAATTAAGTTCTAGCTCTCATCTACATTCATCGAGACTGGCTGAAAACGAGCTCTTAAAACAGGCTTGGCCCTCATCAATCTCTCCTCAGCTTACGACACATTTTTGCGTTATTGCTGCTTGTACAAGACCTCGAAGATCTTCAAATGTCAAACTACCATGCGTGTCCTCTCTTCCATTCTCATTAATCGAAGATTGAGAGTATAACACTCCACCGGTTGAGCTCTATGAGGACGCTAAATGAGGGCCTCCCTAAAAGATCTGTCTGGGCTTCAATGCTTTTCAGCACATGTGAGTGACATGCCAGACACCACCTCAAGGAAATTTGCAAACTATGCTGATGACCTTGCCCTTGACACCCAACTAATTTCGAAGACGCAAAAACCCCTATTATCACAGGACCTGAAATAGATGGCGGACCCATCACGTACTGGCGCCTCCGCCCAAATCCTTCCAAGACCACGGTTACTGCTTTTCATCTTATCAACCGTTTGGTAAGGACAAACATCCAAGTCTTGTTTTGTGGCAAACCAGTCAAACACCAACAACTTCCAAAGATTTTTGAAGACACCTTGACCGGCGAGGACCACCGGAAAACATCAAAACAAGTTGGCAGGCACTATAGGGAACAAGTTCGCACACTCAACGCACTGCAAGCCTTACCATGGAGTGTGCACCGTATTATAATGTGCTGTACACCAGTATGGGCTGGGCGCTGCTACACCAAACGAGTGAACACCATCCTGAACTATCTCGGGTACTCTTTATCTCTCTCATCAATCCACCCTGAATACACAGGAAAGAACAGTGAGCATTGAAGCCAACTTAGACCTGACTATAAACGAGGACCTGAATTTTCTGCCGAGAATAATACGCTTTACATCACACTTACATTCTGTGGTAACATAGATACCCTTGGAATATGTTCATGACCTAAACAAATTGAAGATAACAGACTGCCCTGCCTGTGATTACGGTCACCCTTTAACTATGATCAGACTGTCTAGCAAATCATCAAAAACTCTTAGTTGCTTCCCTGCAGGCTTCAAGAAAATCAAACAATACCATAGATGCAGCATTGATGGCTCTCTTTTCTAGTCTGACACCCTAAGCTGTTCCTCATACAAAAGAAGAAGACTATAATTGCCACTCATCTGTCTTTGGCTGATGCCAGCATTGTCTCCCCAGATTGCTGTAGTATGTTGGTGTTATCTGTACACATAAACTTAGTACAACATAAACTTAGTACAGTGTATGCTACTGTAGCCCACAACATCAACAATCCGGCTAGATATTCATGAACCATGTATACATGTGATTTTCATCAAAACAGCGAAAAAGACAGTGGTGATTTATAGTTCTTTGTGTGGACATGAGTTGTTGCACAATACAATGCAGGCATACACCGAATAAGAACTATCTGTTTTTGAGGTAAAAAAACCTTTTAGTATGTCTGTTGTAAACCACTTTTACAGTGCTTTTTGTAATGTAATTTTTTTTCTCAAGTAATTTTACTTTCCAAACTTTTCAAATAGGGTGTCTGGGTTGCCAGGAAGGGGGAGGCAGCAGGCACCGATGGGGAGGGATTGGCACAGACACATTGGGCAACCTCCCCTATATATAGAAGAAACTTACTAATCATAATCACCAACCCTGAAAACATTCGTCCAGACACTTTATTTGCCACGATCTGATGTTCAGATAAAGAGTTAGTGTGATAATTTGTTTATGACTGCGGCAGCTAGTTTATATATTTAACATGCATATAAATAAATTAAAATTGTGCCTATCATATCTAATGACCTTAAAAACCAGATAAAGACACTTCATTTGTCATTATTGGATGTTTAAATACAGAATATGGAGTTTATTGCTCAGGGAACATCTCTGAATTGGGCAGAAGTGAAAATATTTGTTTTGCAATTAGTGGAGGGTTGAGCCATAACTTAGGCTAGATTGATTAAATTTGAAGTTAATATACATGTCGACTTCCTAACAGATAGATATACGTTTGTGCTGTACATCGGATGGACTCATGAAAAACTGCATGAAACTGCAAAAGTCACAGAGTAAAACACAAGAGATTCTCCATTTGCAGTGAGTTTTTCAAAATGCAACGAAACATTTCCGTACAGTTAAAAAAGTCAGAATTGTAATCTTGCAAAAATGATGTAAACTTTCCTAGGCTTAATTTTTTTCAAAGCAATCCACATGTCAATATCAAAGTAGTGTATTTCAATTATCCGTCGTAATTAGTGGTAATTAAATGACTGCTCATTCAGCAGACCATAGCCTTTCAATCCCTGAAGAAATGTGTGTTGCACATCAGATTTTGATTAAATCAAATTTTATTATGATTAGGGCTGGCCTAAACCAAATGTTTGACTTCTGTTAACCTTTGACGCCACCTTAAGCAAAATGGCACCATTTAAAACTTTCTTAAGTAGTTGATTTTGAGTCAGCACAGTATAAGGTACACATTGACACATGTTTAATCCTCGCACTCAAAATAGTATAAAGCATTTTGAGAATCATTTCACTTCGAAGTAATGTTGTTATGGAAAAATATATCAGGTTTTATGCCTCAAAATTTGAATCTGAGAAATGTTTCTCTCAGAAACGTTTCTCATATTGTGTATTCCTATAGGGAATATTCTTTCTGTGTGGAAATTATTCGCTCCGGTTTTTCAGCGATATCTCAAAAACGCGACCACTTTTTGAAGGTTAGTTTTGTAGTATATATCTACATTTATATAGGATTAACACAATCGAACGGTTTCAAAAACCAAGGTATACTTTGCCTTTAAGCAAAGATGGCACCACTTAAAATGTTCAACTTAAGATATTTAGAAATTTTCAATTTCCGATTTGAATCGGAAGTCAAGGTCAAATGGGGTCATGTTTTGTGTAGCATTTGTCACACTTTTAAGGTTCTATCCGATGATGTGTAGATTATAAAAATCCAACTTGTGGTTGATGAGTTATGATTTTTTACAAATATTAAATTTTTATTTATTGTAATTCGATACCTGACGACGTCGGGGAGCTAAAATCAAATGCTCACCCTCAAACCATGTTATATTGCATTGAACAAAGACATATCGAATAGAGCGGGACTTTAACCTACAACCCCGCACAAAAGGCAAACAACATGTATTTACAGGCATTTACATGTTGTATGGCTTCCGAGTGGCACCCCCGAACAAAGCTTATAGACAGACCGCTGACATTAAGGCTCGATAGCTCAGTAGTATAGTAGAGTGCCGTCACGTTAATTCTAAGGTCGCATTATTCTATAGTCAATTTTTCTTCTTTCAACCCAAAATTAAGAAGAAAAAGGGACAATAAAAGCCTTACGGATCAAATGATTTGGCCATCCATAAAATTGAAAGAACACATCACTTAGTAAAACTTTTAAACCACTCAATAGGAATGCATAATTAGTTTCACTAAATTTCCAGCCTTTTCATGAAATTGGCACCAGTTGGTTTTCTATTTTGAAAAACAAAAGGGTATAAACAATTTACTCTTCTGAAATACAACATTGTAATTTCCGAAATGCTAGCAGAATGGCTGTGTTGAGTGTCTTTGAATTTCTGATGAAATTCCAGTCAGTTTCTTTTGATTTCCCCAAACTTCCTAACCAAAGTTTCAATTAACAAAAAACGTACAATTATTATTTAATTCTAAGTGCATTTTTGTTAAGTTAGACCATTGATATAATTCAAAAAAGAAAAGGAGCAATAAACAGTTATTAATAATAACGAGCGCTCTTACAGTATGACGAGAATTTGTTTAAACGAACTATTTATTTGGTAAATTTGTCAGTTCATTGTTAATTTAATAAAATGGTAATTACTTATTATTTTATTATCAAAATGGTACAAACTCTGTAGGCGTGGTTGTTCAAACTGCCACGAGGTTACACTAGTTTGTCAATCTTTGGCAACACCCGGTAGTTCAATGAAAGGTGCATTCAAGTTTAGATGGGAGTTAGTCGGGAAAACACCCAGTGACAATGACAATGACGTACAAAGCCGTGTTCAACCGAAGGTACTTTACGAATAATGATTTGGTGCGGTTGAGCCTGTCGCATACTGTGCGTGTAGCCTATTAATATTTATTTCCGGGTCCATCAGATTGTTTACCTTATGTAAAATCCAATGATGTCAAATGAATTTTGTTGGGCGTAGGGTACCCAGTAACAAAAAGGGCTCTACTCTTGCTTGAAAACTTGTTTACGAGTGATAAGTGATCGATGAGAGAGCTAATTCACTATAAAAGTGTGCGAATTTATCATACAAAATATTTACATCCAGTTTCCAATACGCCAAAGATTCACGATAAAACTGTCCTTTGTTGGAGCTATCGAAATGTTAACCTTATTTTCTTTTTATAGGCCTACTGACCACAACTTTGCAAACAATTAACACATTTTATCGCTTAAACGATACAATGCTTTATGTGCTGAGGAATGTGCGTTTCCTGTCACGCCGCCACCCATTCATGTTGTACTGTGTGGATAAAATGTTACAAACTTAGGTGTGTTTAAGGCATACGTTCGTGCAAAACCTCGTTCCCAGTGGTGTACGATCTCTCCGCGCCATATTGTTTTCTTTCCCAGAATGCATAGCTCGATCATAACACCCTGGAAGTGTGACTTTGAAATATCCAAATATATTGGATATTTTAACTAGTCCCAGCTGCAGCTGTGGTTGATCCATTCTGTGTTGTTAGAGACTACGCATATAGCGCGCTGTCAAAGGACGCACAAGTCATAGAGAAACTCAGCCTCGCTACCATGGGCAGCGCACCGTATCACCCACTTTTACTGCGCGTACGTCTCTAACCCTAGACTTGGTTCAAGTCGGGTTTCGTGCTTGGCCGAGTCAACCGTATTGCTAGCTATGGGCGCACCACACCAAATAAGCCAGAATTCATGCGCCAAGCTACTTATCATAATTTGTAAACCCACAACTTATTTTTAATTACAACGTTTTGGGGGTCATGCAATTAATAGATTGTGTAAATATAAGAATCTATCACAACCTGGGGGTTCGGTGCTTCAACTTTTGAGGAGACTGGATAAATTTAGGCGTTAAAGTTGGCCCTATTTGACCGGGAAAGTGGAGAAGTGCTTCACGAAAACTGGCAGCAAGTTTTTTTCTTCTGGGGTAGTTAGCAAAAATTCCAAACGGCTGACCTGCCAAAAATTGAAAAGAATTCTGAAGTTCAGTCGTCCGAAAATATGTTTGATTGTTTTCAAGAGGCTGAGAGACTTACACGATTTTTTGAGTATTTTTGAATATTTATCATTAGCATTGGTAGTTTATTTAGTGTGGTGCGCCCCTATGATGAGCTTTTTTAATGTGCGCCCTCTAGTGCCAATTAGTTGCCAATCTAGACAGTTGGATCGAGTTGATTGGCATTTTTCTGTCGAGTGATGGCGCATAACAAAAACAGGTGAAATAAAGCTGCGTGCGATGAATGCAGTGGATTAATCAGAAGACCAAGGACTCGACGAAAGTTCGACTTGGGTCAAGTCTACTCTAACCCCTGGGAGGGAAACACTGAAAATCAACGCTGATTGGCTCACCAAAAGTGACTGCTCTGCGTGCACGCTTGTTAAAAACTTTGGATCGCCCCCAGGCGCTTGTCGGGTGCTTAGAACGCGCGTGAAAAAATGCACGTATTTTGACGCAATAGACCTTATGCATATGACGTCATTTGAGTAGGGCGCCCTCACCTAGAGGTCAAAAGGAAGATGCTCATTGGCCAGTCTTGTGCGCCGCGCGTACAAATCAGCGCGTTTCCATTGTTTCATCATCAGTTTACCTCTAAGATGGCGGCTTGGTGACGTCAATGCATAAGGTCTATACACTTCAAATGAATCGTGTTTTTATATGGCCACCCTTAGAAATGTCACAAGATCAAAGAAGAATGAGAGGGTACCAGTTGCTGTGACTTGATGCCGGCGGTTTGCGGGCCACCACTCTAACGCGCGCGTAGAATGGATCTCGACTACAGGCTAATTAAAAATGTGCTAGATTCTAGCCATAGAAATAGAACCCGGAGAACGCTGAGTGCGTCATTGTGCGTGCGATTTCGTTGTGAGACCATGGACGCGCGTACGCCATTTTTTTAAACGCGTGTATGGCAAAGCATTAAGCCAGTGATAATATTTTGCCATACAGTAGACGTCATGAACATTGACCAATGAATACACATAGAAACGGTCTCTGTGCGTTGCCATTTTGTCACGTGATGATCATTTTGCCATACACGCGTGTCGCGTGGTATCGATACGCCGCGTCCACAGACGACACAGAGGGCGGTCCAGCTCAGCGTTCTCCGGGTTCTATTTCTATGATTCTAGCACATTAAGCCATTTGCGAGTTACATTTGAATGTCTGGTACAATGACTTGTTTAGTCACAAGTTACCGCTTAAATTTGAATTCCTCAGACTATCGAGACAGTTGCTATGTCACATGATTAGGGGCAAGCTTTTGCTTAGTTACGTAAGAGACGGTGAACACCCATACACAATTCTGAATGGATGTGTATGGCACAATGGTACCAGGGTTTGCTCATCTGGAGGTTGCTATACAAAAGCTTGCCCCGAACCATGTGACATAGCAACTGTCTCGATAGTCTGAGGAATTCAAATTTAAGCGGTAACTTGTGACTAAACAAGTCATTGTACCAGACATTATTCAAATTTAACTCGCAAATGGCTTATTCCAGGGGGATATGAGGGAGCAAGGCATGCTGGGAAAAAATGGCGCCGTGAGATCAATCCTCCCTGGGAACGAGGTTGTGAGAGGGGGGCAGTGTTGACTATGACTTGTGCGTCCTTTGACAGCGCGCTCTACGTGTCTCTAACACAGAATGGATCAACCACAGGACTTATTAAAATATCCTATTTGGATATTTCAAAGTCACACTTCCAGGGGGGATATGATCGAGCAATGCATTCTGGGAAAGAAAACAACATGTGCCCGGCGAGATCGTACACCACCGGGAACGAGGTTGAGAGAAACTGGCCCCCCCTCTCATTCTTGTTCAATCTTGTGATACATTTAACTGTATGCAGTTTAGGGTGACCATACAAAAACAAGATTCATTTGAAATGTATTGCGTCGAAATACGTGCATTTTTACAGGCGCGTACTACGCGCCCTACAAGCGCCTAGGGGGGCGATCGAAAGCTTGGTGAGACAATCATCGTCGATTTTTAGTGGTTCCCTTCCAGGGGTTAGAGACATACGCGGATTTATTTAGCGGGCGATACGTTGCGCTGCCCATGGTAGCGATGCTGCACTCGTTGCCTGCACGAACCAGCATGCAACGAGTGGTACAAATTCTTACAAATCTAGGTAATCACCATTTCGCGGGCAAAACCAGTGCTGTTCTTTTTGGTATAAATAAATATATATACAAATGTAATTCAGTTTGTATAACAATTATTACAAGTAGCGATATATTGTTAACATTGAGCCAATAAGAATTGTGGTAAACAAGCGTTGCTAAGGACGCTTAAGTTGTGGATTTTATCATTCATAGTCTTGCAACTTTAATAGACGTACATATACATAATATTTGCAGACGATATTGTACTCCTGGCAGAAAACAAAGAAGACCTCCAGTCTCTAGTTTCAAAGGTTGATGCATTCAGCAAGAAGTTTGGTCTGTCAATAAACAAAAGCAAAACTGTAGTTCAAGCCCTTAACAGAGAAAAGATCCAACTTGACATCCAGATAGATGGTAAATCCTTGGATCAAGTCGAAAACTTCACCTACTTGGGTGGCGTGATTTCAGAAATCCCCACCAGTGAAAATGACATAAAGCGTAAAGTTGAACTAGCCATGGGAGCCATGCAAAAGCTGAACCCTATATGGACATCCAAGGACATAAAGAATTCAACCAAGCTTGATCTATACAGAGTCTTGGTTCTGCCCATAGCCACCTATAGCTCCGAGACATGGACACTGAAGAAAGCAGATGAACAGAGATTAAGGGTATTCGAGATGGCCTGCTTGAGAAAGATATTGGGGGTCACCAGAAGAGACAGACTTCGCAACACAAGAGTTCGTGAACTGCTTCACTACTTCAAAGATCTTCCAACTACCATTAGGGGGAAAAAACTCAAGTATTTTGGTCATGTTAAAAGAATGGACAGCGTCCGATACCCCAAAATTCTCCTAGAAGGAAACATTGCAGGAAGCAGACCCAGAGGTAGACCTGAAAAAGGTGGCTCGAAGATATCAAACACTTCTGCGAAGAGGTTGACATACCATCTGTGGCAGCAGCAGGACAACTAGCAAGCAACAGAGACCTATGGAGACTCATAGTGGTTGGGAAGCCATCTCCGGGACCTGCCTCGGGAGGACGGCTATGATAATGATGATGAATATACAGAAATTCTCAGTGAAAAGTTATTTTTTAATTTCCCACCACTTCCCACCCCTTTTGTAAAGCAAACAGTAAATGTATGGTATTTTAGTTACTTCTGTACGTTTGTTAACGGGATTCACACAGCAAATACAGAGTTCGGTTAAATTTCAATTAAATGTTTTTACTTTTCAACCAAAGTTTTTCTTACTTCAAGTTCGAAGAATTTCTTTTAGTCGGCTTATACTTTATAAATGAAGTTGTGATAGCACTCTGGTACCACAGGAGCTATTTGCCAAGGCGGAAACTCACAACTTACTTCATTGGTTAAACTCCTTATATGTGTGTTTACCATAAAATTATTACTGTTTTAAAATTGATTGGGCCTAGTCTGCTCGCATGGTTGAGAATGCCCATAATTTGAGTCAGTTGTAGTATTGACATGGTTGGGGTTAGGTGTGCCTACAGTTTGAGTCAGTTGTAGTACTGACACGGTTGGGGTCAGGTGTGCCTACAGTTTGAGTCAGTTGTAGTACTGACACGGTTGGGGTCAGGTGTGTCTACAGTTTGAGTCAGTTATTGTACAGACATGGTCGGGGTCAGGTGTGCCAATGATTGGGCGTAAGCCCATGGTAGGGGTCAGGTGCACCCCAAGCAATTTTGTTTGCGACAGGATAGCCATTTTCCGGCATCCCGCACAATTTGAATTTGTTGCACTAAAAACAGTTTTCAAGGCTTTGACATTCAATCAAACATTTGGTTTCTGTGTCTCATTTGATTCTGTGTATAACAGATCGACAATTCTGACGTTTGAGCTGCTTGGTTGTTCACATCATTATTACTTTATTTACTTATTTTGACACAGAAAGGGATCACCCTGGGATGTCAAATACGAAATGCTGTCAGCTCTGCAAACGGTTAAATTCTTTGACAGAGGATAAAACACGCCTTTAACAACAATTATTTCTAAATGCTAATAATTCTTTTCCAAGACTTAACGTACAAGATAAAAAAACCAAAAAAAAAAAACCCAAACAAAACAAAACATTCATTTTTAAAACTTCCTTTTTGTGTTGATCGTGAGAGTAAGTTGAAATTGTAAATAATTAGTATTACTGTGAAGCTCATTGGCAGCAGTCCGCGTCATTTAATTACTTATTTGGTTTTTGAATGGTCCTGAAACTGAATTTTGTCAATGCCTGAGTGTAATCCACTATTTGTAATCCGTCGTATGTGACAAGGTTAGTTATATACTTACAAGGATTCTCAGTCCCCCGTGATTCTAGCACATGCCGAGTATCCTCAACCTTCTTCTCCAGTACCTTGTTGATAAAGGTCGGTAGTCGTCTGTTTAGGATATTTTGAGATAGAAATATCGGAAAATGCATGTTTATTTAATCTTAAAAATTTGAGATGATCACTCCGCAAATCCCCCAAGAACCCCCCGCCCCCAAAAACAAAAACAAAACCCAAAACCCAAACAACCAAACAAACATTTAAAACAAACATCAACAAACAACAACACCACGACAAAATAACGTTAGAACACTGTGGACTTAAAAAGGTGTTCAACAGTTTTAATTTGATTCTAAAACTAGTTTACAATAATTGTGTCAAAATAAGGCAATTTTAAGTAAATTGCGTATAATGCGTTAATTGCGTCATATGACCAATGTCATCACAGGTCAATACACAATATACCCTATAGCAAAAGAGGTTCTTTATATTGCTATCAAAGCAAGAAGAAGACAATTTTTTCTTTCGCATTCTAAAACTTTCTTATTCGCATTCTAAAACTTTCTTAAGAATACAATTTTTATTTCGAATAAAATATTGACGTCCGCCGGCCCCCCATGAAAATGCTCCTCCGAATGGTTCCAACTCCCGTACTTACTCTTTCGTTTAGGGCTCCCATATAACGCATAATTGAATATGCTCCGCTTTTCAATGACAACTTAAACTATCCACTTTTCTGCTTTTTAATTCAACCTATTTGGCTTATTTAATTTTTCCCGACTTTGACAGTTGGAGTGGCAATGAAATACTAAATTTAATTTCATAATCAATGAGATCAGTTCATATAATACCATAATTGTTATTTATTAAAATAATAACATTACAAATCCTTTAATTTGTCTTTCAGTTCAAACGCGGCTCAGGCAAGAGCTCCCCTCAGAATCCAGAAGAAGGAAATCACACAAGGAAGTATAGAGCAGGCCAACAACCATCAAGTTGCGGGTAAATAAAACTTGTTTTATAATTATTTCATTTTATATTTATGAGATTAGTTCCCTCTTCACATGAAAACACAAATATATTTAGCTTAATTTACATGTCTTCAAAACAAGGAACTGCTCCAGAAAATGGAAATGGCACAAGGAAGTGAAATTATTATTTCAGAAGCCAATAATGTATAATCGCTTCACGGCCTGCCGATAACAGTTGTCATCTGGAATGTATGTGACCTTACACCCTCGTGCAATCATCCGTAAGTTTGATTCGTTTGTTGTTGTTTAGTTGGGTATGCGGTGTTTGTTCGCATAATTATGTAGAATAGGGGTCACTGATAAGAAACGACATCGCCAACTTGTGATGATCGTGTGTGTTAAACATTGGCTTATTTTAGTCCCAACGGTACATCTCAAAGACCTGTGTGTAATATTGATACATAAACCGCTGGGCTAATGAATCAAATGGAACTACACCTTTAAGACATTAACAATAATTAACGAGATTTAACGAGAATTGTGGAACAAAGTGATGTCACTCTCTTTGCAAAAAAGCAACAAAATAAAAACAAACAAATATCAACTAGACTTAACGTGTTTGTGACAACAAACACTAGGTGTTCGGGTATCGCTGGGGTCAGTGCTGTGTCAATGCGTGAGCTATTTCATTAAGTTGAACTTTGGTGCTATTACTGTTTTGAGGTGCGTAACAAACTACACACTTTAGCAAAAGTCAACAAAAAAAAACACGATCAAAAGCCTAGCATTTGATTGTTAACGAGGTTTGCATGGACGGCTGTTTTAGAGACTAACAAAGCGTATTGTCAAAAGCAGGTTGCCCGAACCTTGAACAGAGACTAGACCACAAGCATGTTTGATTGACTTTGAACCTTGCGGTTGATTTGCTCACCGTTTAACTGGTTTAGTTCGCGTAGTGTGTGTGTGTGTATCCCGTGGTTTGACAGCGGGTCAATAAATACCCGTAATAATTGGTTAAAATTTCAAATATTTGTAAAACAAAAAGGAATAACGTCTTCATGTTGTTTCTTTAGATTTACGTAGTCAATATCACTGTCTATCTATGAGCCAAGTTTCAACTCAGTCAAACTTTTGGTTTTTGAGATGCAAGGCTTCAAAAAGTAAAACTTAAAGGTGACACACGATGACGTCATCAATCTGAAACTCCACACATTATGTTGTCTGCATAAAGGTCATTATGTATACCAACTTCACCGCAGAAATCTAGTAAAAGTGTATTTTGGTATGTTTATAACCTGCCGCTAGAGGGCGCTTTTAGATGTTTTGACGTCACCGGTCAATTTTTTGTAAACCAGACCCTTGCTGGATTATAACATCATTGAAAACAACTTGAAAAAATTGATCACTTTTAAGCTACAAGGCACTTCCGGTTTCGACCGGAAGTAGAGTTCATGTCATGTCACGCACACTTTGAAAAATGAAGACCTCTAATAACTCTATATAATTCCGCAAAAAGCAACCGACGGTCTCTTTGCTTGATTTGATATAGATTTTCAAAGATTAAAATGTTTAATGTTTAAAAACTTGTAATTTGACACCTGATGACGTCATCATGACGTCATAACTATGGAGGTTTGATCAAGGTCCTAATATGGTCTAAGAAAGCAGACACTATCAAGATCCTAACATTGATTGTTAACGAGGTTTGCATGGACGACTGTTTTAGAGACTAACAAAGCATAACGCTAAAATCAGGTTGCGCGAACCTTGAACGGAGACTAGACTACAAGCGTGTTTGATGGACTTTGAACCTTGCGGTTGATTCAATGCAGCAGCCGCGGCCACCGTTTAGATCGCGTATTGTGTGTGTTCTCAGTGCAGTTTATTTTCCCGCGGTTTGACAGCGGGTCAATGTATACCCAATTTCAACCATAAGTGAATTTCAAAAAGGTAACATCTCTGTGGAAAAGTTTGAGAAGGCTTAAGGACCTACAATCTGATATAAAAATTGTCCGTAGTGTGTGTGTAAAAAGTAGGCCCCCCATGAATATTTCTTGAAGTATGAATTTTGAAATTTTCAACTTCCAGTTTGAACAGGAAGTCGAGGAAAATCGGCATAAGACTGTGTAGTGTTTGCTACATTTTTCAAAACCTCTCCGATGATGTATAGATTGTTATAATAGCTTATGTACTTCTTGAGTTATGAATTGTTGAAGTATTAAACTTTGATTTACTGTATTACAACACCTGATGGCGTCATCATGACGTCACAACTAAATAATGGAGGTTTTATCAAGGTCCTAACATGGTGTAAATTTGAAGTTGATCTGATAAACAGAAATCAATATTTTTGCCGGGAAAGTGTTTTTTTGAAGAATTACACCAAGACAAACTTTGACCTTCCGGTACGACCGGAAGTAAAGGTCATGTCAAATGTTGCCCGTGTCTTGATCTATGCCTAAATATGAATACTGTAGCTGTGATATACAGAGACATACAGGCATCGGCATGAGGTCACTTTTTGAACTTAAATGGCTTGTAACTTGACACCAATGACGTAATCGTGACGTCACAACTTACTCAGCTTCTGCTAGTTATGTTCTAACTACACATGAAGTTTCAAGTTGATCAAAGATTTGCAAGTATGCGTTTGCTTGCGGACAAAGCCCACTGAGAAGAATAAGCAAAACAAAGAAGAAGAAAACAAAAACCCGAACAATAACAATGAGTTGTTCGGGCGTAAGGCCCGAACACCTAAAAACAAACAACAACTCCAAAACCCCACCAAAACCCGGAAGAGACAAAGTATAATAATATTGCAACATAAGCCTTTATGACGTGTAGTTATGACAAACATGAAGAGAAGTTGAGTTTCAAACACCGTATTGTAGCTATAATGAGTCCACGTGTGTCGTGTGCGAAGGTGTAAACTTGCAAAAATCTAACAGCTATACTTTACGATCAAATATAAAACAAGATACTTTTTCATACCAAACAGTAGAAACAATAACTGAAAACAGAGAAAAAGCTTTGAAGTTTTCAAGAACAATTACATCAAACCTGCACAGCAAATAAAATATTATTACATCTGCATTTCTAATTCGGTAAAAAGTCATAACACTTACTTGACAAGTGACTTCGGACCGGACCTGTTTTGAGGCGCAGATAACGGTGGTGGCGTTCCTTGTCGACCATTTGGTGACACGGGTGATGACGGTGCCAAAGACGGAAGTCGAGGTTCTGGCAATGTCGGTGACAATTGACCTTTTGGAGGCAGCATTGGCGGAGTTTCGTGTTTTCCACCCTTGATGTTTTTTAAGAGATCTAAAGGTTTTGCTGCGAGAGGTCGGGAAGGCTTGTTTTTACTGATTCTAGTTGGTATGGGAGGTGGAACAGCAGAATAAACACTATCCGTTGAACTGGTACATTGTTGTATTTGCTGCATGTCCTTCATTGACATACGTATGACTATGTTGTTAACCTTGGGATCCATGATGCCTTCAGCTTGGTCTTTTATGGATCTGGATATTGAGCGTACAGCAAGCTTCTTGGTTTCCGGTATTACAATTGAACAGCCTAGATCACAGTCTAACTGCTGTTGGTTTGTTTTCAATATGTTCACAGGAGTAACACTAATTTGGTATTTTCCTAGTATCTCTAGAGGAGATAGTCTTATCAGGAGGTCATCGCTGAAGTCTACATCACGTGGATCTTGGCTGACACAGGGTCGAGATAGTGTCACTTTTGAAGTGGACGCTTGTGCCAAAAGCTGAGACAGCGTAACATCAGTCAAGACATTGGGATTTTCGTAGAAGTTCCCTCTTGCAAAGGTCGGCACAACGATAGTGCCGACTCTTCCGGATGAAGAGCGATTCCTTTGCATTTTCACGACCTCTATATCTTCAGTTGCACCATAAAATACCTCTGTTGTAGAATCAAGAATTTGAACGACGTCGTTTTCGTGTAAAGTATCGGTACCGTATTCCTGGTGTCTGAATGTTGTTCCTACGCGAACCTCGTGATTTATACCAGAGCAAACTAAGTCCTCCACAGTAGACCATGTATTCACACATACCTGTTAAGATATAACTGAGTATGTTAAAGTAAAGAACGGAGCCCTTAAATGGACATGTAATTACAAAATCAATAAACAGAGAAATAATTCAGAGCGCACAAAATAATATTTAGAGCATTAAATAATGAACTCAAATGATTCTATATACGTGAATTTGTTTTCAATAAAATGTCTCCTAAGGCTCTGGAGTAAAAGTATGGCACATGATTGATATGATCACAATTTTGTCCTTCGATCAAACACAACACGTACACAGATCATGACAATTCCCCCCCCCCCCCTCCCCCCCGGCTCAACCAAAGTTTCCAACATTGTGGCGGGTTGGGGGGGGGGGGGAGGATGGTGTTTCGAAATTATATTATTAAAACCTTATGTTTATTTAAAGTTTCAGAAACAAATTTTCCTAGCTCAATAATTTTCATGCAGATTGGTATGAACAGCAACTTTACAAATTGTAATATTTCACATTTAAACTACTCAATTGGGTATTTAGTGGTAATAATACCAAACCTTCAATATATGTTAAAGGCAATGATTTAGTCAAAGGCAATATGCCACAGGAAACAGTAATTTTATTGCTTGCTTTTACAACTTCCATTATGTTACTAGGACCTAGGCTAACCCCAATCTGCCTTGTGAGGGCGCTGTAACCTCAATCTTTCCAAATTTGTGTTGGTCACCAAGTGGCCCTGTGAATAAAATGTCTCTGGTCACCAGTGCATTAGCTGCAAATATGTGTTGGTACTGAAAGGGTTATAAAAGTCACAACTACCTTTCTGAAACTGAAAAGAAATACAAAAGAAAATTGATTTTATAAAAATGTCAATCTAGGAGAAGGAAGAGCATGAAAAATGCAAGAAAATTTAATCTGCGTTTTCATTATTTAAAAAAATCTAAAAACGCATATCAACTTTTCGACCAGAGCAGTCAAATGATGATTAGTCTAAGTAGACCTCCAATCAACATATTGGCTAGTTAGCTTGGTTGGTATCACTCGTACCATATCGAGAGGTTGCGGGTTCAAGCGAGCAATGAAACCTGGTTATTGCGCGACCTCTCAAATATAACCAGAAACAGGACAATCACAGTGCGTAGGAAGGTTGTTATCATTTTAAAGATACATGTCTTTGTAAACACTTTGCAGATTTGATTTACCTTAAACTTTGAAGGAAAATTTGTCGGAATTAGAAGAAATGCTTTGTCTTTGCCTTCACATAATCCATATTCCACACTTGATGTCCCATAAGTAACTACGATTGTGTCCTTTGTGCATCCAGGAACCACACTCTCTGGGTCAACCACGACTGCCGCCTTGGGTGCAACGGCTGTTGACTCCTTGGCTAAATCATGAATATCTCTCAATGGACCAATCTTTTCCCCCCAATCTTTCCTGGGATAAACGGACACACTGGTCGTTAAAGGAATACGAATTAAAGTGTCAGGGTTTTCCCACAGGCAAGCTTCAACAATTTCAATTTTGCTGAGGTTCATTGGATAGTCAAACTGTGGGTCTAGTCCTTCGATGCCATGCGGAATACCTCTAATAGTTTGTCCCAGGTCACGCACCATAAGTACACGTTGTGGCAATCGGTAATAAATGTCAGCCAGGTTTAGCACCTCATGCGACTTGTCAACTTTCTTTGCAAAAGATTCTTTTAAGTCACCGCAGATTTGAACGGTTTCAGACGTTCGAATAATTCTGCATGTCATGCAAGGTACGTTGTCCATGCCTTTTGACAGTATTTTTAGGCGGTCACCTTTCTGGATAAGAGCCCCGTCTACTTTAAATTGCTTTATTGCCTGTATGAAGACAGGAAAGTCGAGGATCAGAGCATGAATTGACTCGTAGACATGGCCATCCTTATAAGGTGATATCACTCTGAATTGTGCTCCACTGAATGATTTATTAACTGTTATTAACCCTTTTTTGCTCGGCGCTGAGTAAACTGCGTCAAACGTTATGTTCACTTCCTCCTTAATGGAAAGTAGTCGAAGTATGTCCCCATTTGAGAAATCTCTCACTTCAGAGTCCTTCTCCTGCTCACCATATATCCCCTCAGCAACTTCCACGACTGCTGGCAGATTATTCTTGTTGTCGTCAACAAACCTTTGCAGAGAGACTTCAATTGAATGATGTGGATTGTACACTGCCATGTTGTACTTAGTTCAGCACAGCTCACGTCAGGACTAAATTTACTGAGAATGTTCAGTGCCTATGTTGTCACGGGACTATGTGATTGTAAAAGTGTATTTTTCATTTCCTCTCCAAGTTTCACCACCAATTGCAGTTGACCTCAATGCCGTTCTGCATTGGTAGGTTTGAATAGATCCGTGGTAAAACGCGATATAAAGTCTGAAGTTCATGTACATTATGTTATTAACAATAGCATTTTGTACGGGTTGTACAGACGTGCCTGTCTGTGTTTGAATTATAAGCAGTATGCAGTATGCAGCATTCCACCCCTTCTTGACTTACTTTTAAAAACCGTAAACAATGTTCACAACTGTTTTAATGTTGTCAAATAATAATTCAAATCTAGAAATTAAGTGTTTGTAAAAAAAGGATACAGAGGCGTTTCGGTTGGTTGAATAAAAACTGTCATGATTTCATATTGAAACTTACATTTGGAATCTTGTATCGTAAAACTTGAAAAAACCTTTTGCTGTTTTGCAAACTTGCTGTTTGGACCGGAAGGAAAGGTCAACGTTTGGATATATAAAAACAAAAAATGTCAATGGTATCTCAAGTTAAAAGTCGGCACAAAGAGCAATGGGTCGTATGAATAAAAAGTAGTATGTTCTTTTAGTTTTACTTGAAAATTTCAAGTGTTTACTACCACCCATATGAATAAAAGGAAGTAAAAGCTTTTACTTGAAAGTATTTACTAAATACTAAAAGGATCTATTTTACATTAAAAGTATTTACTGTTATTTTTAGCGTTTACTTATTGCCATATGAATAAAATGGAGAAAATACTACAAAATGCAAGTAAGTACTGGTCATTTTTCAAGGTAGCCCCAGAGCTACCTTGGGCACAGAAGTAAAGACACGTCTGAAGAAATGGCAGCGTTTATGAATGTTCCTCACAGGATAAAAGTTTATGCGCCATGGAGAAAATGTTGTGATGTTGACTATAAACAATGTAGAGTGGATGGCTGATTTTTTGTGGACCATTCAGGAGAAACACGTGGAGGGGCACTGACTGCAAAACAACAGCTTCAGGTTTTTCTACGATATTATATTTATGCTGAAGATAAAATAAGAACTGTTTGGTTTCTTTTCAATAAATCAAGTAAATTTAGATGTAGCAAAGCATGTTTTCTTCTTTGGAAATGTATATGCCTCTTTTAGGCCTATATTTAGTTCATAAATCAGAAGAAGTAATTTTTGAAATAAGTAAATTTCAATAGAAATTCAATGTTGTGCATATAAAGTTTGTTCAATAACTTTTAAGCTAAAATTAAATAACCTAGGCCTGCATTCATAAATATAAATTGAAATATATTTGTTGATTCAAATAAATGGTTGTAGAGATTTCTTTTCTTCAAAATGTTCATTCTTCACATCATTTTCCATGTTAATCTTCTTCATCAGCTGTTTGTCGGTGATGACGATGGCCAGTTGTGTGCTCTCATCTTCTTAACAGCACTCTCTTTCTTCGCTCTGTTTTTTGGTACTTGTGATTTGGTCAATAAGACACTATTATTTTTCAGAAGTTTAACAAAAACGCTTTGCTTTGATTCTGGAGATCCAGATGAATCTCCTTCATCAAACTGATTATTGTCAGAATCATAATCATTCATGGCTGACTTGTAGGTTTCTATGTTTCTATCAACTCAAATGCTGCTTTGGGATGTGGCTGTGTGTGTGTGTGGGTGTTCGCACGGATTGGCACTTGTGGGGTCCTGACAACAATGGAACAATGGACCCCACAAGGTCATTTCAATAGGAACAATTGGACCCCACAAGGGAATTCTTCAGAAAAGGGAATAATAGAACAACAATAGCAGTACCCCACAAACCGGATCTGTAAGGGTGTGTGAGTAGGTATACACATTTAAACCGGGGGCCTATAACAAAAGAGGACAATAGGTCCACGGTTCGGGAAAGGTTCACGGTTGGAAAACGTGTCCAACGGGAGCTGTCGCTAAAAAGGGGCTAAGCAATTGTGATTGTCGAGGCGCAATCAGACGTGTTTCCATTGTTCTTTTCAAGCAACCAAAGCAGTGCATTTCGGGGAAAAGGGTGCTCGTCTTTCTGGGAAACGTCATTGTATATTCTGCCACCAAGGAGTTCAGACAGATTGTTGTTTCGAAAAAAAATTCTCACTTAATTTGTTTTTTTATTTTTCCGGTTCCAATTCTAAAACAGATTTGGTTCTGTATCACTATATTATAACCAGTCTTTGGCCAGATTTGTATTGGAATCTTTCCAACTTATCTGTCAATTAAGCTGAAAATTTATACATAAGCAGAGAGCAAGCTTTTTGACTTAGGTAACCAGTCAAATGGCGCGGAATCGAGGTGAAATCGAAGGCGGGGTAGGGGACGTGGTAGACAAGGAGTCCGCGGTAACTTAGTTACGGTGTCCAAGGCTAACACAGCGTCTCGATTGTTAAGGGGCCGGGGTACTAGCAGCAGTGATAGACAGACCAGAGCTGAGGCGAACGCCAGGGCAGTGCTGATCTCTGGGAACACCATCAACGTCACTGCGGAAGTACACCAACAACCCCGCAGTCAGGGCGTCACCCATCAGACACCACAGGAGGATCTGGTCGAAGAAATACAAGTTCTACCGGATGATGGGGGCGAAATTGAAGCTACAGGCGGACAAGAAGCTTTTAGTGATGTTGGGGGAGGTGAAGCAGATTGCTTACTAGCCGGACCGCCATCGGGTGAGTCACTACATATCGGGTTCAATAGGCCTAATGCTGGTGCAAGTACAGTCTCAGCAGTAACGTTAGGTATCACGAGTACAGTGAATACGGGAAGGTTGCAAACATCAAGTGTTTATAATGGGCCGATAATTGCGAACATGCCACAGATTAATGCAAGCATTAATAGTCACAATATTTCACGGCCTTTACATGTAGCCCAAGGTATAACAGGCCAACACTCCCAAAGCATGGGTATAGGTATACAAGGATAAGATGGAATAAGGGAGAACAATCATAATTTTTCTGGCAGCTTGCCGTTTAATATGAATGTTAATAGTCAGAGCTTGGGTCAATCAGGCCAGTCAGGAATTAGTAACCCTAGTGGGAGTTTAGTGTACAACTTGGCCAACTCTAATCAATATTCAGGGTGTTCCATGCATAACAGGGATGGGGTATGTGGCAGGTTAGGAGTGGCATCAGCTTCAATAGGACTGGGGGATGCCCAACCTTCGAATGCAGGGTGTAATACAAATACAGTCCATAGCAGTAGCACGTTGGGGTCAATTAATTGTATAGCGGGCTCTGGAAGCATACCTATTGTGAATAGTAACATGCTGCATATGAGTCTCCCATCAACTCCCTTGAATCCTTTGACATCTGTTTGTTGCGAATTGGGCGAGGGTCTACCGCAAACATTAAAATCTAAGATTATTAATAGCGAGTACGTGGAATTCGCTGTAATTTTAGAGAAGAGCGAGCCTAGTACAAGTAGTAGTCAAGACATGAAAGAATTTTCGCTGGCTGTAAACGAGGGGGGTTCGATTATATGGAAAGATAATAAACAAAAGCGTCCAATTCCTTCTATTCATACATGGACCTCTGCGTTTTTGACATATGCATTAGTTTATTTGCGAGCTCATCCCCATAGAACACAAGAGTTATTGAAATATTGTCAAATTGTACGCACAGCAGCAGCTCGTCACATAGGATGGGGATGGCGCACCTATGATTGTCAATTTAGGATGAGGCAGCAATTAACACCTGTTAGGTCATGGGCCTCAATTGACGGTGAATTATGGGCATTGTATGTCACAGCTCCAGGGGTTAATCAGGCTCTGGAAACAAATATCAACAAAAATGTCAGGCTTCCACAGTTCAGCAATTTTCGTGCTCAAAACAATGCATCTATCCAAAAAAGATACGCAATGCCAACCCGGGCAAACCCACAAGCTGGATTGTGGAGAAAAATCATTTCAGGTGGAATGTGCTATGATTTCAACAGCGCAGGCTGTTCCAGAGTGCAGTGTAAATTTGCACACAAATGTAGTAAGTGCAATGGAACAGGACATGGAGCCCAAAACTGCAATAAAGGGGGTAAATGATAGTCATAATGAGTCAGCAGCGAAGCAGTGCCATAGGAATTCAGTCTGCTTATGTTGTAAATATCCCTCACCAATTAAGCTAAGCACTTGATTGCCATTGTTAGATCAATACCCGATGGGTTTTCAAATGGGTTTAGGTTGGGGTACTCGTTTTGCTGCATCCAGCAGCAATTTTCGCTGGAAAAATGCAAGAAAAAACCCCCTTTTGGATAACCAAACGAAACGTACAATCTCACTACTTGCACGTGTATATACAACGTAATTAATGCAGGCAAGTTCGAGTGGGGTCGATGTTCAATCGAGGCGAAGTCTTCCTCGATTGACGTCACAAAAAGGGATGGGCGGAGTCGCCCCCAAACAACTTTATCTATTTTTTTAACATATAAATACTGACAAACAATTACTCAAAAAATTGTTTTATTGTTAATTTACATATACTCTTATATTAAAAAAATAAATAAATCTATTTCCAGGTGACTTTAAGTCAGTTGATCAATTACATGATAAGGTTTTGGAGAAGATCTCAAAGGAAGTTAAGTTGGGTAGGATTGCGGGCCCTTTTAAGCAGAGACCAATTTCAAATCTCATAATTTCACCAGTGGGTTTAGTGCCAAAAGCTGTTCCAGGGAAGTATCGCATGATTCATCACCTTTCATATCCAGATGGGGACTCCATTAATGACGGTATTGACAAGGATTATTGCGCAGTTCAGTATACACAATTTGATGCTGCAATTAACTGTGTCATGAGAGCTGGGAGAGGGGCGCTGATGGCCAAGGCCGATATCGAAAGCGCTTTTAGGTTACTGCCGGTTCATCCGGAGGATTTTAGTTTATTGGGGATGAAAGTGGGTGATTTTTTTTATGTGGACAAGGCCCTCCCTATGGGGGCATCGTGCTCTCCAGCTTTGTTTGAAAAAATTTCTACTTTTTGGGAATGGGCGTCAAAATCAGCAGCGGCCACTGAAAATATTGTGCACTTTGCAGATGACTTCCTGTTGTGCGCGGGGGTCGGAAGTAAGAGTTTATCTTGTCGTCATCTTGTGAATAATTTTGAAGATGTGTGTGCAAAACTTGGAGTACCCTTGGCAAAAGAAAAATCGGTAGGCCCAACAACAGAAATTGTGTACTTGGGTTCTAAAAATTGATTCCATCAAGCAAATGGTGTCAATCCCCGAGGAGAAGGTTCAGGCAATTATATCAAAAATAGAAAATGCACCAAAGGCACAAAAGTTAACACTCAAAGAAATACAGTCCTTAATTGGCTCACTGTCCTTTGTTTGCAAAGCAATTGCACCAGGTCGCCCTTTTATTCGTCGCATGATAGACCTAACTTGTGGTGTCAAGAAATCATGGCACAAAATAAGACTAACACTAGGCGTAAAAAGTGATTTAAATATGTGGCTTGTACCTTTGAAAGAATACAATGGAGTTTCTACAATGTATATTTCCAGACCAGTATTGGGTGTGTGCTGCAGACATACAATTATTTACAGATGCAAGTGGTGGGGTGGGATTTGGAGGCTTTTTGCAAGGGAAGTGGTTCCAAGGGTTGTGGCCTGAAGTGGTAAAAGATGAAAACCGATCAATTGCATGGTTGGAATTGTTTCCTGTAATCGTGGCGATGGTGTTATGGGGTAGGGAGCTTAAGGGTAAGCGCATAGTAGTGCGGTCAGATAATAAAGGGGTTGTGGACATTTTGAATAAGAAAACATCAAAGTGCCCCATGATTATGAGGTTGGTCAGATTTTTGGTACTACAGTGTTTGAAAAACAATGTAGCTTTTTCATCCAGACACATCCCAGGAAAGCAAAATAACATTGCAGATGCATTATCACATTTTCTGATGGATCGGTTCTGGAGAATTGCACCCAAAGCGGACAAGAAAGCAGTTCCTGTACCAGAGTTCCTATGGAACCTTTAATGGCCAGAACTTAAAGGCACCTGGCAGTGGTATTTTTTCAAAATAAAGCTTTTGTCATTAATATATACATTTTTATGAGTGGAATGTGAATAAACAATTTGCTAAGGTTAAAAAATTGTATTTTTCTTTTAATTACAAATTAAAAAATAGGCCCCCCTTTACATGGCGCTGTTCGTGACGTCAATCGAGGCAGGAGAAAATGTGTAGTCTGGCCCCGTACATTACGTCTGGGTACCTGATCAGTATGATGCGTTTTCGTATTCGGACGTCACCACCCAATGCAATCCTAGGACAGTGTACAGTCGACTATACGAGACGCCAGTTTATACGAGGTTTTTCACCGGTCCCGAACTGTCCCGAACTTAATCACATCTTAAAGCAGGGGATTAAGGCCATCGGGTTGCCCCCACACCATTTTTCAGCTCATAGTTTCAGGATAGGTGCTGCATCATCAGCCTCAATGTGTGGGGTTCCGGAGGAACAAATCAAAAGTATGGGGAGATGGAAGTCTGGAGCATTTGAATCATACATTAGGCCAGACCTAATGTTTTCATTTGTCTAAAATTGGTTAGCTATTATTAAGGTTATAAATAAGCATTGTAAAACAACCGCTTCTTTAATTAGCATATTGCTGTGTAAGAGAAATCATCATTACGAGATGTGTGGATGTTGAGTTGGTTGTTATAAATTTTGTGTAAAGTTGGTATAACGGTTTGACTACCTGTGAAGGAGAGGGATCAATATGCGGAAGACTTGCTCAGGCAAATATTCCTAAGTTGAATCTTATGGGGATTGTGCGGTATGGGACATACATGTATAATATATAATATTAGTCAAATCAGAATACCCAGGCTGTTTTTCTCTAATTTATTTATACAGATGGTTATCAGTCCGAAGCAAGAACTTGGATACTAGGGGATAGTATCATTCGCCATGCTGGGACGTCCAATTCACAGCTGCACGGTGGTGGTACAGTGACATGGAAAGGCGTGTCTGGGGGGCACGCCTGGCCGGTCTGGGGAATAGGCTCAGCAGACACTTGGCAAAAGGCGAGACCCCAACAACGATAGTGTTACATCTAGGGACCAATGACATCTTTAAGGAAAATTTGGGACAAATTGGACACAGGGTAAAAGAGAGCCTAGAGGCAATTAGGAATATTCTACCCAACACACGTTTAATTTGGTCCGACATTTTGCTGAGGGCGAAGTATCACGATGAAGTTAAGGGAGGGGCGGGCAAACGTTGCACTTGGGATTTGAATATGTATGCGAGGAAGATACTTCGGGAGATGCAAAACGCACATATGATTAAACACTCCCATCTCATTAATCCTTCCCAGGAAGGTGTGTATAGGCAAGACATGATTCACTTGGATACCCGGGGCACACTATTGTTCCGTCAAAATTTATCAGATGGGCTGATGTTCTTCAACACACACCCCAAGGCCTTTCATTTTCCAACACGGGACCAAATATAGTATATAAAAAAAAATATAAAAAAAGGGGGGTGTTTGGGCAAATTTCTGTATCAAAATTTTGCTTTGGCGGTAAGTTTAGGTTTTCCTGTATAACTAAGCTAATATGCATGGAAGCCTGTGAGGAAAGTGGTAAATTAAATTTTGTGAATTGATATGTATAAATATTGTGGTAATAAAATGATGTGATTGTATATAAAGAAGGAAATTAAATTGGAAACTTCAATAAAGAAGTTAGGCCAGTACGGATCGGTACCTTCTTGGCAACTCGCTGGAAGTGGGAACCTCATCAACCCGGAATATCTCCAGTCAATGAGTGCAGGAATTTATATAATAAATGTAAATGGTCTGGTACCTTCTTTAGCAAATCGCTGAGAAGTGGGAACCTTTGCGGATTGGAAGGTTACCATTCGCAAAGTGTATAATTGGAATTGGAATACTTATTTATGAGTGGATAGCACTGGCTGGGAAATGTTTGAATAAATACAATTGCAATTTAAAGGATGGAATGAAATAAATAAATAAAGGGAAATCTCTTATTATTAATTGGCGTTTACCACTGGATTTGGAATACGAAATAAAAGAACTCCGGGCAGAATTCACTGCAACAACAAATCCCTTTGTCTGTGTATTTATCAGGTGGTAATAATAATAATAATAAAAAAGTAAAATAAAAAAATAAACAAATAAATAACGATAATTCTTGGTCGCACCTGTTGCGGCTTGGTCTGTATGCAAGTTATGTTACAGATCTATTTTGAATAATTTTGGATTGAACAAAGAAAAGTTTACCAGTACATTTTCCTTTGATATAGATCTATTTTGCAGTCTGTGGTACTAGACGAATGAGAATGGGTCCAAATTACACCTCTCTGTAAAGACGGTCATCAGTCTGGATGAGTCAAGTAATTAAACCGCTCTCATTGTGATGAAGAGGGCAGTTCGTTCATATACAGGTTTACGACATTTGCATAACTCTGGCCTTTTGTGTTCCCAGCAATCTGATTTTCGTCTTGGTTACTCAACCTGCATACTTCATTGACTTATTTACTGACTATCTGTATAAACAAATGGACAAGAACAAGTGTTAACAGGTATGGTTTTCCTTGATTTAAAGAAAGCTGTCGATACCATGAGTTTATATTTTTGAAAATACAATCCTGAGGTATCGGAGGTATGGAACTATCATGCTTTAAATCTGACCTTATACCTACTGTCAACAGGCCACAGTATTTGTAGACTTGTTGACAAGTCGTTAATGATGGTTGCGGTGAGTCGAGTCGCGTGTGGTGCTGTTGCGTAATAAAGAATGCTCTCGCGAGATCACTGCTCTCGCGCGAAGTTGCTGGCTGCCGACTCTTCGTCATTAATGTGACCAGTCTTGAGAGCAGTAATCTCGCACAGAGCAGCCCTCTCGCGGGATATTGCGAGAAAGCCGTTCCGCTATCACCGCGACAGACATTTAACGACTTGTCCACAAGTCTAATAACACCACCGTGTCGCACGCTATGCTAATAATAGCTGTTTGCGGTTTTTGAACTAACTGTACACGGGTCTGGTCATGTCAGCGTGTGTAAGGTTTGTGCACATACAATACATGTACATGTACTCTTGCAAGCTGGGTTCTGCTGATGTTTGACTATTGTCATAGCTGTGTGTTAAAGATTACTGGTTTTTACTCTGTGATTTATTTTTACACATGGTTGGCGCTTCGCGTAATAAATTTATAATGCATTCAAACAAATCTTTCAATAGTTGTACAGTGTTATACACTTATATGCTGGAGGGTGGTTTTGTGGGCCGGAGAATTACTTTTGTTCGGTTTTCAAATCACTTCTGTAACAGTTTAGGGGTCAGAAAAGTGATTCCTTTTATTTGCATGACCGCCACGGTTTTGCATAAACAATTAGCTTGGAGGACACGTTTTAAAAAATTCATTTAGGGAAAATTTATTATTGTAACAAAACAAAAACATCACATAACGAAGCAACAAAGTTCTAATTCTACCTCCATGATTGTACCTACAAAAACTATGACATAATTTTCTGTGTTCAAAATAAAGAGATATAAGACCAAAAACAAAGCATCCGTGTGCAGAAATAAGTACGTGTCTCCGGAAAAGTCATTTGCTTAATAGTTAACGGAATTGGGCAGAAGAATTTTACTAATAGAATGTTAGCTACACTATTGATCTATTCTTTCACTGTATTCTTTATTTCTAAGGATTCTCGAAACAGTCCAGAATACTTTAAGAATCCGTCTTCGTCAGCGTTACCGTTCAGAATCGAAATGTCCGCCATATTTCGTTTGTAAATGAGAGCCCTTACTTGATTGGTAAAACCGTGAACCAAACTGAGTGTGCTATGTTGCTATGTAACCAATCAGCTGCTGCGTAAGGAAACGTATGGCTCCTTATTTACTACACAGAACTGAATGCGGTTTTGGGTAAACATTGAGGTGCCCGACTATCTTGTGAGAACACTCACGATGCAGTATACACGAGTCATTGATAATTATAAAAAAATGTCAACAAGGTTTCGTTTGTTTTGTTTGAAAAACTGTTACACTAGTCCTCTAGATTACTGAGAAGGAAAACCAACAATGATTGCATTTTTGGTCTTACAAACTGTCCACTGTGGCTTCCTCACGTTTGGCTCTCCAAATGCTTGGTGCATTCGTCTAAAGAAAGATGCCTACCGCCCAAGCCCACTATAAACAATAATACAAAAACATAAACAAATATTTTTAAGCATAATTCCATTCCTCCGATATATGTAGATAATTTGTTTTACCCTTCTCTCTAGGGAACCTATGATCAGTTAACCAATTTTAATAAATGTTTACCACCATAATGACAACACTTTCACATTTGTTTTCTTGTTTTATGGAAACATTCATTTATTTTAAGTTTCTTCTTTCAGCTGCATGAATACCCACATTTACATGTACACTAGTACAAATGAATTATATTAAACATTAAAATATTAATGCTAAGTATAACTAAAAGCAACTAAAGGACGCCCAGGCAATTAGTAGACTGGTATAAAGCATCAACGTTGAAATATTTGTTGTATGTTTGTTCCCTCTTATCTCTGGAGTGGATCCATTTGCAATACAGCGTTTGGTACACTTGGTCGTGAGTATTGCTTAAAATAAGTTTACTATTGATACTAAACGGAAGCCACAGAAAGCAATGAACATGGCTTTTTCTTTATCTTAAATCCACAATGAACATTGCTTTTTCTTTATCTTAAAGTCATTATTCAGAATTGAAAACCTTATGAAGTTCACACTGGAACTTTTTGTTTCTGTGAAATATGAACTCATAATCAAGAAAACTGTATCTGAAACTCTTAAAACAAATGCACTATTACTGATTTCGGGTTTTTTTTTTTTTTTTTTTTTTTTTTTTTTTACGGAAGTCGCCCAACACAAGGCCCAAAGGCCACTCGAGGTGAGGGCTAAAAAAAGAAGAGAAAAGGAAAAGAAAGCGCAGAGAATTATGAGAACAGAAACCTATTCACATTGCGCTTAAACTGAGACAAATTATAGACAGCAGGGAAACAGGATGCAGGCAAGGAGTTCCAGAGTGAGGCAGTACGTGGAAAGAAACTCGTAGCGTACATCTTGGTCCTGCTTTTGGGAGTCACGACTGTATGAGGATGGGATTTGACAGAGGTGCGAGTGGTGGTTCGTTGTGCGGGACGGTCAACAGGGACGACCAACGAAAGACCATTGGAACACACGCCGTGATAGTATCTGTAAAACAGGCTCAATGAAGATACATTTCGACGATGCGAGAGGGGTTCCAAGGAAGATGACAATTCTTTGCCCACCAGGTTAACAACTCGACGCTGTATTCTGTCCAGCAGAGAAAGGTGACAGGCTGGAGCACCGGACCAGATGTGACAACAGTACTCCATAACAGGGCGGATAGTCGTCTTGTATAAGTAAAGAATGGCAGAGGGGGGAAGGCATTTCCGCGCACGGTATAGACAACCTACGCGTTGAGAGGCCCTTTTTGCAACATCACCAATGTACTTGACCCAGGAGAGTTTATTGGTGATGTCGAGACCAAGTAACCTGATGTCACTAACTTCCTGAAGAGATGTAGAATTCATAAACAAGGTAGAACGAACAGATGATTTAGATGTAGATCTTGACACAGATAACAGGTGAGTTTTCCTTTCGTTAAAGGTGACAAGCCATTTGATCCCCCAATTATTGACATTTGTAAGATCATGGTTGAGATCATTACTAGCTTGGGCTTGACGAGTGGAAAACCGGGGACCAGGGTACGTTGTATACAGGGTTGTGTCATCAGCGTAGATGGCAATCTGAGATGAAATAGAATCAGGCAGATCATTAATATAAAGCAGGAACAGAGTTGGTCCCAATACAGAGCCTTGCGGGACACCTGCGTTGACGCTGTGGACGGACGAGGACTGACCCTCGTGAACAACAGTGAATTTTCGATCGCTAAGAAAATCTGAGATTAGATTGAGAAGTTGACCACAGATGCCATAGGACTTGAGCTTATGGATGAGACCCTTGTGCCAGACTCGATCAAAGGCCTTAGAAATATCAAGAGCAACAAGCCTTGCCTCACCACAGAGATCTAATATCCTGTTCAGGTGCTCAGTGACCAAAGACAAAAAGTCGCCAGTAGATCGAGAGTGCCGGAATCCATATTGGACGTCGGCTAGTAGTGTGTTAGTTTCAAGGTAATCCATGAGATGCTGGTTAATGAGACATTCAAACACCTTGCTGATGATTGGAAGGAGGCTAATAGGTCGATAGTTAGAGGGGTCAGACTTTTCACCAGAGCCTTTGAAAACTGGGACAACGGAGGCTGCTTTCCAATCAGAAGGAAATGTTGAATTTGAGAGGCAAAGGTTATACAGTTTAGACAGAACTGAGGACAATTCCGGTGAACACATTTTCAGGACAAGAACAGGGATACTGTCAGGTCCAGTGGCTTTAGACGTGTCAAGATGTTTGATAACCTTAGCTACCATCTTAGGTGTGATAATGACAGAGGAGATGATGCTATCAGTCCGGAGAGGAAAATCTGGCAGATTGTGGCCCGAGTCATCAAGAGTGGAGTTGGCAGCAAATCTTTCAGCAAAGAGATTGGCTTTATCCGACGGAGAAGTAAGTACTTCGGGGCCATTAAACAGGACTGGAATTGTAGATTTGCTTCTGTTGAGGACACGGTTAGCAATTCTCCAGAAATCCTTGCTACCAAGACGTTGAGTAGTTATACTATCACGGAGAGACTCGGCATACTGGCACTTAGCGCTCTCCAGCACTTTTTTGCAGTGGTTGCTAGCAAGACGAAATTTATGTCGAGCCTCAGTAGAGCCAACACGATGAAATTGGTGAAAATAATGATTCCGATGTGCAATAGCAGCAGCACAAGTGGGGGTAAACCAAGGATTGGAATGAGGTTTGACTTGATAGGTTCGAGAGGGGACAAACAGATCCATACCAATCTGAATCCAATCAGTGACTTCTGTCGCTGCCTCAGAAGGACTCAGGCAGAAAACGGAGTTCCAAGGGACATCGCCTAGGAAAGATCGTAACCCGTCCCAGTCAGCCTTACCATACTGGAAGACAGTTCGGTGGTATGGATGAGAACTGGTCGGTGTTGAGGAGCAACTTATCTGAACTTCAATGTTAACATGATCAGACGTGCCTAGGGGAGAAAGAATTGTTGGCCTGCAACTGTTAGGATTTGAGCAGAGAAACAAATCAAGGAGATATCTGTTACCAGAAGCACGATCTGGGATACGGGTGGGAGCTGAAATGATCTGGGTAAGGTCATGAGATACAGCAAAGTTGTAAGCGCTTACACCAGAGGCATTTGTGCTGTGAGAATGAACTAGCCACTCCTTGTGGTGAACATTAAAATCACCAAAGACCATAACTTCAGCAGTAGGATGATGAGACAGCGCGGAGTCGATGCTGCTGGAAATTGCATCAAATATGGCGCAGTGCTGAGATGATGGAGATCGGTACAAGAAGTAGAGGTACATGGTGGAATGAATAAGTGCAAGCCGGAGACATACATATTCATGGGTCACATCCTCAAGAGCGATTTCACGGCTGAGGGGAAGAGATGCCTTGACAAAAATACAAAGACCATGGCAGGGTGGAGCATCGAGTCTATGAATAACATAGCCAGGCACAGCTAGTGAGGTAGACATCACCTCATCATTAAGTCGGGACTCACAAAGAGCAAGGATGTCAGGAGAGTTTGCATGCAAAAACGACTGAATTGCAGTAAAATTACCCCTAACTCCTCGAACGTTGGCGAAACATACATTAAGGGCTTTAGATGTTGAAATATTTGTTGTATGTTTGTTCCCTCTTATCTCTGGAGTGGATCCATTTGCAATACAGCGTTTGGTACACTTGGTCGTGAGTATTGCTTAAAATAAGTTTACTATTGATACTAAACGGAAGCCACAGAAAGCAATGAACATGGCTTTTTCTTTATCTTAAATCCACAATGAACATTGCTTTTTCTTTATCTTAAAGTCATTATTCAGAATTGAAAACCTTATGAAGTTCACACTGGAACTTTTTGTTTCTGTGAAATATGAATTCATAATCAAGAAAACTGTATCTGAAACTCTTAAAACAAATGCACTATTACTGATTTCGGTTGTTAGAACCCAAAATAACGACAATGTATTTACGTGCTGACAACTGAGCATACTTTTTCACTATTTTCTCCTGACTCACACAACGGATTGAGCAAAAATGATCACAGATTTGTTTTTTCAAGTATACGGTTGATCACACAAAAAATCAATATTGTCTGCAACTATTTTTTGTTGGCTGTACCAATCCTCTATAATACCTAATAAACAAACAATTAGGCAATTACCTAGCAGTACTTTGTTACAACATAAATAATAAATGACCGAAAAGGTAGGGTCTTAGATTTTATTTATTTTTTCTATGTAAAGGCTTATTTATAGACAAAATTATACAGAAAGATACTATAAAATCACATGTGAAAGTTATGCTGGTAAAACAGCAAAAAACAAAAAAACTTTCGCGGTATTTACACAAGAACGCAAAATCCATCCACGTTTAGCGAAGTGACAGATATCTCTGGTTGCAGCATTCTTGAACGGGACACCATTGCACCAACCCACAGAAATCTGGCCGGGTTACAATATCAGGAAGACACCAGTCACTGGTCAAGTTCTCCCGCTGCAAGGACAGAATCCTCCAAAACTTTAACGTGATACAAAGGTAGGTCAGTCACAGAGAGGCCTGAAATTTGAGTTTTAAAAAAAGTACCAGGTTAGGTAACATAATTACCAAAAATGGACTCAAAATAAGATAAGGTTATTGAAATAACCAGGGTTACTGTGCACAGAAATGTCTTAACCTGAACGTAAATGGTCAAGTTAAAGACTGAATTTTTGCATCTGCACAGATATCACAATTTTTAATAAAATTGATTACAGCGACCCAGTTGGGACAAGTCAAGACCAAAATGTACTATAAATGCAATAAAACAAAGTGCAATTCGAATAAAAGACTTGTATTGCACAATACTATCATACCTAAAATAATAAGAAAGAAGAAAAAAAGGCTAAATCACTTTGCGTATGATCATCATACATGGTGTACATAAAAGCAACTTGTATTTCATGCATTTCTGATAAAGGAAATGTTTTACTATCTCTGGACTAAAAAAAAAGTTTTTGTCTCTTGTTGTAATGACAAAATTCAGCATGATCACACCAAGACAAAACGAATAAAAAGCAGCCAAAGGATTGTGTTTACAACAAACGTATTGGCTACAGTGTTGTTACTTACTGTCAACTCGCCACTCCAAAGTTGCCCACTACAAAGTCGCCCCCCTATTAAGACGCATTGTTTTTGTGTACAACGTTTTTGGGGCCTTAGTTTTTTCACCTGTCTTGTTAAATTTTGTTTTTGCCATGATGCCCCCTAATTCAGACAAAAATGCCGTGGTGCCCTTTTCACATAATTGCTATCTCTGCCTCCTCATTGGCTTGGCATAGTATACATCCCTTTTTTCAATTGCGTTGTATGTTCTGACATGAATATTGGCCAAATTCATGAAACGAGAAACGAGTTCAACTTACCAGTTAACTAGTTTACATTTAAATTATAGAGCTGAAATTAACAGAAATAAAAATATTTGCACCTACCACTTTTCTGTTGGTGATTCAAATGGTGCAACTCCAGAAATAACAGAACTACAGAAGATGCACAAAATAAATAAAAATAGTTGAAGTAATGAATCTAGAGTATACATTATGTACAACATGTCTAAAATTAACACGTACACATCATACATGGTACTTCTTGTTGAATGCACATTAACTTCATGATTGTTAGTTTTTCACAAACAAGAATTTGAAATTGCATCCTTTCAAACTCTGATTTTAACAGAGTTGAATTCGGTACAGTAATGAATTTTTATACGGCTGGAAGTAAAACTAACTCCGAAGATCACGAGGGTTATCTGAACCAAAAAAGTGGTTCGGATAACCCATGTGACCTTCGTTTTTTGAAAAATGCTAAAAAACTGCAAAAATTGATGGTTTCTTTTAGGAACCGTTCTTCTACATTCCTGGAAGACCTTTGGAGTAATGTTTTAGTCTATTTTGTAGCCAAAATAGCCCAACGAAGCCGGTGTGTCCCTTAAAGGAGCTCTATACTTCTGGTAAGATACAAAACAAAAAAGCTCACAGATTCACACTAAACTTACATGGTTTAAAGATATTGATAGTCGAAAGCTTCCCTTAAAATATTAGTGGCTGAGGTGCTGTAGTTTTTGAGAAATTAGTAAAACAATATCACGAAAAGACTTTTCGTCTCACTGAGACGAGAAGTCTTTTTTGAAGACAATTCGTTGAATGCTGCCCTCACACACCCGATAATAGTTGTACATTTTCAGTTGGAAAGATTCGCAAATGGTTCATGTTCATGAGTATTTGACAAAATAAAATATGTATTCAAATTAAGGTACCACTTGTAAATAATTTAAAAAAATCGAACGTAAGATTTTATTTCACCGAGAGTCCGATCAACGGGAGTGCACAGCGTGGGGCTACGCGTAACACAGGGGCAATCGTGTAGCTTGCGGGCAGTGTCTCGGCGGGGCTCAGCGCGACGGAAACCCCCTAGCCAAAAGATAGTTGTACATAGAAGCTCATGAACATGTGGGAGGGGTAGGGAACCAGACCACCAACTACATTGTTGTCATTGCGGGTTTGTTAGTCGGTAAACTTCGCTGATCGAATCCGCTGTTTCATAATCGCGACGTTTCAATGCTCTGTGTACGTTCATTCCTACAGCTTGTACCGAATTTCTTGGTAATTTAAAATTTATGTCAATACAAAGGAATACCACTCTTATATTGACAGTGCTATTAGGTTAAACAATTTGTGTGACAAATTACAAAAAATGAGCCCCCCCAAAAAACAAAAACATAAAACAAACGGAGCCCCTGAAGGGACAGGTGAAAAAGAAATTAAAAATTAAAAGGTGGAAAAAATACCTCACTCGAAATTTCTTTTTCCATCTCTCGACACACGAAATTCCAACAAAATCATTTCGTTTCCTCAAAATATTATTTAATTCAATCAAAATATAATTTTGTCACATAAAATAATATTTTTAATTTTGTGAACAAAGTGTGTTTTTCTAGGTAATGAAAAAGATTTTCCCTGGAAAATATGTTTTCGTTCCCTCGAACATGCTTTCTTTCCCCTGAAACACGTTTTTTTTCTCCAGAAATACGCTTTCATTCCCTGAAGATACGCAGTCGTTTCCTCAAAATATGATTTTGTTCGCACAAAATATACTTTCGTTTGCTTGAAATATGCTTTCAGTCCCTAAAAATAAGCGTTCTTTCCCCCGAAAGGAGATTTTGTTCACTAAAAACGAGCTTTTGTTTCCTTGAAATACGACTTTGAGTTGTTTGCCCGAAACATACTTTCGTTCATCCGAAATATGCTTTCGTTCCCTAAATATTCCCTCGCAATGAGATTTTGTTCCCTAAAATTCATCTTTAATCCCTCAAGATAGCTTTCGTTTCCCTGAAGTCCACTCACACCAATTCGTTAAATTCCCTTGCGAGGGGCGACTTTGAGAGGGGACGAGTTTGTATGTGAGGGGCGACCTTGTAATTGGCGACTTTGTAATTGGCGACTTTGCTGGGGGCGAGTTGACTGGTTTCCGTGTCCGTTGTTTATACACACTTTCAGATGAATAACGTAGACTGGATCCTCATGCCTTGCCGTAGTAAAACATTTACATAAACAGAGCACCAGTCTACTTGCAACAAGGCGCAGCATGTATCCCGTAAATTTGCAACGGCTGGTAAAGCGTATACGCTGACCTTTGACCACTTTTGTGTTTTTTCAGTCATTTCTCGTTATTACGTGATATTTTTGTATAAACAAATATAAAAACCCTCTAGAAATAATTGTCTTTGATTCTACTTGACTAAATTACGGAAACAGTTAACTGGTGTGTCCCTTTAATCGTCACAACTTCGTCTCAACAACCCCGTTGTGTTGTAATTGCCGAAGTGTGCTTAGTCTGTCGCCCTGAGTGGGGGGAGGGGGACGATATAGGCCTATTATAACTACACTATTGGTTGGGCACTAGACCCTATCATTTTACGTAGGATGGCACCGTAACAACATGTATGGTCGAACCGAGTGGCATTCACTAATCACGAAGGTACAGGTTATCCATATCACTAAAGTGAGCAGGTCCTATTTATTACTCAATGTTACCTTAAACATAGCTCAAAGTTGTCTGTGTATTGCTTAGATAATTTTACAACGTTACTGTAATTCGATTATTATTATTAAAATGTCAGTTAAACATCTCACAATTTGCAGACGCACCCTTTTATTAGAAAAATGATTGAGCTGGAAGCTTTGCTCCAAGCTTTATTCATTTTATGCAGAATTATGTACCACGTGACCCGAAATTCATTGTTCTGATTGGTCGAGAGGCCCATAATCCAATGGTGGAATTAACTGGTTAGACCTTATGCACTACTAAATATGCATAATATATTTTATGACCTCTTATAAATAAAATCAGGAAAGACAACAACGGGTCTCGTTCTTCACTCGTTTTGTTTAAGGACGATAGGCCTATGCGTGTGTTTAATTAAGTACTCGAATCTGTCTTTTTGCTGCAACATGTTTGATGCTTCAAGTTCATTATGCCAAGATTATGACCGTCATTTTTAATTAAAAGCAAACAAAGTTTGACGTGGTGTCCTTCCTCTGCGTGTGATGATTTATTGCTCTTTGTAAATATTGCACTTTCCAATTTAGTGCTAAGTGCTCTGCGGGTAATTTCCAACCAGCAAGAATCAGTTGTGCGGGTAAGTCCGTGTATATACTCACATCCATTTGGGGATTGGGGCTCACAACAGTACAAACTGACCACAATGAAACAGATTCATAGACTATTGAGTACCCGACGGAATTTTGACGACTCCAAGCATACCTCATTTTGCTTATCTGAGAAAAATGTAAACAAGACAATAATGGATGGTCATGATGTGAGAGAAGTGCTGGATAGTAAGGATGTAGCTGATGATAGTGAGGTAAGATACTAAAATAGCGGCAATTATCGACATTGGGTTCCGCGGTAATTTCAAACATTTCCACAGATTTTCTTAAATATTTGTACATTATCGATAAGGCTTTTTCTCATTAAGGCAAAAACAAACAAACGAACAAACAACCCAACACGCAAGCAACCCCACAAACAAATAAACAAACAATCAATGGTCAGAAAACACATCATTCACTCAAATTTCCAAGAACTGTTTTGTTATTTTTTAAAATATCAAGTTGAATTTTATTGAAATTTTAAAATGTTAAACAGGCCTACATCATAAATAATTAGCATAATACAGTGCTTCGTTACATGATGGTGACTTAAAAAGCTTTGACATAATTATTTACCAGAACTTCATAATTTCAATTGGATTTGGCAGAGTGATAAATAAGAATAGTTTCAGGCGATCCTGTTTTTTTTTTTTTTTTTTGACAAAGTAGCCTAATGCTACTCATGAAAACAAAACACGCTTACATACGGAAGCCGGATAGTGCCAGGAGATAAGAAGTGAAATATTTTTTTCATGAGCACGAGAATATTTTGTTGTACCATTTATATGGCGGCCGCCACTTAATTATCTGTACCACACGTTCTTTATTTTGCGGATTTTAAGAGGACAGGTCATAGGATTGGGGGGGGGGGGGGGGGGGTAAGAGGACATATCATAGGAACCAGGGGAGTAAAGAGGAAAGGTCGTAGGTTCCAGGGGGTGGGGGGGGGGGGGGGTAAGAGGACAGGTCATAGGATTATCGGGGGGGGGGGGGTTAAGAGGTTAAGTCATAGGATCATGGGGAGTAAGAGGCGTGTCATAGGACGTGGGGGGGGGGGTTAAGTGGTTAAGTCATAGGATCATGGGGAGTAAGAGGCGTGTCATAGGATCGTGGGGGGTTAAGAGGTTAAGTCATAGGATCATGGGGAGTAAGAGGCGTGTCATAGGATCGTGGGGGGGGTTAAGAGGTTAAGTCATAGGATCATGGGGAGTAAGAGGCGTGTCATAGGATCGTGGGGTGGGGGTTAAGAGGTTAAGTCATAGGATCATGGGGAGTAAGAGGCGTGTCATAGGATCGTGGGGGGGGGGGGTTAAGAGGTTAAGTCATAGGATCATGGGGAGTAAGAGGCGTGTCATAGGATCGTTGGGGGGGGGTTAAGAGGTTAAGTCATAGGATCATGGGGAGTAAGAGGCGTGTCATAGGATCGTGGGGGGGGGGTTAAGAGGTTGAGTCATAGGATCATGGGGAGTAAGAGGCGTGTCATAGGATCGTGGGGGGTTAAGAGGTTAAGTCATAGGATCATGGGGAGTAAGAGGCGTGTCATAGGATCGTGGGGGGGGGGGGTTAAGAGGTTAAGTCATAGGATCATGGGGAGTAAGAGGCGTGTCATAGGATCGTGGGGTGGGGGTTAAGAGGTTAAGTCATAGGATCATGGGGAGTAAGAGGCGTGTCATAGGATCGTGGGGGGTTAAGAGGTTAAGTCATAGGATCATGGGGAGTAAGAGGCGTGTCATAGGATCGTGGGGGGGGGGGTTAAGAGGTTAAGTCATAGGATCATGGGGAGTAAGAGGCGTGTCATAGGATCGTGGTGGGGGGGTTAAGAGGTTAAGTCATAGGATCATGGGGAGTAAGAGGCGTGTCATAGGATCATGGGGGTTAAGAGGTTGAGTCATAGGATCATGGGGAGTAAGAGGCGTGTCATAGGATCGTGGGGGGGGGGGTTAAGAGGTTAAGTCATAGGATCATGGGGAGTAAGAGGCGTGTCATAGGATCGTGGGGGGGTTAAGAGGTTAAGTCATAGGATCATGGGGAGTAAGAAGCGTGTCATAGGATCGTGGGGGGGGGGGGGGGTTAAGAGGTTAAGTCATAGGATCATGGGGAGTAAGAGGCGTGTCATAGGATCATGGGGGGGGGGGTTAAGAGGTTGAGTCATAGGATCATGGGGAGTAAGAGGCGTGTCATAGGATCGTGGGGGGGTTAAGAGGTTAAGTCATAGGATCATGGGGAGTAAGAAGCGTGTCATAGGATCGTGGGGGGGGGGTTAAGAGGTTAAGTCATAGGATCATGGGGAGTAAGAGGCGTGTCATAGGATCATGGGGGGGGGGTTAAGAGGTTGAGTCATAGGATCATGGGGAGTAAGAGGCGTGTCATAGGATCGTGGGGGGGGGGGTTAAGAGGTTAAGTCATAGGATCATGGGGAGTAAGAGGCGTGTCATAGGATCATGGGGGGGGGGTTAAGAGGTTGAGTCAAAGGATCATGGGGAGTAAAAGGCGTGTCATAGGATCGTGGGGGTTAAGAGGTTAAGTCATAGGGATCATGGGGGGTTAAGAGGTTAAGTCATAGGATCATGGGGAGTAAGAGGCGTGTCATAGGATCGTGGGGGGTTAAGAGGTTAAGTCATAGGATCATGGGGAGTAAAAGGCGTGTCATAGGATCGTGGGGGTTAAGAGGTTAAGTCATAGGATCATGGGGGGGGGGGTTAAGAGGTAAAGTCATAGGATCATGGGGAGTAAAAGGCGTGTCATAGGATCGTGGTGGGTTAAGAGGTTAAGTCATAGGATCATGGGGAGTAAAAGGCGTGTCATAGGATCGTGGTGGGTTAAGAGGTTAAGTCATAGGATCATGGGGAGTAAGAGGCGTGTCATAGGATCGTGGGGGGTTAAGAGGTTAAGTCATAGGATCATTGGGGGGGTTAAGAGGTAAAGTCATAGGATCATGGGGAGTAAAAGGCGTGTCATAGGATCGTGGGGGTTAAGAGGTTAAGTCATAGGATCATGGGGAGTAAGAGGCGTGTCATAGGATCGTGGGCGGGGGGGTTAAGAGGTTAAGTCATAGGATCATGGGGAGTAAAAGGCGTGTCATAGGATCGTGGGGGGTTAAGAGGTTAAGTCATAGGATCATGGGGAGTAAAAGGCGTGTCATAGGATCGTGGTGGGTTAAGAGGTTAAGTCATAGGATCATGGGGAGTAAGAGGCGTGTCATAGGATCGTGGTGGGTTAAGAGGTTAAGTCATAGGATCATGGGGAGTAAAAGGCGTGTCATAGGATCGTGGTGGGTTAAGAGGTTAAGTCATAGGATCATGGGGAGTAAGAGGCGTGTCATAGGATCGTGGGGGGTTAAGAGGTTAAGTCATAGGATCATTGGGGGGGGGGGGTTAAGAGGTAAAGTCATAGGATCATGGGGAGTAAAAGGCGTGTCATAGGATCGTGGGGGGTTAAGAAGTTAAGTCATAGGATCATGGGGAGTAAGAGGCGTGTCATAGGATCGTGGGCGGGGGGGTTAAGAGGTTAAGTCATAGGATCATGGGGAGTAAAAGGCGTGTCATAGGATCGTGGGGGGTTAAGAGGTTAAGTCATAGGATCATGGTGGGTTAAGAGGTTAAGTCATAGGATCGTGGGGGGGGGGGGTTAAGAGGTTAAGTCATAGGATCATGGGGAGTAAGAGGCGTGTCATAGGATCGTGGGGGGTTAAGAGGTTAAGTCATAGGATCGTGGGGGGTTAAGAGGTTAAGTCATAGGATCGTGGGGGGGGGGTTAAGAGGTTAAGTCATAGGATCATGGGGAGTAAGAGGCGTGTCATAGGATCTGGGGGGGGGGGGGGGGTTAAGAGGTTAAGTCATAGGATCATGGGGAGTAAGAGGCGTGTCATAGGATCGTGGGGGGTTAAGAGGTTAAGTCATAGGATCATGGGGGGGGGGGGGTTAACAGGTAAAGTCATAGGATCATGGGGAGTAAAAGGCGTGTCATAGGATCGTGGGGGGTTAAGAGGTTAAGTCATAGGAAATGACAGGCACTGTTTTTATAGATTTAAGTAAAGCATTCGATTCTGTTAATCATGCAATTCTGCTTGATAAACTTGACAGGGTAAATATATCAACCTCTGTAATCAACTGGTTTAAGTCGTATCAAACCAAACGTAGCCAGTCTGTGAATATTGAAGGAAAAGTATCTACGGCCCTACCACTAAACACCGGCGTACCACAGGGATCAATTTTGGGTCCACTGTTATTCATTATTTACACTAGTGACCTACCACTGTGTATCCCTCAAACGTGTAATTTGTTTATGTATGCCGATGACTCGACATTAACATGTAGTTCCACCAATATTAATGAGATAGAAAACAACTTGAATATAGCCCTAGGTCGAATTACGACTGGTGTACCAGAAACAAACTAACAATAAACGCCAACAAAACAAAAGCCATGCTTATTGGAACTAAGCAAAACGTTTGCAGTACTGACCTTGATGTCAGTATCGCTGGTAACCCGATCTTGAAGGTGAACTCTTGTAAATGTTTAGGTGTTATTATTGATGACACTTTAAGATGGGGACCCCACGTTGAATACGTAAAGAAAACTGTTTCCTCTAAACTAAGTATGCTACATAGAATCCGCGACTGTGTTCCACAAAGCAGCTTGCACTCTCTGTTTGTTAGCTTAGTCTTGCCTTCGTTAGACTATTGTATTACTGTATGGGGAGGACGGTACATGTCTCACAACAATATTCTCAACAAATGTCTTAAAGAGCCGCGCGGATAATCCTTAAGTGTGCTTCTTAACTCCCTCAGCCGATATGTTTACTAGACTTAATTGGATTTCGTTTATTGAGAGAGTCGAGTATAAAAAGGCTATTCTTGTTCACAAATGTATAAATAAAAACCACTCCTTTGTATATGACAAATATATTCACACCACAAACGCAGATTCGTGAAACGAGACAATCCGCTGACATGAAGCTTAAGATTCCCTTTGCGAAAAAAGAATGTTTTGCCACAAGCTTTGCTGTAACTGGTACAATTTTATGGAATAACTTGCATGTTCAATTGAGAACCACGACTTCTCTAACCTCATTCAAATCTGAACTTCGTAAAACGTTCATTAGTCCGTAATATTCAGTCCCTGCCTGATTCCGTTAGGGATCCTTGGTTTCATTAGCAGAAAATAATAAGAATAATAATAATATTCCTGTAAATATGTCAGCATTTCCATTTATGAGATCTAATCTGTGCTGATCTACGGAGTAGACAAACTTGGTTGCCATAAATATTAGGAACCGGAGGGGAATTTCCCCGTGTTTCTCTAAAAGAGTTTTGCGGGTTTTTTGCCCCTCCCATAATCAGCGAATTTTAGATTTCAAAATTGTATATTCACCCTATACACTTTTCTGAGTTCATTTTACCTGAGTAATAGTTATACGTGTACAAGTTTTATAATGTACTATTTCGATGTGCTTTTAATTTACCGTATTTGTAATTATGCTGTATGTTGTAATGTATGCAGGGCCCCAATGGAAACCAGTTTTAACTGTTTGGGCATACCCTGGGTAAAGAAATGTAATAAATAAATAATAAATAAATAGGATCATGGGGAGTAAGAGGCGTGTCATAGGATCGTGGGCGGGGGGGTTAAGAGGTTAAGTCATAGGATCATGGGGAGTAAGAAGCGTGTCATAGGATCGTGGGGGGGTTAAGAGGTTAAGTCATAGGATCATGGGGAGTAAGAGGCGTGTCATAGGATCGTGGGGGGGTTAAGAGGTTAAGTCATAGGATCATGGGAGTAAGAGGTGTGTCATAGGATCGTGGTGGGTTAAGAGGTTAAGTCATAGGATCATGGGGAGTAAGAGGCGTGTCATAGGATCGTGGGGGGTTAAGAGGTTAAGTCATAGGATCATGGGGGGGGGGGGGGGTTAAGAGGTAAAGTCATAGGATCATGGGAGTAAAAGGCGTGTCATAGGATCGTGGTGGGTTAAGAGGTTTAAGTCATAGGATCATGGGGAGTAAGAGGCGTGTCATAGGATCGTGGGCGGGGGGTTAAGAGGTTACGTCATAGGATCATGGGGAGTAAAAGGCGTGTCATAGGATCGTGGGAGTTAAGAGGTTAAGTCATAGGATCATGACACGCCTCTTACTCCCCATGATTCTATGACTTAACCTCTTAACCCCCACCCCACGATCCTATGACACGCCTCTTACTCCCCATGATCCTATGACTTAACCTCTTAACCCCCCACGATCCTATGACACGCCTTTTACTCCCCATGATCCTATGACTTAACCTCTTAACCCCCCACGATCCTATGACACGCCTCTTACTCCCCATGATCCTATGACTTAACCTCTTAACCCCCCCACGATCCTATGACACGCCTCTTACTCCCCATGATCCTATGACTTAACCTCTTAACCCCCCCCCACGATCCTATGACTTAACCCTCTTAACCCCCCATGATCCTATGACTTAACCTCTAACCCCCCGCCCACGATCCTATGACACGCCTTTTACTCCCCATGATCCTATGACTTTACCTCTTAACCCCCCCATGATCCTATGACTTAACCTCTTAACCCCCACGATCCTATGACACGCCTTTTACTCCCCATGATCCTATGACTTAACCTCTTAACCCCCCCGCCCACGATCCTATGACACGCCTTTTACTCCCCATGATCCTATGACTTAACCTCTTAACCCCCCACGATCCTATGACACGCCTTTTACTCCCCATGATCTTATGACTTAACCTCTTAACCCCCCACGATCCTATGACACGCCTTTTACTCCCCATGATCCTATGACTTAACCTCTTAACCCCCCACGATCCTATGACACGCCTCTTACTCCCATGATCCTATGACTTAACCTCTTAACCCCCCCCCCCATGATCCTATGACTTAACCTCTTAACCCCCACGATCCTATGACACGCCTTTTACTCCCCATGATCCTATGACTTTACCTCTTAACCCCCCCCCCCCACGATCCTATGACACGCTTCTTACTCCTATGACTATGACTTAACCTCTTAACCCCCCATGATCCTATGACTTAACCTCTTAACCCCCACGATCCTATGACACGCCTTTTACTCCCCATGATCCTATGACTTAACCTCTTAACCCCCCGCCCACGATCCTATGACACGCCTCTTAAGGGGTTAAGAGGTTAAGTCATAGGATCATGGGGAGTAAGAGGCGTGTCATAGGATCGTGGGGGGTTAAGATGACAGGTCATAGGATCATAGGATCGTGTCATAGGATCGTGGGCGGGGGGGCTAAGAGGTTAAGTCATAGGATCATGGGGAGTAAAAGGCGTGTCATAGGATCGTGGGGGTTAAGAGGTTAAGTCATAGGATCATGGGGGGTTAAGAGGTTAAGTCATAGTCATAGGAGTAAGAGCGTGTCATAGGATCGTGGGGGGGGGGGGGTTAAGAGGTAAAGTCATAGGATCATGGGGAGTAAAAGGCGTGTCATAGGATCGTGGGGGGTTAAGAGGTTAAGTCATAGGATCATGGGGGGTAAGAGGTTAAGTCATAGGATCATGGGGAGTAAAAGGCGTGTCATAGGATCGTGGGGGGGTTAAGAGGTTAAGTCATAGGATCATGGGGGGGGGGGGTTGAGAGGTTAAGTCATAGGATCATGGGGAGTAAGAGGCGTGTCATAGGATCGTGGGGGGGGTTAAGAGGTTGAGTCATAGGATCATGGGGAGTAAGAGGCGTGTCATAGGATCGTGGGGGGGTTAAGAGGTTAAGTCATAGGATCATGGGGAGTAAGAGGCGTGTCATAGGATCGTGGGGGAGGGGGGGTTAAGAGGGTTAAGTCATAGGATCATGGGGAGTAAGAGGCGTGTCATAGGATCGTGGGGGGGGGGGGTTAAGAGGGTTAAGTCATAGGATCATGGGGAGTAAGAGGCGTGTCATAGGATCGTGGGGGGGGGGGGGTTAAGAGGTTGAGTCATAGGATCATGGGGAGTAAGAGGCGTGTCATAGGATCGTGGGGGGTTAAGAGGTTAAGTCATAGGATCATGGGGAGTAAGAGGCGTGTCATAGGATCGTGGGGGGGGGGGTTAAGAGGTTAAGTCATAGGATCATGGGGAGTAAGAGGCGTGTCATAGGATCGGTGGGGGGGGGGGGGGTTAAGAGGTTAAGTCATAGGATCATGGGGAGTAAGAGGCGTGTCATAGGATCGTGGGGGGGGGGTTAAGAGGTTGAGTCATAGGATCATGGGGAGTAAGAGGCGTGTCATAGGATCGTGGGGGGTTAAGAGGTTAAGTCATAGGATCATGGGGAGTAAGAGGCGTGTCATAGGATCGTGGGAGGTTAAGAGGTTAAGTCATAGGAGTAAGAGGCGTGTCATAGGATCGTGGGGGGTTAAGAGGTTAAGTCATAGGATCATGGGGGGGGGGGGTTAAGAGGTTAAGTCATAGGATCATGGGGAGTAAAAGGCGTGTCATAGGATCGTGGGGGGTTAAGAGGTTAAGTCATAGGATCATGGGGGGTTAAGAGGTTAAGTCATAGGATCGTGGGGGGGGGGTTAAGAGGTTAAGTCATAGGATCATGGGGAGTAAGAGGCGTGTCATAGGATCGTGGGGGGGGGGTTAAGAGGTTAAGTCATAGGATCATGGGGAGTAAGAGGCGTGTCATAGGATCGTGGGGGGGGGGGGGGTTAAGAGGTTAAGTCATAGGATCATGGGGAGTAAGAGGCGTGTCATAGGATCGTGGGGGGGGGTTAAGAGGTTGCACTATAGAAGGGTAACATGAAGGGGGCGATCCATAGAGACATCAAGGTCATGTCCTCTTACCCCCCCAATGATCCTATGACATGTCCTCTTACCCCCCAATGATCCTATGACCTGTCCTCTTACCCCCCCCCCCCCCCAATGATCCTATGACATGTCCTCTTACCCTTAACCCCCCCTCCCCCTTACGGATCGTTTGGCATGTCCTCTTAATTACCCCCATGATCATATGACCTGTCCTCTTACCTCCCTGGATCCTTTGACCTGTCCTCTTACCCCCATGATCCTGTGACCTGTCCTCTTACACTCCCACCCCATGATCCTATGACATTTCCTCTTACCCCCCGTGATCCTATGACCTGTACTCTTACCCAAGCCCCCCCCCATGATCCTATGACATGTCCTCTTACCCCCCCCCCCCCCCCCACCCTCTGGATCATATGACCTGTCCTCTTACCCCCTGGATCCTATGACCTGTCATCTTAACCCCCCCACGATCCTATGACATGTCCTCTTACCCCCCCCCCCCCCATGATCCTACGATGATCCTATGACCTGTACTCTTACCCCCCCCCCCCCCTGGAACCTATGACCTTTCCTCTTTACTCCCCTGGATCCTCTGATATGTCCTCTTACCCCCCTGAATCCTACGACCTGTCTTCATAAAATCCGCAAAATAAAGAACGTGTAGTACAGATAATTAAGTGGCGGCCGCCGGATAATTAAGTTGCGGCCGCCGGATAATTAAGTGGCGGCCGCCGGGATAATAATTGGCGGCCGCCGGATAGTTAAGTGGCGGCCGCCGGATAATAAGTTGCGGCCGCCGGATAATAAGTGGCTGCCGCCAGATAAATGGTACCAAAAAATATTCTCGCGCTCATGAAAAAAATATTTCACTTCTTATCTCCTGGCACTATCCGGCTTCCGTACTTACACGCTCGCTTTATTCTGACTAAAGGCATGGTACGACTCTAAAATATCTTAAAAGTGCACTTTACTCTCACTGACTTAATGTTGGGTATATTTTTCAATCATTTGTGTACATTAATTTGCTCTCTCTTTGAACCAGGCATCGATAACACAAAAAGAACACACTCAAGATTTTGTTGCTGAAAAACCGCTGATTATGATTTTTGCTCAAATTTGTGTATAATTATAGTTTGTAAATGCTTTGTTTTTATTAAGTTAAAGAACTGTTCACTTAGAACTAAAAGAAATTCAAAGCATTTCAGAGATAGGAATTTGTTACATAATTATTTCTCATTGATGGTTCAAATAACCCCGGATGTGTTGTTTTCAAATCTTTTAGATGGCTTCACTAGGAAAATATGATAACTTTGTGGCAATCTTCAATTCTGATCCGAAGAAATTGGAGTCCAGAGATAAACAAGGAATGGTGGCCCTGCACCATGCTGCAACACGTAATAGCGTCAACATCATGGAGTTTATTTTACAACACGACGGGGGTAAGGTGATAATCTGTTTTATATTACCTACATGCACTTGTAACAGTTATAAAGAATTCTGATTTATTACTATGAATATTATTACTGCTATTAATACTACAGCTATTAATTCATGCTATCACAGCGTGCAAAAGAGTGACCACATTTTCCTCTGAGCCGGTGTCGAAGGGAAATCTGTCCCCGAGATTTTGTCCCCCATAATTGTGGAAAATTAACATGGGCTGGAGGAGGTTGATTCAAAAGAAAGACGCTATCAGAAGAAGTTTGTGCGCAGTTTGCCGTATGGGGGATCAGAATCTCCTGCCTCACCGGCAAATCCCCTCCCCCAAGTAATGCTGCCCGTAGCCTTAGATCTTGCGGGTATTTTCAGGAATCTCGCTGTTCCCAGAAGTGTCATCTTCTTGAGCAGATCTACCCTCAAGGGTTCTCAGAAAGAAAACTTAACGATCAACTTGAACGAAATAAACATTATTGTTTTGTTGTTGTAGAAAGGTAAACGATTGCATAATTATTACGGTACTGGTTCCTCACTGTGATCTTGATGCTCTGTGGCCTCCTGCTGAGGTGAAAGCCACGTCTTGTCCACCTCCCCATAATACGGCTTCAATCGATTCACATGCAGTACTTTTGGCTTGTGTCTTGGCCCCCGTTGTACTCTGACAACAACATCACTCAGCCCATGGGTGACGATATTTATGGACCATCCCATTTCGGCTGAAGTTTTGGAGACAAACCCACTTTCTTAGTCCCAATTCTCACAATCACCACACTGCCAATACCAAACTTCGCCTTTTCTGCTTTGAGGTTGTACTGCCTACTTTGGTAACAGGCAGACTTCCTGAGTTGCTTGCGGGCTAACTCATGAGCAGATTCCAGTCTCTGTTTCAAATCACTGACGTAGCTGGAAGCATCAGTGTGTTTTTCACGCGGTAGACCACACATCACATCTATTGGAAGGTCCACCTCTCTCCCGAACATCAATTTATTTGGAGTGATACCCGTGCTTTCGTGGGGTGAAGCACGGTAAGCCATTAATACCGATTGCACATACTTGTCCCAATCTCTCTGATTGGTTGAGACATACGAAGCCAGCATAGCAATCAACGTTCTATTGAACCGTTCCACCTGGCCGTCACTCTGGGGGTGATAAACCGTTGTCGGGTTTTATCTATACCTAGAAGCTCACATAAGTCCTGAAATAAGTTGCTTTCGAATTGTCGACCCTGGTCGCTGTGTATTTGACGGGGCACGCCGAATCTACTGATAAACTCGTCCACCAGCGCTCGAGCTATGGTTTTGGACTCCATGTTTGGTACCGGATAGGCCTCTGTCCACTTACTGAAGTAGTCTGAAACATGTAGCGATTGCCATCATTGGTCTCCGGAAAGGGGCCGGTAATGTCGATTGCAATCCTCTCAAGTGGCACACCAGAGATCTGCTGCTTCAATGGAGCTCTCATTCTTTTCTGGGGCATCTTCTGCTTGGAGCATTCCAAACATCTTCGGCACCAGTCCTTGACACTGTCAAGCATCCTCCACCAGTAGAAGCGGGCCTTCACCTTTTGATACAATTTTCGTACTCCCAAGTGTCCCCCAGTAGGTGAGTCGTGTAGTTGCTTTAGAATGTCCATTTGCATCTTGTTGGGTATAACCACGAGGTAGTGGATTTCTCCTCCAGAGTCATCCTCCCACCTTTTACACATAATCCCATTCTGAATGCTCAGCTGGTCCCAAGCTCCCACAAGACTTTACATCGGGCATTCTCTGCCGACACCTCTGACCATGGCGGTCTTGGACCTCCGGTTTCAATCCAGTTCATTACTCTGCTCAAAACAGGATCCTCTGTCTGTCTTTGCAGAAGAGTAGAATACGAAAATCCCAAGAAAATGGCCATTCCTTTACTTTTCGAATTTTCTCTGGATCCGTGTGCACTCCCTTGTCCGAGACTACGTGTCCCAGGTAGTTCACCTGTTGGGGCACTAATACGACTGGCGACGCCCAAGGGCCACAGGCTGGCTTTGTTACGAAGTCTTTTGATAAGCCGTGGTCAGTTCATGGACGGTTCACATACAAAGAAGTCGAGGTACTAAGTTTAGTCTATTTAGCCATGGTTCTTTAGGGTCAGGTCGAAGGTCAGTCTCATTTTGAATAATGCCATGGGTCATGAAGTTTCTTTTGAAAGCGCGCAAAGGCTGCTGGGCTTCAGCGCGGAATGTGAAATTGGGGCGAGGCACATTTATATGCTTTGTTGGCTACATGGAAGTAGGGCGACTGTTTGCCGGTGCTGATGAATTGAATTTTCAGGCGAGTTTACACCGAAGTCAAGTTTCAGCTATTTTGGTTTTGATTTTGTTTTGCCTTTGAGCAAATAATAAATGTAAGAGCTGAGAAGAGACGGGAAAGCCACCCTTATACTTTGACGAGACAAGTCTCGATTTACTTTAAAGACGGAACAACCATAATTAACTGTGAGTATTAACGTTTAATATAAAGAAGTGTGGTAATTGACAATTAATATACCAGTATCTGTGAGATACTTTACGGCATGGTTTAAGTTCAGTTTAATTTGAAAGAAGTAGAGAGAAAGTGGATATTTGTGACAAATGTGGTCACGCCATGAGATGTAACACTTAGGCCCTGTTTAGTGCATTGTAAATATCTACATATTATCGTGTGTCAGGAAGACAGTAATTTGCTTATAAAGTGTGGTTAGACTTATTACCGGAAGTATTGTGTCTCAGACATTGTTGGCATTTTTGTTAACCGTAGTTTGATTCTCCGTGAATTGCAACATAAGAGTTTTTGAGTATTGAAGTACACTGTTGGATGAAGTGTACAGATCATTTTTTGGAATTTGATAGTGATCGATTCATGGAAGAAACGTTTCCTTTATTGTGGGCAGATTTGTGAATGTGATTGTATTTGATGATTGGTAACTATTGTTTGTAGTTTGACGAATGGGACACCAGACACCCGGATTGGACCCGACGGGACATGATTTCCTTCTAAGTGAGTTCCGATGATGGGGACGGCCAATTAGCGAAGAACTGGAGAAGTCGCCGCATATACGACTGCCAGTAGAGCCGTCGTATTAGACGTGCATGCTATATCAGGTGGGGAATTTTAAAGGGGTATACAAGTTTAGCCCACACACCAGACGTCTGTGGACGAGTGCCAGCATGAAACATAAAGGAGACCAGCTAATGAGGAATCTTAAAGATGACCTTTTGTGGGGCAAGATAGCCCATGAGGATTTGTAGCGTGTAACTTTTGGGAGCAAACATAGTGAATAGTGGTTTGAACACCGATGCAGTGAAAGTTTAATTGATAAGTGCACTAGTGAGATTTTCATTGATTATTACCAGCGTATAGATTTGTAATTGTGTATTTTCGAAAACTTTGATACGTGGTACCACTTTTGATGTAGATAATTAATTGAATAATAATTGTGAGTGTTTCTGTGAAACATTAATAACAACACTCTCAGTTCAGTAGAAAACGATTGTTCGTTTGTTTTATTCAACGACTGCATTTGTGACCCCGCCTCACTCCTTCACATCATAAATTCTCGGGATATTGTAACGGGCTTGAACACACCTTTCTTTAGCATGTCACTAATCTCCCTTTCTGCGACTTCTCTCTGGTGGATCGGTAACCTCCTCGGTTGCTGTTTCACTAGAGCAGCACTTCCGGTTTCAATTCGATGTTTGACCTTATGGGTTTGTCCAATATCCCCATCTCCCTTCGAAAAGAGAGTGCCATTCTTTATCAAAAGTTCTTTTTACTGAACTTCTTCTGTCTGATTCAGGCGGGATGCACTTCTCTGATATAGGTCTTCTAGGTGTGCAGGAATAGTACAATTTTCCACCGGATGATTAGTTTCATCCCCGCATGGTTTAACCTGGTTGATTTGCTGAACTGTGCAATCCGAATTAAGATTAGGCCCAATTGCGTCTACTGTGTCGAATATACCTGCCGTCGTTCCTCGGTAAATGGTCACATGAGTATCCAAAAGATTCATTAGTCTTAGTGGCACCGTCCCTTCATTGGCACTGACGAGTGTCGGTGCCAACAGAAGGCTATCCTTCTTAATCAGGCTAGGAACTGGTTCCATCATTCCATACTGTTCTCGCTTCCGCTCTCCGTTGAGCTGTCCGGTTATAATCACTTCCGTCAGCGCCGGCACTACTATACCGTCTAACACACAGTCACACGACAGCTCTGCTGTCGATCCGGAGTATCTCTAAGAGGCACTTCTATTCCTTTCCAATGTAGACTCTTACTGGAAATGTCGATCAAGCAGTTTTCTGTTCGCAAAAAATCTAACCCCAAGAGAACATCATTGGTAATGTCAGCGATGATGAACTTATGAACAATCTGATGTCCACCTAATGTCAGTTCCACAGTCACTGCTCCACTAACTGGCAAGCTCATGTCGTTTGCAACCTTTACTTTAACATCAGAGCTTACTATGTCGCCTTGTTGTTCCCGTGACCATTTCTTGATGACTCTCTCGGATACTATTGAAACTGATGCCCCCGTATCAAGTAAAACAACAGCGTCCACTCCATATAAGGACGCGTCGAGGTATAAACCCTCGCCAACGGCTTTTATTTTCTCACTGCGTAGACTGCCATTAGACCTATGTTCTTTAGCTGAGTCTCGGCCTTCAGGCCCAGCTTCTAACAGTTTTCCGGTTTATTATTTCGCTGGGGCTGCGTGACATGCAAAGGGGCAGGTTGGCATGCCTCATTCAGGACAGTTCGGCTTTATGTGGCCGAGTTATTTGCATTGATAGCACCTCGGCCCTCTGTCATTTGGCCCCCGGTTCCCACCTGGCCTCTGCCGGTTGATTTGCTTTTGAAGTTCACCCAGTTGTTCCGTAATTTTAATCATTTAATTTTGTAACCCTGCCTGTTCTGAGATCGGGTTCACTTCTGCCGTCCCCCCTGTGGAAATCTGCCTCACATTGACTTTCTTTAAGTCTCCGCACCGACGCTCTTTCTCTGCCTTTTGAAGGGTTTCGAGCTCGACTGCTGCTGCTACGGCTCCGTCAAGCGTTGAAGTTCTCATTTGGATAACTCTGATCCGAATATCTCCTTCGGCCAATGCATCCAAGAAATGATCCCTTCCCATGCGGTCCCTTCTTTCAGCGGGTAGATCCACATATACCTTGTCTACAAGTCGTCTAACTTCCTCTGCCATCTCAACAAGGTTTTCCGAAGGTGCTTGTCGCCGGTTTCGAAGTTGTGCTCTGTAGAGTTCTTGTTTCTCCTTTGGGTCGAAATGCGCCTGTAAAGCTTTCACAAGCTTTGTATAGTCTCCTGTCGCCTCTTTCGGCATGGTGCTCAACACTTGCTGTGCTGGGCCAGCTAATAGTACAGCCAAAAACTGAAATTTGTCCACGTTGTTCCACCCATTGAGGTCAGCACAAAGTTCAAAATGCTTCATATATGTAGACCACGATGTCTTCCCGTCATATCGATCGGGTTTTATTACTGGTCTATCTTTAGGTTTCTCCCTCCTCGTTGTGGCGTTTATCTTACTTCTTGTAATTTCTGTGTTAGATCCGCGTTTACATCTCGTGGGGATTTTACCTCACAGTCAACGCTAAGGTTTGTTTGAGAAGACCGTTGGTTTTTCCCACTGGGTGTTTCGACCACTTGGTTCAATAACCCACTGGGTGTGGCCGTCTCTCTTTCTTGGCTGCTGGGTTTATTCTCCCCTGTTCCTCCATTCCGCTTTACTGCTCTCTCGTCATACTTCTCCTGGCTTCGGATCTTCTCTACCGACTCAGTAATAAACTCTCTGCGAGTGGATGTCCTCTCAGGTGGTTCAAGAGTAATTTTGTACCTGCGAAGTCCTTCCACTGTGTCCGGTATGGTGACAAATTGGGCTACAGGCCCTGACACTACTCCTTCATAGTCCAATTCTTTCTTCACTTCGTCAGGGCACCGAGGGCATGCCTCTTCTAGCCTCTCTCTCGAGTCCATTTTTCCTGCTGTTGAAACTTTTGGAGTTCCTTCCCCTTCCAATCTTTTGTCAGCAGCTCCGTTTAGCAGCCACGGGCTTGCCGATTCTGTCCTGCTGCTATCAGCACGCAGTGGGGAGTATCCCGTTTCAATATGGGCACCATAATCACCATTACGGTACCTTTCTTCTTGGCCACATTTGTTTTTCGTCCTTCCCTTTCTTTCTTATTCGACCAACTAATGGATCGTTCCCGAATGCTTTGTGCCACGGGGTATCTCCGTGTACCTTTCTTCTAGATGCTGCTGTAACTGTGTAAAAGAGGACTGCATAGGTTCTCTGCTTCTTGACCCATTGGAATCATTAGTTTGGGCCATTTTCCGGCCGGTCAAACCACTCCGGGCGGCTCGAGCTCACCGAAAAAGTTGAGTTGAAGTTACGGATATTATCGTGTGTCAGGAAGACAGTAATTTGCTTATAAAGTGTGGTTAGACTTATTACCGGAAGTATTGTGTCTCAGACATTGTTGGCATTTTTGTTAACCGGAGTTTGATTCTCCGTGAAATGCAAGTTTCACGGGTGCAGAGGTTTTCTCCGGTCGGCTCACCAAGGCACTCCGGGCGGCTCACTACAGCGGTTCAGCGACTCTCCAGGCGGCTCCCTACTGCGGTTCTGCGACTCTCCGGGCGGCTCTCCGAATGGTTCTCCGGGCGGCTCTCAGCGTCACATTGCCTCGGTAAACACCACTGGCACACGGCAAGGAATACACTCTCCGGGCGGCTCTACGGACAGTTCTCCGGGCGGCTCTCAGCGTCACAATGCCTCGGTAAACACCACTGGCACACGGCAAGGAATACACTCTCCGGGCGGCTCTACGGACAGTTCTCCGGGCGGCTCTCAGCGTCACAATGCCTCGGTAAACACCACTGGCACACGGCAAGGAATACTCTCTCCGGGCGGCTCTACGGACAGTTCTCCGTGCGGCTCTCAGCGTCACAATGCCTCGGTAAACACCACTGGCACACGGCAAGGAATACACTCATTCCGGACGGCTCTCGACGTCCCAATGCCTCGATATTCACCACTGGCATAATTAAATTTACACCTCCTCTGCCGTAATTAAATTTTACAAGAATAAATAATGTATAGGAGCAATCTACACTGTTGAACAGCAAAATAATCTAAACAGTTGAACAGCAGAATAGTCCCGCAGCTGCCACCAATGTAACGTTAAACTTTTCACAAATCATTCTGCTCTTTTCTAGAGTAAAAAAATCGTTTAAGATTGAGTTTGAACTGAAAAATGATATCAATGTCGGATGGATTATTGTATATATTTAAGACCCTTTTGCAACCCATGTTCCAGATTTTGCGGAGCATTTTAATGACAAGAACGCCCTGGACCGATTGTAATCTATAGCTTAGATTTTTGTTCGGATCGCTAAGACAAAAGTGTTTGTCGTTTTTGTATACTCGACAAAGATCCAAGCGTTTAAAGTGCTAGTACAATAAATGAACAAAATAATGCTGATGGGATTCTGATTCTGTTTCACAAAATGGACATAATCAACAACTCTACCGATTTTGTACAAAAATCTCTAGTAGGAAGAATCATAACTGTTCGATCGCACTGCCACTGAAGACAAGCACAACTTGTTCTTATCAGTATTAATATATTTTGTGTTACATTCTAATCCTCAAGTATGTGAAAACTAATAGACAAAGAGACCCTATTTGGTTAATTATATAAAAAATTGCACTATCGTTTGTCTCACCCAACATTTTTTTTGTCCCTGAATAAGTATTAATTGTAGCCTGCATTTTGATTTTATAACTCGGGATGGCTGATTCAAATCAATGACTCCCAACTCGAAAATAATGTTTAAATAATGATCTTGCTAAAACAAAATTTGTTAAAGTGGTCAGATATTGCATGAGATCGCACCACAGAGCATCTAGAATCCTAACTGTTTCGGAGCATTTAAGCGGGCCCCGGAACCGGCCCATGCCGTTAGGGCTTCGCGTTACGCGCTCGTAGGCGGCACGAATTGCATCACCATTTGCTGCTTCACGCCCCCCCCCCCCCCCCCCCCCCCCCCGTTTGGAAAATCCTGGATCCGCCCCTGTCTTTGTTTCTTTACTGTGCACTAACCCTTACTGTGCATAGTTATTTGATTTAGTGACAAGTTTCGTTATACAAGTCACACCGAAACTTTGTGGGTACTCACCAATAGCGGACCATGATTTTAATGTTAGTTTTGTTTTCGTTGTTCACAAGACATCAATGTGGCAGACGACTCTGGAAACACGCCCCTTCATTTCGCTGTGGAAAATGAACAAATTGATGCTATGACCTTCCTGTTGGATAGTGACGCCAATACTAACCAGCTCAACAATCACAGTATGGCTCCCATTCACGTGGCTGCAGATTTGAACAAGAAAAATTCAATGAGGGTAAGTCAATGCTACGGAGCTCTGGAAGTGCCATCCGACATGTTGAAATCCTGACATAATTATCTCCGGATGACGACATCTTAAACGCAAATAAGTCGACATACCGAGATAATTATGTCGGGATGTTGACATCCTAAATGTAGGATGTCGTCTTGATGTGATAACTTATCTCGAGATGATGACATCCTAAAAGCAGGATGTCGTCTTCATGGGATAATTTATCTCGGGATGACGACATCCCAAAACTAAGATGTCGTCTTGCTGTGATAATTTATATCAGGATGACGACATCCCAAAACTAGGATGTCGTCTTCCAGTGATTATTTATCTCGGGATGACGACATCCTAAAAGTATAGGCTGTCGTCCTCCTGTGATAATTTATCTCGGAATGATGACATCCTCGTACACGCAGCCTTCGCGAATTCTTTTTACGTGATGCGTGATGCAGTGAATGGCATCCTACCTCTCGAGATAAATTATCACAGGAAGACGACATCCTACTTTTAGAATGTCGTCATCCCAGAATAAATTTTCACAGCAAGACGACATCCTACTTTTAGGATGTCAACATGTTGACATAATTATATCGGTATGTTGACTTATTTGCGTTTAGGATGTCGTCATCCGGAGATAATTATGTCAGGATCTCAACATGCGGATGGCACTTCCAGAGCTCCGTACAATGCAGTGGTGGGATGGCTGCAAAATACTGTTTATATTATCATAAACATCTTTGCTGTGGTTTTGAGGAAATAATTTAGTACGATTTCTCAAATCTCCAACTAAAATTTAAATAATAAAACTCAAATATATTTTTCATTTTCATTTGTATACCTCTCTTTATTAAGAACATCATTCTGCAATAAACGTAGCTTCAGCAATTTAACCAAAGTAGAAACTGGGTTTTAAAATAAGTTTTTTTCCATAAACACAAACAATTATCTTGATATTTCTTGTTGTATTTGTTTTGGGTTTATCCCTGTAGACTCTTGTGCTTCAGCAGAATGTGGATGTTAACCTTCAAGGGGACCTTGGTCAAACTGCTCTACACTTTGCTGCCATTAAAGACAACTTGGAAGTCTTCCAAATACTTGTATGTATTGATTATTGAGTTCAACATTTGGTTGGATCAATGTGTACAGACACATCACGTTCCATCATGCTGAATGAAAAAAAAAGATAACGGTTGTAGTTTAATAATGTTCAAAGGTCTACAATAGATAAAACGAAAGTAGTCGATTTTAGTGCTGGTAACCTCCCTGGGCCGGTGTCGCGGTCTCAGATGGGTGCCTAGATTATTTCGACCAACAAACTGTTTATTTTCAAGAGTGTTTTCCTTACAATTTTCACATAAAACATTTGATTGTTAAATTTATTTACATGAACATACCAAGTACATAAACATTAATCTGTTAAAAATATGAACATGCATTATACATAATAGGAATTACTTTGAAACATGAAGATTTAATAGGTTCAATGAAAAGTACACAAAACAAAAACTGTTAAAATACAATAAAACATGTTGAATTTAAATTGTACAAAAAATGATTTGCATGTATTGGATAAAAATAACATTTCTGAATGAAAAGTACAGTTAAGACAAAACACAAATTTAAAAAAATGTAAACATAAAATGTTAATAGCATTGAAACAACACATGATTGAATGAGTCTTGAATGAACAAATATTTGCATACTTAACATGAACAACAGCAGGACAGAAAATGAGGTTAGTGAGTGCCTTTTATTTCATAAGCACAAAATACACCAGGTATGGCATGACGTAATACTACCGTATTTGGTAGTCCGGACCTTTTAGCACACCGGACATCTGAGACCGCGACACCGGCTAAGGCCATGTGAGTATAGAGTTGGGCGTTGGTTCTCTACATGCCACGAGGGTTTTTCTCCAGGCCCCCGTTACACCCCTGGAAAAATCACACACTTTCGATCTCTAGCTGTGCTCGGTGGTCATTATGGGTTGATGTGGCTGGCTGCAGGAGGCACCCTCTCATGCCTGCGGCTCAGAAACGTTGTAGCCGAGTCCTTCGCAATTCAGCTTCTCGGATGTATACGAGTTAGGATGATAAGCCTCCCAAATCTTAACTAGAAATGGTCGAATGAAATCATGATCAAGAAATTGTTTTATTGTTCTGTACAGACCTTTCCCATAAACTATGCAAATTGCCCATCGCGCCTGCATACTAATGCTACTGGTGGGTAAATATTGAGGGAACGTCATGCCCTTTTGTGTTGGGCTGATGGTAGCGTGACGCATACGCGTTTGTGTGTCTGCCTATTGCGCAACTCTGGCGTTTTCCCCAACAAATAGTGTTTCATTGAGATGTCAGGCCCCGAAGTGACATTCCGATTGGAACCAACGTCAAGAGGGATACCAGTGTCTCCAATTTGGACGGTCTGTTACGTGAATGGAACCTCTGCAATTACCGCAAGTCAAAAGCATGTTTTGGCATTTTAACCTATCCCAATTGGAGTATGGCCTCACTTAAAAACTTTTGATAATATCATGGAACAATAATAACATGAACACCTTCATCTAAACCCTCCCGTATATTTCTTACAGCTTGGTTGTCCCGACATCTGCCCATGTTTGAGTGATAACAACGGTGTCCATGCCTTACACACTGCAGCAACTCATGGGTCCGCCAGGGTCTTAGATCTGTTTTTCGATTTTTGTAAGTTAAACAAGACTGACGTGTGATTGAAAAAAGAAGAGGAGGAGGAGGAGAAGAAGAAGAAGAAAAAGAATAATGTTTTTTAAAGGTCCACCTCAAAAACAATCCAAAATCAATTTGGAAATGCTCTTCACTGTTATGAGATAACTTTATAGAATACATTTCTTTGTGAAAAGACCCCCCTAAAGACAATAAAAAAGAGAAAACATATAACAAATAACATATAAACAAATAACAAAAATAATAAATGTATATTTGGTTTGCGGTAACACCATGTGTATATCTACCTGCAAGGTAGATTTTGTTCTTTGAGAACTTGTCTTGCTATTTATTTAACTGCCGCGGAGTAGATTATTCGGAATTCGGGAGACTTCGGGAGACTTCTCAGTTCTGAAAAGAACTGTCCTGCTTATTAAAGATGGACTACAACGAAAACTCACTCATTAAATTTACTATCGAACCTTGTTTATGTTGTGTTCAGGTAACAATTTATTGTTGTGGTCATGTTTTTCTCTAAATAATTTTGTTGCAATTTGACCGAAAAAATTAGACCTCGATTCTTCGATTTTGAAATTTCCCGCCCTGTACTGGTTCCCGGCAAAGATCCATTGAAAACCACAATGAAATCCACGATTGTAAACCAGCGAAAAGTGATGACGTACTACCATGAGCAACCGAGAGTAAACAAAAGACGTGATGTTATTCCGTGTGTATTATGTATGCGTTTTCATGCAGAGGCATGAAGTTTTTACGAAGCTTTTTTTTTCTAGTGTATCAGCTACAATAGACCTTATGCATATGACGTCATTTGAGTAGGGCGCCCTCACCTAGAGGTCAAAAGGAAGATGCTCATTGGTCAGTCTTGTGCGCCGCGCGTACAAATCAGCACGTTTCCATTATTTCATCATCAGTTTACCTCTAAGATGGCGGCTTGGTGACGTCAATGCATAAGGTCTATAATGCCGACTTCATGTGTTGTTGGTGGATGCACTAGAAATAGTTCTAAGAACTTACCCGGCGTTTTCATGCAGAGGCATGAAGTTTTTACGAAGCTTTTTTTTTCTAGTGTATCAGCTACAATAATGCCGACTTCATGTGTTGTTGGTGGATGCACTATAAACATCGAGAACTTACCCGGCTTCTCTCTCTCTTCTGGAATGCTGTCCCAGTGAAGTCCCCAATGTTACGTTTCAAGAGCCCTTTTTGCGACTCTGTGGCCACGGCAGACCCGGCGGAGGCCGATGACTCGGCCGACGTAGCAGTAGGCCTGGTGGTAGTAGATACACGAATTTTCTCGATGTTTGGCGCTTTCAATGTGGGGATCGATCCAGGCTTCAAACGAAACTTTGTTGTCAAACCCAGTGATTTTTTCAAAGCACTTGAAGGTTCAATACAGTCCTCTGAAAAATGTGCTGAACAAATCAAAGGCCTACTTCTTGCCGAGAAGGTGAAATCCTTTCGTGTATTATTCACGAACTTCACCCATTCCTTTGATATCGCAGGATCCCGCGGAAATTGAACAAAATGAATCTTAGAACTATTTCTAGTGCATCCACCAACAACACATGAAGTCGGCATTATTGTAGCTGATACAATAGAAAAAAAAGCTTCGTAAAAACTTCATGCCTGCGCCTCTGCATGAAAACGCATACATAATACACACGGAATAACATCGCGTCTTTTGTTTACTCTCGGTTGTTCATGGTACGTCATCACTTTTCGCTGGTTTACAAGTCCGCTGGTACTATATCGTGGATTTCATTGTGGTTTTCAATGGATCTTTGCCGGGAACCAGTACAGGGCGGGAAATTTCAAAATCGAAGAATCGAGGTCGAATTTTTTCTGTCAAATTGCAACAAAATTATTTAGAGAAAAACATGACCACAACAATTAATTGTTACCTGAACACAACATAAACAAGGTTCGATAGTAAATTTAATGTGTGAGTTTTCGTTGTAGTCCATCTTTAACTACTACCTGGGCGGAAGGTAGGAAATCGGCCGGGACTACTACTTTTGCTTTAGTGGATCGAGGGGACTTCTCGTTATTAACTTCACTGCCGCGGAGTGAGTTTTTAATTGGTTTCAACGTTTCGACTAGCTTGCTCTAGTGACATAAATACCACAATGTGTTCACTTGGTGATTAAACATTATGCAGTCCCACAACCTTACGGATCCAGTTCTTGGGGTCCCGTATGTTGTTCTATTATTCCTTTTTCTAAAAATATATATTTCGTGTGGTCCAGGTCGAACAAAAAATTCCCTTGTGAGGTCCGGTGTTCAATTGGGGAAAAGATAAGGGCACTCCCGTAAGCCTACCACCTGAAATGTACTCACTATCTCCACCTGAGAATCTGACTCATTATGCCAATTCAAGAAGTGTATCAAAAATCATTTATATCCAATCTAATGCGCTGTGTTCTTGATGCAGTGGCGCTTTATAAACGCCTATATGTATGTGTTCACTGGGTGATCATACACAGTCACTGCAGTGTTCATTTGGGTGATCTTATACAGTCACCACAGTGGGTGATCATACACAGTCACCTCAGTGTGTTTACTGGGTGATCATACACAGTCACTACAGTGTTCATTTGGGTGATCTTATACAGTCACCACAGTGGGTGATCATACACAGTCACCTCAGTGTGTTTACTGGGTGATCATACACAGTCACTAGTGTTCATTTGTGTTTACTGGGTGATCATATTGACGCTACTCGGGCCGAACTCGGCTCGAGTCGTTGTGACCACGGGTTTTTGCAATGTTAGAAATTCGTTTTTGACATCCAGGCCGATCCTGGGCAGCACGAACAGCCTGATCGTGTTGTAGGCCGATGGCGTTGAGGTCGTCTATAACCTGTGATATGCAAGGGCGTCGATCGCTACTGAAAAGTAGGGGGGACGGGCGAGCAAGTCTTGACAAAATACATCTTACATTATTTGCACCCCACACCATTACTTTTTGTTCCCTATTTTTTGTTTGACCAGGCGAGTTACAGGGGGTGATATTTAACAATAACATCATCCGAAATGGTGTTTGGGCCTGGGTTTCCCTTATGTAAAACCGAGATTCTACCAAATACAAACATGCTTCGGGAGTCCGGCGTTTATCGTGTGTCAGCTTGAACGGCTTGAAGTTCTTCGAAAAAACAAAATACTGCTTCTTCAACAAATCTTGTCATGGCCCAAACTGCTCCTATTTATTTTAATGGATTTTACTACATTTTGTGCGTTGTGCGGTTGTAAAAAAATGTAACACATTTGCACGTGCGCGCACACACAGACATCCTTCGTGGAGGGATCGTGTACCGTACATTATAGCATACACAAACGACGCATAACTTGAATGCTAACAAGGTATGTAAGCGGGATTTTGGCGTTAATGTCTTGGACGAAACCTGTCGTCTATTGTCTGTAGAAAAGGAAATAGACCCAAAATACCATTCTGCGCGTGGTCCATCAGAACAAAAGATGAAAATGAAGAAAACATTTCACCGTTTGTTCGCTATACTTTTATTTGAACAAAAAATGTAATTAAATATTAAATCTAGAAAATGGTGTATATTTTTTATATGTTGTTGCATATTTCTAATGAACAGTCAATCAAAAAGTGGGGGGGACATCTGATATGCTGTCCCCCCCAGTCTAAAAAGTGGGGGGGACATGTCCCCCCCGTCCCCCACCCATCGACGCCCTTGGTGATATGTAAGTGCAGCACAGGCTTCCACTCTGTCGAAAGGGTTCAGATGGTTGGTTTTGTGGATTTTAGAAGGCGGCGAGAGGCACCTCGAGTGATCATTGCTGTCACTGCAGTGTTCATTTGGGTGATCATACACAGTCACCAAAGTGTGTTCACTGGGTGATCATCCAGCAGTCACCACAGTGTTCATTGGGTGATCTAGGATTTTCCTTAAGTGTATAGAACAAAGGAATGTCTACACAGTGACTGCAACACAGAGCTGTGTGTATTCACTGGATGATCATACAAAGTCATAACAATTGTTCACTGGGTTGATAGTCACCACAGTGTATTCACTGGGTATTCACTGGGTGATCACCCACAGTCACAACAATGTTCACTGGGTGATATTACAAAGATGAGTCGTTTTCAGGTTGCAGGGTCACAAAAAGATGAGTCAGTTGAGTCAGTTTGGGTTGCAGGGTCACACAAAGATAAGTAAGTTTGGGTTCCAGGGTCACAAAGATAAGTCGGTTTGGGTCCCAGGGTCACACAAAGATAAGTCGGTTTGGGATGGTGATTGGTCTCGAATGCAGTTTTCTGCGAAAAGTTGCTACAAATGTGATTGTTAAATTGAAAGGTTATTTGCTTGAATCACATGACGCAAAAAAATAATATATACAATAATAATAAATAAATAAAATGAGAAATTGGTTTTAAGTAAAATTGAATGATTGTTTTGAGGAGCTTTCAATTTTGTTGCGCAAAATAATAATAACGCGACTTTCAAATTAACCAATTATTTTGCCGAAAACGATCGGGAAAACTATACTTTACTAGCGACTACAGTACATGTACTATACGCCCTTCTTATATAGCGCTTTATCTATGTGCCCGACATATCAGTTCATCCTAAAGAGTTGGATTGCTGCGATTGAAATGAGCAAGGTATTTGATTTGGGGTTGTTCAATTGCTCTTAGTTTTACTTGACAGTGTTTCACTGAAACAGTTTTCTTGAGCGTTGGTATTATTATAATAATAATAACAATACAGCATTTATATAGCGCCTTATGCAAGGCCTCAAAGCGCTTCACAAAAATACATGAGTCAGCAACTATCTAATACAAAAAGAAAACACTCATAAAACTATTAAAAAGCAGACAAGCGATAAAATACAAAACAATACAATACAGGAATTTAGTACGAATCAATAAAATCACACGAGGGGAGAGGTTACAAGCACCATTCACCCTCAGCCAAGATCCTCAGCATCTGGCTATTTACAGTTAAAAACAATACAACAGGGCTTGAAAAAACAAGCCTGAGGTTAAGCAAATGAGTTATTGTTTAAAAGATGGGTCTTCAAGACCTTCTTGAACGAAAATAGAGAGTCCACATTGCGTATGGACTCAGGCAAATTGTTCCAAAGCCTTGGTGCAGAATGCTTAAATGCTCGTTGACCATAGAAAACAGTGGATGCATGAGCAGGAATAGCCAGGAGATTCCTTGATGAAGATCGTAGCTGACGCTGAGGTCTATACTCTTGCAACAGATCTGCGATGTAGCCTGGTGCCATTCCATGCAGGCTCTTGTAGGCCAAGAGCAGGATCTTGTATTCAGACCGCTTCCTGATTGGCAGCCAATGAAGTGCTTGCACAGTTGGTGTGATATGTTGGCGGCAGCGTGGTGTTCGTGCAACAAGCCGGGCTGCGCTGTTTTGTACACGCTGAAGCTTATGGGTTTCAGACTCAGGGAGGCCGTACAGGAGAGAGTTGCAAAAAACCAGCCTAGATGTAACGAAGGCGTGAACGAGTCTAGCAGTACTATCATCATCAAGGTGCTGTCTAATTCGACCAATACCACGGAGTGCAGCAAAAGACGAACGACACATGCTGTTGACATGATCGGACACGCGAAGTTTGTGATCAACAATGATCCCCAGACTCCTTGCAGACTCATTTGGATGTATTTTCTGTTGGCCAACAAAGAGTGATGGAGGATCAGCAGGACCGTGAGATGATTGTGTGTGTGAGTTGAACCTAGAAGTCATGTGTAGAAGTTCTATTTTACGGCCATTTAGGCACAGCTTGTTGGAAGCAGACAAAGAATGTACATCGTTCATGCATTCTTGTAACCTACGAACTGCATCTTCTCTATCTCTAGGATTGAAGTCGATATACAGTTGGGTGTCATCCGCATAGACTGCAGCATGGATATCGTGCCAAGCTATCATGTCTTCTAGTGGCGCAGTATACAAAGCAAATAGCAGGGGGGCAACCACGGAGCCCTGACATGGTACTCCAGAATTGCACATGACATCATAATGAGTTCAAGCCGCGTATTGATATGCTTTGCGATCGGTCCTTGAGATAGGTGGAGAACCAATTTAGCACAGTTCCGCTGATGCTGTATCTTGTCTCACAAGGCGCTGCAAAAGGATGTGATGATCTATGATGTCAAAGGCGGATGAGTAGTCTAGTAAAACTAGAAAAGCTTCTCTTCTTTGATCAAGGGCACACAGGAGATGGTTTTGAATGTGCAATGTAGCAGTTTCTGTGTTATGATTTGAGCGATATGCAGACTGCATTGCAGGGAACAGGTCCTCATCGTTAAGGTACTCCTTGATCTGATTTACAGCTACCCTCTCGATAAGCTTGCCGAGATAAGGTAGATTTGACACAGGGCGGTAACTGGCACGATCATCCTCATCAAGTTTTGCCGACTTAAAAAGAGGTTTAATGAAGGCATGCTTCAGGCTGGTTGGAAATAAACCATGTGTCAGGGAGCGATTTATTATCATAGTTATGACAGGCAGAAGTTCAATTAGGGATCCTTTGAAAACAGTAGACGGAAGAGGATCCATCTGACAGGTTGTGATGGGTGATGACTTGATTATAGCGCGGACTTCGTCCTCGCTTACCTCATGGAAAGTGCCAAAAGTACTCAAGCAGGTGTCGTCCGGGCAGGGCACATCATGATGGGCATTGACAGGCATGCTGACCAACTGATCTTCCAGGTCACTCAGCTTCTGCTGATAAAAGTCCATGTAGCGAATATGCAATCAATGAGTTTCAGATTGGGACATTTTTCCCTTCTAAAATTACCAATCCTTTACGTTAATTAGAAACGACATGCTATCAGTTATAATGACGAATAATTATAAATAAATCAAAAAGGAAGTTAAAGCTTTACGTAAAATTATAATATTGTTATGAAACATGACGAGTTTTTGAAAAGTTTATTATTTTATTCCAATCACAACAGACCTGCAAAAATGACAAATGTAGTCACTTCGTATGTACAACAGCAAATAAAAGTTAATGGCAGTTTGTCGGGGCTTTTTGCATGTTCAAGAGCACCAGTTAAGCATTTAGGAAACATTAGTTTCGCATGCAAATTCATGGCGGTTGTTCAGACGGATTTATTAGACCAATTGGTACTTTTATCGACACTAATATGAATAGCAAATAGGAACCGTGACCTAAACAAATGACAACCCTCTTTTATCATACCTTCTGTTCTTCAAAAAAAATTGGGGATTTAAATTAAATCATGTCTGAACCAAAATAATACACTTTACTTAATTTTAACTGACAATTTCTGCTCTCAATCCAAACAAAGATCGAGAGCGTTTTGAAAAAGACACGGCTATGGTGTTTGTTGACAAGGAGGGGAATACTGCTCTGCACAGTGCCGTCAATAGTGGTGACTATGATGCCGTCAAATTATGTCTCAAGTATGGCGCAAGGATTGATACGCAACAAGTTACTAAATGCAAGGTGAAATCCTGTAATTTCAAGTACACTTTTCGACTGGTTGAATTTATTGTGGCCAAAAACGATTTTAAATGTATTACACAATAACCAAATGAAAATCTTCTAGTTGTTTTAAGATGTACTGTGCCTTGAAATGGATTAACTTGGAACTGTGGTTTTGTTACCAGAGTGAGAAGGCCACACCTCTGCATCTTGCTTGTACTCAAGGAGCGCAGGAGATTGTCAAGTTAATGTTATCTAGCTGTGATGATAAACAAGGCCCAATGAATACACCAGATATCCAACAGCAGCTGCCAATACACAGGTCTAGTCTATACCATCATTCTCTTCTTATTTTTTATTTTATAATTCCTGTTTATGTTTTTCAAGAAATTAAACATTGAAGAAAATTTGCTGAAATAAATCAATCCAGTGGATAAGATCCATGATACAAAATGGGACGGATTTGCAAAATTACGTATGGGGCTCCCAAAGTAATGATTTTGTACGTCTGCCAATTTCGTTTTTAATGTTTATTGTTATTTATACATATTTGTTACCATTATTATTATTATATATATTTCATATTTATATATGTTTTCAATCAGTAGTCCAACCCCATTCACCGGAGTACGCCCTCCTGATTTACACCCATAACCTTTTGCTTAAGATTACTCCACCCTCCCCCATAACCGTTCTCGTCGTGATGAACAAATACACGTAGTTTCAAGAGTTAGAGGAAGTAGAAGTACATGTACATCAAAAAAAACCGAAAAGACAAACAACAAAAAATACCCCTAAAACAAAATATTTCCCTAAACCATCAATTTAATAAATGTAATTTTAAGCTTTGCATGGTAGGTGTAAAGAAATTGTTCATTATTTGGTTTTAAAATTATCGTGGTTCTGACTTGGAACTTGGTTCTGGTAGTGACGAACCAGTGGTAGTGATGTTCGTCCATTTAACATGTTTTTACGATGTTCTTTTGATATTTTCGGACTTCCGGGACCAAGTTGGTCTCAACCATAGTTTATGGCTTTAAATATTGCATCAAATTGTCAGGAAAGTAACTTGTCTAGCCATGCAATAAAGGTAACTATATATGCCCAACTGACGTTCATGTTTTCATTGAACATATGTAATGGTCGCACAAATTCGGGCGTGATTTGCAAATTAGGGTTTCAAAAATAAGCATCTTTGTCCCAAGTTTGAATTTTGTTTTGATGTTAATTTAAACAAATTATCATGTGATGAACAACGAAATTGTATTGATAAAAAATTGCTATGGGTACTAAAACTTAAAGTATTAAAGTTAAACAATTTGTACAAATATAATTTAAAAAGATTTGATTTCATAGAAAAATATTTTCTTGTTCTGGTTGTTCTCTCTTTTGTGATACTCGAGACTTGCACTGTCTATTGCAATATTCCTTCACCATTTTCTAGGTTGACATTATACATAACATATGTGGCGCCAAATATACCGAATACTCCAAGACGTTCCCAAGTCCGGTTGAAAGTATTTCTGTCCAATCTTCTGGTAAAATTCTAATATATATATAAAACTAATCAACGTAATTCATAATTAACGTTTTCACGTTTCATGACCGTTGGCAGCTTATGGTGTGGGCTTTTAACCTGTAATATGATGTATACAATTTTCTGTCGATTATTATATTGCAGGGCTGCGATGTTCGACCGCCCTGAGATCGTTGACTACTTGCTGGAAGAGGTAACTTCTCAGAATTTCCAATTTTATCTGATGATAACAGATCCGGAGCTGCCATAAGAAAAAACCTAAGACTTCCAATTAAGCTGTATATAAATCACTAGAGCATGGGCAGTATTAAATTTGCCCAACGTTTTGAAGCCATGTGGGCGCGGCATCCATGTTTGTGTAAAAACTTATGTAAAAGTTTGACATTTTGTGGACCCCTTTTCAATGATCTGCGCATGTCAATGGTATTATACTTTCCTATATGCATCATTGAATCGAATAGGCCGCATATGTGAACGCACAATCTATTAACTCATCCTGACAGATCATGGTGACTTGGTGTTGGTAACAGTTAAGCCAAGGTAGCAGAACTTCAGTATCTACAATAGTGTAGTTGCCTATGAAGATTACAGGTTGAACAGGGACATTTCGGCCAATATTGTCTTTCTTTTGTTTAATGGTCAGTGCCAAATTATTGCAAGCATCCAAAAAGCAGTCAATGATGGGTGATTGGAATTCGAGTCAGAGTGGGCTCTTCAAATGCTGCATCATCAGAAAACGGGAGCATATTGGTGATGACTTTGTGCACCTTTGATTTGCACGCAGACCGGCAAGGTTAAAGAGTCCACCATCAGATCTAGTGTGCAACTGGACCTTCATCTGAGGTCCGAAAAGCATAAGTCAGGGGTCAAGGAAAAGAAAATCCCAAACAGAGTCTGGTGCAAGTACACAGCCAGGCTGCTTGACTCCACTGTGGATTTTGAAGAGTTCCGATGTCGATCCGTCGAACCGAACAGAACCTTTGATACCATCATGAAATGAGCAAATCAAACTCAGCAGCTTTGGCGGACAGCCTAAAGTTTCAATGCCCTTGTAGAGCCCATATCTGCTGACTAGATCAAATGCCTTAGTGAACAATGCTATATTCAGAGGTTGTTGTTACTCTCTGATTTTTTTCCTGGAGTTACCTCAAAGAAAATCATGTACAATTAGATCTTTAAGAACTTGGTCGGCAAGAACTTGTAGTCTCCTGAGGATGATTCGTTCAAATGTTAGATGAGATGCCACGGTAGTTGTTGCACTCGGATTTGTCGCCCCTGTTCTTGATATATTGTGACAATGTTGGAGTCACGCATGTCTTGGGGCACGGGTTCCTCGTTCCAGCATTGTAGAAATAGATTGTGGGGGTCAGGAAGCAGGTTGTCCTAACTGCACTTGAGAATTCCTGCTGGGATTGGCTACCAAAAATTAAAAGTCTTCTCTGAGAGCACTCTCATTAAAACTGTTGAGTGCTTGTAGCGCTCTTAGCACGCTTGTACAAATAATGTTCTTTCGTTTTAGACGGTTTATCCACACGTAGTGTTCAGTACACAGTATCCTATCTAATCAGAATCCAACAATCGACCTTGGGACAAACATTAATTAATATAGATCAATGCATGGATAGCACATGACGTCATTGACTGCCATTTATGATGACAAACAATGGAAAACTCCAAAGGTCTTCCAGGATTGGAGAAGAACGGTTCCTAAAAGAAACCATTAATTTTTGCCGTTTTTGAGCATTTTTCATAAAACGAAGGTCACGTGGGTTATCCGAACCACTTTTTGGTTCGGATAACCCTCGTGATCTTCAGAGTTAGTTTTACTTCCAGCCGTATACAAACTAATTATTGCACCGAATTCAACTCTGTTTTTTAACAAGTATTCATGAGTATTTGACAAAAGAAAATACGTACTCAAAATATGGATACAACTTGTAAATAATTACAAAAAATCGAACATAAGATTTTATTTCAGAGAGTCCGATCAACGGAAGCGTGTCTTACAGTGCGCAGCGTGGGTCTAGCTACGCGTAACACAGGGGTAATCGTGTGGCTGGCGCGGAGTGTCTCAGCGGGGCAGCGCGACGGAAACCCCCTAGCCAAGAGAGCTGTACATGGAAGCCCATGAACATGTGGGAGGGGTAGGGAGCAAGACCACCAACTACATTGTTTTCATAGCAGGTTTGTTAGTCGGTAAACCTCGCTGATCGAATCCGCTGTTTCATAATCGCGATGTTTCAATGCTCTGTGTACGTTCCTTCCCACGATTTGTACCAAATTTCTTGGTATTTAAAATAAGAGTTATGTCAATACATAGGAATACCACTTTTATATTGACGGTGCAATAAGGTTAACAATTTGTGTGACAAATTACAAAAAACGGACCCCCCCCAAAAAAAAAAAACCCAAAAAACAAACGAAAAAGGACCCCCTGAAGGGACAGGTGAACAAGAAATTAAAAATTAAAAGATGGAAAAAATACCTCACTCAAAATTTCTATTTCATCTCTTGACACAAACAATTCAAACAAAATCATTCCGTTTCCTCATAATATCATTTAATTCAATCAAAATATAATTTTGTCACATAAAATGTTATTTCTTATTTTGTGAACGAAGTTTACAGCTGTCGGTGGCATTGTGCACTTGATGGTGGACCAGCAATCTACTACAAGTCATGCGTCATCAATCAACAAAATATGAATCCGTAATAACGGATTGCGAATCCGTAATAACGGATTGCAAATACATAATAACTGATTGCGAACCCGTAATAACGGATTGCGAATCCGTAATAACGGATTGCGAACTCGTGCCTTATCGTGGTAAAACATTTACATAAACTGATCACCAGTCTACTTGCATGTGTACATGTATATCCCCCTAAATTTGCACTTGCAACGGCTGGTAAAGCGTATACAATGACCTTTGACCGCTTTTGTCTTTTTCGGTAATTTCTCGTTAATTACGTGAAATTTTTGAATAAAAAATTATAAAAACCATCTGGAAATAATTGTCTTTATTTCTACTTGACTAATTTACTTAAATAGTTAACCGGTGTGTCCCTTTAAATCAAATATAACAGCTCTGGGTGGGTGTGTTCTTACACGTGCCAACTTACGGGGTACTTTTAACAATGGAACAATGGACCCCACAAGGTAATTTCAATAGGAACAATTGGGCCCCACATGGGAATTCTTCAGAAAAGGGAATAATAGAACAACAATAGCATACCCCACAAACCGGATTTGTACGGCTGTGTGGGTGTGTGTGTGTAAACATGGAGTCAGTAATGTTGTCAATTAAATCAAATGTAGCTCTGTGTTCCAAAAACACTGTTTTAAATAAGTTGATAGGTCAAATTATGTTGTTACTCTATTATATTAAGGGGAGCTACATTGATGCACAAGACATGGACCAGCGGACACCCCTCTTACTGGCTACACAGAAATCCAGTTGGCAGTCCGTTCATCTTCTTCTACACAAGGGAGCTGACGTTACTGTCACTGATTCTGAGAATCGTAACATCTTGCATCTCATTGTACTCAATGGTGGATCATTGGAGATACTAGGACAAGAATTCTTTAAGGTTTTGATATTTCGTTTATTTTCCATGAGACCTAGACCAATTTCATTGAAGCATACATGTTTTAAAACATGGTACAAGGTAACCAGTCGTTATACTCAGGTTCAGTACTAATCAACCCGATTATCAACACAATATAATGCGTTTAATGACTAATTGTCACAGCCAGAAGGTTTTTATTTGAAGAGAGCAAACAACGGTAAATCGGCAAAGCAGACAAACGGCACACACGTGTGCACACCCCCACTTACAGATTGAGTTACGGCGTTCTGCTTTTGTTGTTTTCCCTTTTCTTAACCATTTTCTCTGACGGGCCCAAGTTGAACAACGAAAAACTTAGGGGGTCTTTTGTTCAATTGTGTAAACAAAAAAGGGAAAACATGAAAAAGAGGAAAAACATACAAGGGCCTGTGCGTACTAGTTGCGACAACCGTAACCCACCCTCCCCCTCTGGTAACGCCAATTTAGCCAACCAAAGTAGACATATTTTTCAGAGTATAAAGCATTTGATTTGCAAGAAATAAATATGATATGCCAAATAACTCATTCTAATGCTCCTTGTTCATTCTTGCTTAGCAGTGTTAGTGTTTTTCATAGAAGTACATGTAGCTCCATCGAACAGGGATGTGGGTCCCAAGAAGAAGCACATGTAGCTCCATCGAACAGGGATGTGGGTCCCAAGAAGAAGTACATGTAGCTCCATCGAACAGGGATGTGGGTCCCAAGAAGAAGTACATGTAGCTCCATCGAACAGGGATGTGGGTCCCAAGAAGAAGCACATGTAGCTCCATCGAACAGGGATGTGGGTCCCAAGAAGAAGCACATGTAGCTCCATCGAACAGGGATGTGGGTCCCAAGAAGAAAGTACATGTAGCTCCATCGAACAGGGATGTGGGTCCCAAGAAGAAAGTACATGTAGCTCCATCGAACAGGGATGTGGGTCCCAAGAAGAAGCACATGTAGCTCCATCGAACAGGGATGTGGGTCCCAAGAAGAAGCACATGTAGCTCCATCGAACAGGGATGTGGGTCCCAAGAAGAAAGTACATGTAGCTCCATCGAACAGGGATGTGGGTCCCAAGAAGAAAGTACATGTAGCTCCATCGAACAGGGATGTGGGTCCCAAGAAGAAGCACATGTAGCTCCATCGAACAGGGATGTGGGTCCCAAGAAGAAGTACATGTAGCTCCATCGAACAGGGATGTGGGTCCCAAGAAGAAGCACATGTAGCTCCATCGAACAGGGATGTGGGTCCCAAGAAGAAGCACATGTAGCTCCATCGAACAGGGATGTGGGTCCCAAGAAGAAGCACATGTAGCTCCATCGAACAGGGATGTGGGTCCCAAGAAGAAGCACATGTAGCTCCATCGAACAGGGATGTGGGTCCCAAGAAGAAGCACATGTAGCTCCATCGAACAGGGATGTGGGTCCCAAGAAGAAGCACATGTAGCTCCATCGAACAGGGATGTGGGTCCCAAGAAGAAGTACATGTAGCTCCATCGAACAGGGATGTGGGTCCCAAGAAGAATCCCACGATCACTTTTTTGCCGATTTATCTCTGTATTGTCTGCAGCAAAGTAATTGTATTTGGATAAACAACTCCAATAAGCTCCCACAATATGAGAACATGTTATTTTCTGTTTCCGTCGGTTTTGTTCTTCTTCTTTGTATTTTTAACCGATATTAATGTATACAAAAATAAATAAAGTTTATATTTTTTAACAATATACCGAAAAGTTGAGTCAATTTGTCTACAATAAAAATGTTGGTTTTTGTTTTTCAAATGAATAGAAATCTGAAACAGCAATTCTTCTGAACCAAGCTGATACTTCTGGCTGTACACCAATGCACTATGCTACTATGGAAGGATCTATTAAATCTGTGCAAGGCTTGATGGATCTAGGTGCCACAGTCAACCTCAAGAATAAAGACAAACAATCTCCTCTACACTTTGCAGCAAGGTGAAATCATCAAACTAAATCTTGTTTTTCCAAAGGAGGGATTTATTCAAACTTCGTAGTAGTGGTACTTAAAGTAATATTAACTGATTATGTTTGATCATTGATATAGGCTTGATCTTTGATCATTGATCATTGTCATGTGGGCGTGGATGGGTGGGGGGGGGGACACGGGGGAGGGTGCAGAGGGGAAACGCAGAATAAGCTTTATTTTTTCGTATCCTATAGACTAGCGCGTGTGGTAATGAATTTATCTTCCATCTACCAATCAAAAGTTTAAGTTATAGTCTTGCGCGAGCGCGCAGCTTGAAGAGCAGTAATACGCATCATTAGATATTTAATTGTTTATGGCTCTATTCACCACGGCTGTTGACAACCAGATCGAGGATTTACACACTAATGGTCACATCCAAAAACCTCACAATTTAACTGAAGACATTGTCGTAATGCGGTTATAACTAAATATGAATGGGTATGCTTTGTATTTGGTGGAATCTGGGTTTTACATAAGAGAAGACACAGGCCCAAAGCCCATATCGGGTGTTCTTTTCATATTGATTGAGTGTGCGCTTAGCAGGCTGCCACGTCTTATCACACCTCTCCATAAAAATACCATCTTTTATTGAGATCGTGACTGTAGTTCCTCAATTGTTGATATGTGATAGATATGTGATAGTTTAATCATCATAGGATCTACTGGTTTCATCTGATTAGTTTTCATTGACTGATGTGATCTTCAAGTTCTTCTTGAAATATTTCTCGTACCTGACTGATCGCTGATGGCAGACATTTCTACCCGGTCATGTTCAACAGTGCGTAAACATTTAAATATCAATAGTCTGAGCTGTTACCTCACAGGTGAGCATCTTTCGAACAATGGAAATAACGACTCTTTTCCTGGTAACACTATTGTGCTCACTGAACCTTTGTGATGAACTATGGGTTACTGTTACTGTTGTTAGCAACCGTGTAGATACTCCATGTTCCTACAACCGACCCAAGGGATACTGCAAGACTCGTATTTCCTACTATCATAACTCCACAGCCACCTTTTGCTTAACATTATTACCCTGTGGTGATGTTGACCCAAACCCGGGCCCAGACCTGCATCAGGATGATGATAATCAATCCAGTCAATCAAACACTGTTTATAGCTCAACTAAACTCTCTGCAATTGGCAAGACCTGTTCAAAGTTGTCCATCCCGCGACATGTTTGGTCTACCATATTGAATCTTGGGATCAAATCAAAGCCAAAAACTCATAGAGGCACCCGTGCTGGCCGCCGCAAAGCTAAGCATGGTCCTAGCTTTACAACAAAGGCCCATCCCCCATGTGCCCCCAATACGCTGCTGGACGTTCACCTTTGGAATGCCAGATCAATTTGTAATAAAACCACCGCTTTCTCTGACTACGTCTTGGAACATGATATTGATTTGATGGCAATAACTGAAACCTGGCTTAGCGATGACAGTTCTATTGTCATTGGTGAACTAACTCCTCCGGGATATTCTTTCATCAATGTTCCCCGATTGTCTAACAACTCTAACACTACCCATAACTATGGTGGTGTTGGCTTACTTTATAAAACTCCGCTTGGCATGTTCCGTCATCCTTCTAATCGTATGACTACTTTTGAACATGCTCACTTCACCAATAAGAGACGAGAAATCAACATTGTAGTTATCTACAGACCCCCTCCCTCCCCTAAAAATGGGTTCACAACCTCGCAGTTTTTGAGTGAATTCGAGACATTCATCTGTGATTTAGCGCTGACAACACAAAAAATCCTTATTGTTGGTGACTTTAATCTACACATTGATGTGCCATCTCGATCTGATGTCTCCCAATTCATGTCATCTTTATCTGCTTGTAGCTTCACGCAACATGTCACTAGTCCCACCCACAAGAGTGGTCATATCCTTGACCTAGTCTTGGTCGAGAAGAGGACAATCTAGTGTCGTCCTGCGATGTTTTTGATAACTTTTTATCAGATCATAGTGTCGTTCACTGCAAACTCCGGATCTCGAAACCCACTTATGCTGACTCCATTCACACTTCGCGTGACTTCCGCTCTGCTGATTTGCATATGTTCAGCAGTGATGTTGAAAAAAGCATCAAACCATGCATTGATATGTCCAATCCGAGTGAACTGGTCTTACACTTCAACTCAGCTACCACAGGTGTGCTTGACCGTCTTGCCCCCCTACATACCCGTCGCCGTAAAGTCCGTCTTCGCCAGCCGTGGTACAACGCTGAAATCCATGCGGCTCGTAAAGTTCGTCGCCGGCGTGAACGGATGTGGCGAAAAAGTCATCTTGATTCCGACTTCACAACATTTATGGACCAGCTGAAACACGTCAATCACCTCATTGAAGCCGCGAAGCGTGCCTACTTCGCCAATGAACTGAATAATGCCAACACCAAGAGCGTTTTTCGAACCGTTGGCACTCTTCTCAACAAGAATACAAAACCTCGTCCTACATGTGAATCCAACTTGATTTTGTCGAATAATTTCTCTGACTTCTTCTATGACAAAATAGCAACGATCCGCAACAATCTTGATAACCAAATTGACCAAGATGATCACAATCATTTTCCCATTCCTGTGATTGAATTTTCGGCCCCAGCTCTGGACTTTGAAGAATCATCTGAGGATGAGATTCGTCATATCATCTGCTCTTCAGCTAACAAATCTTGCAGTCTTGACCTTATTCCAACATGGCTTTTAAAGGCCACCGTAGACTCATTTCTCCCAGTCATCACCCATTTAGTCAACACTTCGATTTGTACTGGTACGTTTCCTGACTCACTTAAACACGCTATCATCACACCGGTTCTTAAAAAGCCTTCGCTGGACAACAATGTACTAGCTAACTATCGTCCAGTATCCAATCTACCTTTTCTTTCCAAAGTTATTGAGAAGGTAGTTGTATCTCGCATCACATCACACTTGGATGATCATAATCTTTGGGAATCACACCAATCTGCATATAGATCTGGTCACAGCACAGAGACTGCCCTACTTGCAATAAAAAATGATATAATGCTGGCACTTAGTGAAAGCAAATGAGTGTTTCTTGTTCTCCTGGATCTTAGTGCCGCTTTTGATACTTTGGACCATCACATTCTTTTACAGAGGCTAAGCCAATCAATCGGCCTATCTACAAATGCTATTTCCTGGTTCAGCAGCTACCTCACCAACAGAACATGCAGAGTTTCAATTGACGGCGAGCTATCTCGCATACAATCACTTGACTATGGGGTACCCCAAGGATCTGTCATTGGTCCTCTATTATTCACCATATACATCAAGCCTATTGGTGATATCATTCGCAAACATGGTCTTCTTTTTCATATAATTATACGCTGATGACACTCAAATCTACTGCCCCTTTAACCCCAAGAGCACAGATTCAATACAAGCTACACTCAACAAGTTATCTGCCTGCATTATGGATTTGAAACGCTGGATGACTCAAAATAAGCTCAAGCTGAACAACACCAAGACTGAATTTCTTATAGCAGCCTCCACTCACACACTTCGCACATTACCTCCTATTGCCCTGGATCTTGGTGAGGCCGAGATAACACCTTCACAGTCCGTTCGGAATCTTGGAGTTTTCTTCGACGCGAGCATGTCTATGTCTAGCCACATTATTAACCTCAGTCGTAGTGTTCACTTTCAACTTCGCAATATCTCACGTATCCGCAGATTTCTCGACTTCGAATCCTGTCATCAAGTCATACGTGCGCTAGTCTTGTCGCGTCTTGATTATGGTAACTCTCTTCTGTACGGTGTCACTGAACAAAATCTAGATAAACTCCAACGACTGCAAAACCGTGCCGCTCGCCTTCTGTTTTCCGTCGATAGGCGTGTATCGGCTTCGCCACTTCTTTCCCAACTACACTGGCTTCCTGTCCGGCAAAGAATCATCTTTAAGATTGCTCTTCACATCTTCAAATGCCTTCACAACACAGCTCCCCAATACCTCAATCATTTCATCTGTCCATATGTACCTGGTCGTTCTGGTTTACGTTCGTGTTATGACGAAACATGGCTGTCAGTGTCTAGGTCCAGAAACTCCTTTTCCGACAAAGCCTTCTCAATCTCTGGTCCTAAGCTCTGGAACAATTTACCCCGGCACCTCCGAACACTTGACACGGTTTCTACTTTTAAAAAATATATCAAAACTCATCTGTTTCCAGTATGACCATTATTTATCTTTATCTGCTTTGCTTGCTAGCGCCATGATCTAGATGGAATGGCGCTATATAAATCCCGCTATTATTATTATTATTATTATTAATATCACCCCCTGTAAATCGCGTCCTGGTCGAACAAAAATAGGCAACATTAGGGCCGGGGAGATCCATTTTGGTGAAACTCTATCACCAATTATAAAAGACGTCAGTCAAACTATTCTACCAGGGTACAAAAAATTCACTATGAATATTATTGGACAATATAGTTGAACAATACATTAAAGGGACACGTTGCCTTGGATCGGGCGAGTTGGTCTATGAAAAGCGTTTGAAACCGTTTGTTATAAAATGCATATGGTTAGAAAGATGTTTTAAAAGTAGAATACAATGATCCACACAAATATGCCTTGAAATTGCGTGGTTTTCCTTTTACATTGTGAACTAACACGGCACGCCATTTTGTGAAGTCAAATTTTTGGACTCCACAAAATGGCGGACCGTGTTAGTTCGCAAAGTAAAAGGAAACCACGCATTTTCGAGGCATATTTGTGTGGATCATTGTATTCTACTTTTAAAACATCTTTCTACCCATATGCATTTTATAACAAACAGTTTCAAACGCTTTTCATAGACCAACTCGCCCGATTCAAGGCAACGTGTCCCTTTAATAAAAGAACTAACTTGTAATGGTGTAATTATCTGCATGCTATCTCCACAACCATGCATAATAATTATGTACAGAATATTGATAACAATGTAATACATGCCCTACACTGTTACTAAACAGAGCTATGCAATTATCAGGATAAGAAAACAACTTTAAGATCCCAAATACAACTTCACACAGCAATGCTTTGACAAGTGCACAGCTCTGTCAAACATGGTCAAACTGCGAACCTGAAAGACGGACACATTGAACTTGAATAATAATTCATTTTGAAACAACTAAACATCAGCCATGTTGTTGAATTATATAGTGTTGTCTTCACAGTAATCTTACACACATTAACTGCATTAAAAGAAAATTAATCTCAATATCATTGTTTTAGTTTATTCGTACGTTGGCCCAACGTTGGGGCAATGTTGGAAATAAACGTCAATACGACGTCAGCTGCCGACGTTGGGCCAATTGAAAAATATTATGATGTCCCAACGTTTAACTAAAACGTCTAACGAACGTTAGACATGCAGACGTCGGGAAAAGGCCGACGTCGTAACGGGGTTGGGCCAACGTTGGTCCTCGACGTTGCCCGATGGAAAAAACAACGTCACTGCAATGTCACTTGCCAACGGTTGCCCAACCAAAAATGTGTACGTTTGCCAACGTTGGGCCGACGTATACATGTTAGCTGGGTGGTTTGGCCTACTATGTTTTGATTTGAGTTTCCGGACATCAGCATCTTGGACCTGAGCTATGGTATGACCAATGGATCTTTCTTATACGTCTTGATGATTGTAAGACATTTCACGGTACACAAATGCGTGGGCAGACACAGCTAAAATAGGTCACAATAGGGGTTATTTCTTCTGATTGGCCGGTGTCCTAGGGAAATACCTTCCGGAGATTCTGTTCCGCATATGGGAAATTAACATGGGCTGAAGAAGGTTGTTTTAAAAGAGGGCGTATGGGTGAGGGATACCACATAATCTCCGGGGGGGGGGGGGGGGGGGTCAGAATCTCCCACCACAATGGCCGGTCAGCCAATTAGATTGAAAACCTTAACATTTACATATTTAGTAACCTTCTTGAATTCGTTCGCACTTGAAAATATCGCAATAGTCCTTTCACCCAAACACGAGCAATGCATCTGAAACCAAGCATTTCATAACACACGCCATGCTTCGTGCTTGAATTTTTGATGAGATAACAAAAACTTATGTGTTTGGTTTCAGGTATGGTCGATTCAACACATGCAAGCAGCTTCTGAATAGTGCTATAGGACCTAATATAATCAATGAGACAGACAGTGGAGGAATGACTGCTCTTCATATAGCATCATGGTTTGGTCATTACAGAGTGGTCAAACTACTTATGTGCAGAGGAGCTCTGCTTCATAAGTAAGTATTATTATTGCGGCGAGACCCTGGGTGAGGGGGGATGAAGGGGATCTGATCTTCTTCACGAGGAACCCCAGCCTGGGTGTATTACGCAGCCCTAAATGTGTTTACAGACCTCGCACAGGGTTGAGAGGCTTGAGAGGAAACATTGCCTTGGATTGGGCGATTTGGGCTACAAATAGCGTTTTTATTATAAAATGAATATGGTTAGAAAGATGTTAAAAATTTATTTATTTTATTTATTTATTCGATATCAAACAGCGGATATCTGCCGTTTACAGGTATCATTTAAAATTCAAATAAACCTATGTTTATGTAGAAGTCAAAATTTCAGTTACACAAATGTACATGACACAAATTAAAGGGACACGTTGCCTTCGGATTGGGCGCTTTGGGCTATAACAAGCGTTTGATGTGAAATGAACACGGTCGGAAAGATGTTTTAAAAGTAGAATATAATGATCCACACAAACATTCCTCAAAACTGTGTGGTTTTCCTTTTATTCGTGAACTAACACGGTCCGCCATTTATGGGAGTCAAGATTTTGACTCCCATAAATGGCCGACGTGTTCCTACTAGTCTTATTTCCAGTCGTAAAACGATGATCAGAGGGTGCTGCTGTGATGTGCCGTGTCTAAGTCCTCATCCCTCCTGTCCACAATAAACATAAATTTGGTATAAACAACACCAGTTGTTTCTCTCGGTTAGTCCCATGACAGTTTTCTTACCCTGATTGACGAGGTTTCTTCTTTTCGGACACGTCTTAAATCTGTTTTTTGTGGCGATCCATTTTGACATATGAACGGTGTAGGTGTTTACATACACGTTCATACAAACCGAGCTACCTGAAGCTACGCCGCGTATTCGCGGAATAACCAGCCACATATTCCGAAAATAGAATACATGCAACACAGGGAGGTGAACAGATGAGCCATATTACACTAACCTCCCTGTACTGCATGTGGTCTATTTTTCAGAATATGCGGCTGGTTATTCCGCGAATACGCGGCTGGCAATTTCGGGCCCAATACTGTGCTAGCTTCAGAGGTAGAGAATGGTATGTTACCCAGTGTTCATCTGATAGGTTTACCAGGCCACTGGCTACGGCAACAGCCTAACTACTGTTCATCGCGCATTTTGCCATTACATGGACGATGGTATTTACGGCTGGAAATACATATACGTTTCGCGGGAAAGATGTCGAGGGGTCAGAGGCCAATGTGTTTTTTAAAATCACCATTCACTAATTATTACACATTAAAGGTGTTTTATTGCAAGAACAACTCTTAATAAGGATAAGGAACACCTCCAAACAGTAAAATTTCATGAGATTTGAAGGCAACGTGTCCCTATAAAGGGACACACCCAGCCTCGCTACCATGGGCAGCGCGCCGTATCACCCGCTAACTCCGCGTACGTCTCTAACCCCTGGAAGAGAAGCACTAAAAATCAACGCTGATTGGCTTACCAAAAGTGACTGCTAGCAGCCTATGTGTGTACGCTTGTTAAAAACTTTCGATCGCCCCTAGGCGCTTGTCGGGCGCTTAGTACGCGCGTGTAAAAATGCACGTATTTCGACGCATTACATTTCAAATGAATCATGTTTTTATATGGTCACCCTAAACTGCATACAGCTAAATGTATCACAAGATTGAAAAAGAATGTGAGGGGGCCAGTTGCCCTACAACCTCGTTTCCAGTGGTGTACGATCTCGCCGGGCGCCATGTTGTTTTCTTTCCCAGAATGCATCGCTCGATCCTGGAAGTGTGACTTTGAAAATATCCAAATATAAGGGATATTTTAATTAGTCCTGTGGTTGATCCATTCTGTGTTAGAGACTACGCAGAGCGCGCTGTCAAAGGACGCACAAGTCTTAGAGCAATTGTCCCCCTCTCATTCTTTTTCAATCTTGTGATATATTTTTAACTTTATGCAGTTTTGGGCGACCATATAAAAACACGATTCATTTGAAATGTATTGCGTCAAAATACGTGCATTTTTTCACGCGCGTTCTAAGCGCTCGACAAGCGCCCAAGAGCGATCGAAAGTTTTAAACAAGCGTGCCGCAGAGCAGTCACTTTTGGTGAGCCAATCAGCGTTGATTTTTAGTGTTTCCCTTCCAGGGGTTAGAGACGTACGCGCAGTTAGCGGGTTGTACGGCGCGCTGCCTATGGTAGCGAGGCATGGTTGCCCTATGACTAGTGCGTCCTTTGACAGTGCGTTCTGTGTAGTCTCTAATCCACAGGACTAATTAAAATATCCATTATATTTGGATATTTCAATGTCACCCTTCCAGGGGGATATGATTGAGCGATGCATTCTGGGAAAGAAAACAACATGGCGCGGCGAGATCGTACACCACTGGGAACGAGGTTTCGTTGGGCTATTTGGGCTACACAATAAACTCAAACATGGCTCCAAAGGTATTCCAGGAATGGAGAAGAACGGTTCCTATAAAAGAAACCATCAAATTTTGCCGTTTTTGAGCATTTTGTCAAACAACGAAGGTCAGGTGGGTCGTCCGAACCACATTTTGGATTCGGATACCACTCGTGATCTTCAGAATCAGAGTATTAGTTTTGCTTCCAGCCGTATAAAAATTCGACTATTTGAGGTTTAAGACAGACTTTAGGGAGAAGGAGCTAGAGCGCAAGATCAGTGAGGTAGAGGCAGCAAGCGATGGGATGCGACACGGAGAAGCGTGGAAGATCGTGAATGAGATAGGTGACAGGAAGAAGACCAAGGCGAGTCAAATCAGCTGTCCTACACCTAAGAACGGGAAAAGACTTGGTTTAACCTCTTCAAGAACCTGCTGGGCGACCCCCAACAGTCATCGATGAGGATGAAAACATACAGGATGTCCTAATAGATATCGAAATAGATGATGGACCCTTCAAAATGGAGGAGCTTAGGAAGGTAAAGACATCTCTAAAGCTAGGGAAGAGTGCGGGTACGTCCGGATGGCATACCTCCAGAGGTGCTCAAAAACTGCGAGCTCGATGACATCATCCTCAAGTTTTGTAACACAGCACTAATGATGAATGACAAACCTGCCCAATGGTCCTTTTATATCCAACATCATCCCAGTCCCTAAATCCAGCAATCTGAGGGAGACCCATCACCGTGGGATTAGCCTCACGTAGCCGAGATCTATAACCGCCTGATTCTCAACCGTATATGGACGGCTATAGATCCCAAGCTGAGGTTCAACCAGAATGGCTTCAGGGAGAAGAGGTCTTAAACAGATCCTGGCCCTGCGAAGAATCATTGAGGAGGTCAAGAGGAACAATCTACCTGCTGTACTGACTTTCATTGACTTCAAGAAGGCCTTCGACTCTATCCATCGAGGCAAAATGATCAAGATATTGAAGACATATGGAGTCCCCCCTCGACTTTTCAAAGCAATTGAGGCTACTTACACCGGCACCATCGCAAAAGTTGTCACCCCGAAGGAGACAGTGACTTATTTAACATTCTCGCTGGAATCCTTCAAGGTGACACACTGGCGCCTTTCCTGTAATAATCATCGTTCTCGACGCTCTGAGACAGGCACTCAAGGAGCACGAGATCTGAGCTTCACCATCACACCAAGGAAGTCCAGAAGAATTGGTCCAGTCACCCTATCTGGTCTTGACTTTGCTGATGACTTAGTCCTGCTATCAGACGTGATCAGAGAGGCTCAAGAGCTGCTGAGCAGAGTCGAGTCAAAATGTGAGAAAGAGGGGCTGCACCTCAATTTTTAAATTGCGAACCCTATTTTTTAAATAAGTTAAAATGGCTAGACCCCTTGCGTGCACTACACCTGACCGTCCCCTGCTACGCCACATTATCAATGCTTTCATATGATATATCTTTTGGAAACTAATCTAGAATTCAAAAATATTGTAATACATAAAAATTAACCCTTAAGAATATGTTTTACTTTTAGCTTAGTTTCCCAAAAATGTAAACAACATGTCTGTTTGGCAAAACTAAATTTGGACAGATATTCATGCAATGATATGAATCTAATCATTGGGATTGTTACACGACAGCGTGGTCGGCTACTGCCAGAATGCCGAAAATTCTTATTTCTTGACGTTGTCGTTTCATCTATTAAATCAAAATCAAAAGATAAGAAACACCAACATGTATTTTTCAGTTCTTTGATTGATAATGCTCTTCTTCACAGGGACCATAAGGGGCGTTCACCAATGCATCTTGCAGCTATGGCAGACTATACAAACACAATGAATGTACTTCAGGCTTTTCATTATCATCTCTTAAATTGGCTGGATGATGATGGGGTAATTACCAAACTGTTTCATTGTCTCAATGCAATTAGAGTCTGTTTGAACTCGTCTCTTGTTGTTCACACCAGTCACCACAATGAAGCCACTGCAGTTTTGTCGGGTATTTTGTGCACCATGATACCTTGCTTATTTTGATTGCAGCAATTGACATAAACAATTAGTGATTTGAGTCTCTATTATTGTTTAAGTGGCTGAGTTATTTTGGGGAAGGATTGACACCTTATTAGGAATGAGCTTTTAGATTGACACAATTGATCTTTTTTTAGCAGTCAATAGACCTTATGCATATGACGTCATTTGAGTAGGGCGCCCTCACCTAGAGGTCAAAAGGAAGATGCTCATTGGCCAGTCTTGTGCGCCGCGCGTACAAATCAGCGCGTTTCCATTGTTTCATCATCAGTTTACCTCTAAGATGGCGGCTGGTGACGTCAATGCATAAGGTCTATTCTGTAATTCTTCTTGAAGATTTGAGAAAATAGTATGAACGCTTTAAATACATGTAGGACAAAAACATTAAAAAAACAAAAAACGCTTTCATAATAATCTGAGATACAAAGTATGCAATTAGCAAATGAATTCAGTAAAATGTTTATGACTTTGGTATTTAATAATTCAGAACACAGCCCTTCATCTTGCAGCCAAGGAAGGAAAAGCCAAAGCTGTATCATTCCTGTTGGACCATGGAGCAGATATCAAGAGAAACCATCTTAAACAGACATTCATGGATGTCACTATTGAGACGCACAATAAGGATGTAGCTCTAGCTGTAATTGCACACGAACGGTAAATACTTTATCTGCAAAAGAAGTGTTTTTCCCACTTTTTCTTTTTACAAAAGCAGTTAATGACATCGAGGTACAAGTTTACTGGTGGAATTCAAATTTCATTAAGCGAGATAATTTAAATGACTTTAAGTACACTTACAGAAACTGATGTAATTTACAATTTGACAGCGTTTTATGATTGATGACTACTTGAAATAACCTAATAGTTATACACAGTTTATTCTCATGTTTAACATAACGTATAATTGTAGATGGCATGAAGCAATGGAACCAGGTAGTGGTGTCCCACCTCATATGCTAGGGCTAATTCAGCACATACCTGAAGTTGCTTTGGTAAGTACACTATCAAACCCACATTGCAATTCCAGTCAAGACTATTCATCACAATTCTGCGTGTGAAGTTGACAAAACTGATCACAATTTGCTTTCACCAATAAATTTAGCTTCATCACAAGATTTCTCGTAAGGGCGGCTGAGAAGGCTTCCCCAACAAATGTTGACTCCGACCTTCCCAACATCATCTGTTCATCGTTCCTTTTTTGATGCCGACTTTACCGACGTTCACCGACGTTGGCCCAACGTATGCACTCTAGCTACATTTTACAAGGTTTTGTGAATTTAAAAATTCTAGATATTATCAAATGGACCATTTAATTCTTATATTGATGCGTGTATTGGAGACCCAAAAGAGGGCGCTAGAAAACCCAAAGAGCATTGTAGGGTTGTATCCGAATTGGCTGCTAGGGCTACGGCCCGGCTGGATCACCGCGTCATCATGCGTTGTGTGTGTGTAAGGACGTCATATTATACCAACACCCTTAGCAACAGTCGTAGCCGATAGCTGCAGCTGCCTGACGGTGAGGTTCCTGCTGGTAACACAATTGCTTGAAATACAAATGTGTTGCAATCATGGACATTCTTAATTTCGCACTGGCCACTTTAAAAAAAACATGACTGTATTTATACACTTGTCAGTTGAAAACGCTGTGGCTTTATTTGCTTTACACAGGCTGTTCTTGATCGTTGTGAGGGAGTGCACGATCATTCTGCAGCTGGTTGTCAAGGGGTGAGAAACAATAATATATCACATGTATACACAAATGCACACAGTAATTGAATCCTTTCAGGATCGAGGGTTGTTCCAATAGCAAAAATGAGCTGCAAACAAAAGAGCTTAAAAATTGATTGATGTTTGCCAGGTTAAGTCTTGCGGTTAAAGGGCGTACTGGTTTACCGTTTATGTAATTTAGCGATGTAGTGAAATAGCAAAGAATTTTTAGATGGTAAAAAAAAAAATAATAATAATAATAGTCTAATAATAAAAATCGTTATCAGTCTAAAAAGTTTGTATTGCTGTTGTGTTGTTTAGTACTCCTATGACTTCAGGTATCTTCAATGCAGTGAAGAGTTGCAGCGGAGTTTCAATGGGGACAACGCCTTTAATCCTCTTCTTGTGCTAAATGTAAGCTTACATTGATTCTCTGATTTAAAACAATAGTTTGACACTGTTTTATGAAAAAAGTATGTTTTGAAATTCGTTTTCTTATTGATATTTTAAGAAAGACACACTCAAACCACTGGGCCAGCACCATCATTGCAAGATGGTTTAGTGCTCCTACTTATAAATAATACACGTCAACCTCGGGTCATACTTCACACGAAAGCGAATGTGAAGCAAATTACGTGAAGCACAGCAAAAAATCACATACGCGCCGTTTCTTAATTAAATGACGCAAGGACATTCGCGTGAGCCGGAGTATGAACCGGACTTACGAGAAAGAAGCTTATTAAGTTACTCACTTTGGACATCATCGGAAGCCTTCATCACACCCGATTTGATTCAAACAAGCAAAACAAACTTTTAGCTATAACCTTTACCAATTTGCTAATTCCACTTCTCTCTTTTTTGCACAAATTAATGGTAATATGATTAAAAAATTGACTATCCATTTCCAGCTTTTTGCGCATATTATTTACAAAAGTAAACTTGAAGTTGAGTTTGAGTTTGATTTCATAAAGAAAGATTTCTCGCAACATTGATTCTGTTTGTTTTTGGCAGACAATGGTGAAATACAACTGTATCAAGTTACTGTCACATCCAGTGTGTTTAAACTACTTGTCCATGAAATGGTAACATTTATGTGTCATAATCTTTTAAGTTTGAGTTGTTATTGTATGTAATAAATATCATTATGAAATAGCTCTTATAATGGGCTCATGTTCTGAGTGATCATGATGAAGTTATGTAATAAAAGACAATTATGTGATAAACACTATCTACCACACAGCAGATTAGTAAATAGTTTCTGTTTGTATCGAAGTTTTTCGAAAATAATTAGTACTTTACAAAAGTTCAAAAATATTGCTCTTTTAAAAGGTTCCCTGCATAGTTTTGTCAAACTTAATTCATGCACTGCTGCTACATTGTCTAATTAGTTTTCTATTTAAACAAATATTATGGATATCTCCCTATATCTACATGTATCTAGCCTTGATGCTAAAATGACTGTGGTTAGTAACTTTTGCGCACACTGTGAAGGGAAATTAAATGATGGGTCTACAGATGTGCGAGAACTACACCGATGAAGCCATATCATGAATTGATCAAAATGTTGTTGGCTACCTGTATGCAAAATTGTGTGGGTTTTTTTCACACAAAAATCAATGGTTGTAAGTCTGCAGGCAAGGGATCTATAGTTTGTATCGTATCGTATTACTGCTGTGATTTACTAGTGCTGTGTGATTCTTTTGCAATAGGAGTGCTTATGGAAGGATATATCACATGTTCAACATCTTCCTGTACCTATTTTTCCTGACGTTTCTGACTTTGTTCACCTGTAACACTGTCCCATGGCAGATTGAGAGCACTTCGAATGGAGGCTGCGAGTTTGCAGATTTGTCAACAATCACCAACAAACCAGAAGTAGGTTCTTAACGCATATACTGTGCTTGGTTTGATCCAAATCTTGCCTAATAGAAATAAATATCCAAACAAAATTCTCTTCTCTAGTGCCAGGTGCACAAGACCAATTTGAGACCTGTTATTGTGTTAGTTTGAAGCCTCAGTAGTTCCCAAAGAGTTGAGAAAATCACTTGACTGATTTCTTCATACGCCAGATGCCAGAGAGTTGAATGATAAATGCAAGGGCTGGTATTTGGGTTGTGTACTCAAACCTAAGTCACCAGTTTTCCTTAGGCCCTAGGCATCAGCGTTCCGTAGGCCCTAGGCAAAAGTGTTTAATATGCCCAGCTATGCACCACCAGCGTCTGTAGGCTCTTGGCACCGATGTTGCATAGGTCTAGGTACCAGTGATGTATAGGCCCTTAACAATTGCGTTCCATAGGCTCTAGGCACCAGTGTTCCATAGGCCCCACCTGCTCTCTAATGTTAGGAAGGATTACAAACTTTTATCCAATCAACATCTTATCCAATGTAATTGTTTCTGGTTTGGGTGGACGTATTTGTTTCAGCTTGTTCCGAGTTTTCTTTTAACCTCTATTAAAAAAAAAATTTCACTCACCGAGTTTTTTTACCCCTCCAATATTTTTTTTCACTCCTCAATTTTAAATTTGTTTTACTCATGTCCCTTTAGGGGCTCCGTATGAAAACAGACGTTTCTACGAGCTGACAGCATGCCTTGTGGTAGCTCTCACGTGCGTTGACCTACACTGTCACGAACTAAAACACACGCATTGTATTATGCATTGGATGGTGACAGTTCGTGAATACGGAAAATGCCTGTTTGTGTTAATTTTCAAACTAGTTGAAATACCCCGACATTTTGGAGAAAAGCTTGATTTTGTAAAGAGTTTAAAGGCACCTGGCACTGGTATTTTGTCAAAATAAAGCTTTTGTCATTAATATATACATTTTTATGAGTGGAATGTGAATAAACAATTAGGCCTAACAAAGGTTAACAAAATTGTGTTTTTATTTTATTTACAAATTTAAGAATAGGCCCCCCTTTACATGGCGCTGTTCGTGACGTCAATCGAGGCGGTATGAAGAGAAATTGTGTGGTCTGGCCCCGTACATTACGTCTGGGTACCTGATCGGTGTCATGATTTATTTGACTTAATTGTATTTTACTGTAAATAGCTTGAATTCCATCAGTAGAAGTAGTTTGGATTACTGGTCAACAATGTTTAGGGTAACATAGTTTTGGTTTTGTTCTTTCAGTTGAGTCACATAGCCTAATAGACATATGGAATGTAAAGTACAATAGGGGCCATAGCTTTTCTCAGTCAAAGTTTAATGATAGCAAGGCTGTAACTTATGCAAGTTATTCTTATGGTTTTAAGTTTTGAAAGTGAGGCAGGATCTTATGCAAATAGCAAGGAAGAGGTATGTAGGTTTTGGGGCGTAGTCCAGCAGATCACCATGAGACAGCATTGATGCAAGACGTCTTTAACCCACTCTCTGTCGGCTGCTGAAGTTTGTGATCGCAATGTGCGCCGACAATGAATGCTCAATAGGGCCAGTATAGCCTGAGAATTATGTGTGTTTTGCCTGTGTGGCATTGATAAATTATTTGTTGTGTGCAGCACCATTTTTATGGTGATATTTTAAACCAGGCAGAGTGGAGAGCATAAGAGCTACATAGTGGAGAAAAGCTATGGCCAATTAGTGAAAGCACGCAAGATGGCTGTGCAGGAGTATATTCAAGAGTGAACTCTTGGACCAAAACTGACAGGCCACTGATTGAGCGGCAGAGGCCGGAAGTTGAAGGAGAACTGTGAAGGGTGCGACTTTTCATGACAGCAAGCAGATACAGCGATTTGTATAATCGAGAACTTTGTGACGTATACGTGACAACGGCTATGTGAACTGTCCAAATCGATTAGATTGATGTATAATACATTGTTTTGTATAAACAAGAATTTGCGATTGAAGATTTTGAAGTTTTGAAGGTTGAGTAGAAAGATGATTATTTTGGATTAATTAATCAAGTTCCAGCTGGACTAATTGAAGTATTGGGCACACGTTGAAAGATGAAGTTGATTTTAATAATAATAATAAGTGAAGTTTAACCAAAGTTTTGTTCCTGTATTTTCTTTGAGAAGTGTTCCTTTTCCCATTCTCGATTATTCGCAAATAGCGGATAGTCTTGACAATCGGTATGATGCGTGTTCGTATACGGACGTCACCCAATGCAATCCTAGTACAGTGTACAGTGTACATTGCTAGCTAGCGTCTACTTCTAGAAACTATAAGGCTCCCCCGTGAGCCTTATAGGGGTCTAACATTTTGAGCCTCCGTAACGCTATACGTTTTCAAAATGGTCGTTGATAGGTGAACATTTTATGGTCGTTAGCCAGCAATAACGTCAGTTTCCTTTGTACTACACAGCTAAAACTTTCCCATCACACTAAATATACATTCAGTATGCATGCATTGCCTTTTTGTTGAGTTACATGCAAAAACATTTTCAAAAAATTAAATTTACCACGTAATACTCACGGTTGTTTTAACCTCATCGCGGCACTCGCGCGGCACTCGCGCGGCACTCGCGCGGCACTCCCGCGGCACTCGCGCGGCACTCGCGCGGCACTCGCGCGGCACTCGCGCGGCACTCGCGCGGCACTCGCGCGGCACTCGCGCGGCACTCGCGCGGCACTCGCGCGGCACTCGCGCGGCACTCGCGCGGCACTCGCGCGGCGTTCGCGCGGCACTCGCGCGGCGTTCGCGATTTGCGCAAAAAATTAAGACTGCGCGGTGTGCGCGGAGCCTAAAGACAGCGCGGTGTGCGCCAGAAGCCAAGCGGAAGGCTCCGTTGAAACTTGAATGCCTAGTATTTACAAAATCTATTTTCATTATAACTAGGTGACTTTTTAGTGACCAAATGGGCCGTAAAACTGCTAGCCTACAACTACGGAGCAGACTGCATGCAGAGGAAGGCTGCTGTGGACGGTCCACTCGGATACCGTGCACGGTGAATTGCATACAGTGCCAACAAAAAATTGTGACGCTTGTCGCAAGCTAAAAACATGCCCCTCAAGATTCAAACTTAACCAATTTTTTTCATGTTTGGCAAATGCTCCTCTAGGTTCGTCACGTCTTTCAGGTAGCTTCTTCGACTTCCCACTAGCTGGGAAAATGGTTGGGATGGCGTCATGTCTTAGAATGACTTTTCTTTTCAAGTCAAATGTGTGGTACATCCCGGATTCGAAGCACGACGGCTCGAAGGTTCGCTGCATAGCGCTGAAAACGACGTCGGACCGAACCACTTTGCTCTCGTTAGCCTGACTTTCGATGCCCATAACTGCCTATATTTTGGGATCTGCAGGAAACAAATGCTGGCTGACCCCATCTTTAGTCGTTTTGCTGCATCCAGCAGCAATACACCTGGTCGGCATTGCCGGAAAAACGCAAGAAAATTCGCTTTTTTGGATAACCAAACGAAACGTACAAGCTCACTACTTGCACGTGTGTATACAACGTTAATGCAGGCAAATTCGAGGGGGGTCGATGTTCGATCGCGGCGTAGTCTTCCTCGATTGACGTCACAAAAAGGGATGGGCGGAGTCACCCCCAAACAACTTTATCTATTTTTTTAACATATAAATCCTGACAAATAATCACTCAAACAATTTTTTTATTGTTAATATACATATAGGCCCTACTCTTTTGTAAAAAAAAATTAATCTATTTCCAGGTGCTTTTAACTAAACGCCGTTTTCTCCGATTGCTATTTTGTTTACTGGTATCTATTCGTGTGTCAGTTCGTGGCGTCACTGACGAATGTTTGATAAAGCAACTAAGCTTTGGTCACCAATGTCTGGAGCTGCTAGAGACACTATAATGTGGCAGAAGACTTTATACATAAGTCCATTATGATCAAGGAATAAACTCATGGAGTTATTGTGAGGTGTAGGAAATATTCACTTGTAAAATTGTATCAATTTTTCTACAGCCGAACTTAATACAAATGGTAACTAAATGGCTACTGTGTGTTTATGCTGGACTCAGTATCATTAAAGAGATGATGCAGATGTTTCACCAGGTAATTCATTATCGCTTACCTTTTATTGTTTCCTTTTATCAATCGCATAGATGTTATAGCGTGTCGTGGCCGAGCGGATAAGAGCACCGGATCCAAGCTCTGGTGTTTCTGATCAGCAGAGTGTGGGTTCGAGTCCCGGTCGTGACACTTATGTCCTTGAGCAAGATACTTAACTATAATTGCTTCTCATCACCCAGGAGTAAATGGGTACCTGTGAGGGCAGAGATGGTTCTTGTGATTGATTTAGCTTGATGCGCTACATATTTGGCAGCACAGGCTGTATACTCCCCAGGGAGCTGAGATGGTTAAAGGAATGACACAAAAATGGCCGGCCCAGTGACCAGGGGTAATAATGTTGAAGCGCCATGAGCGTCACTGAGTGACGGACCTGAGCGCTATATAAGAAGCCACTAAAATATATTATAAGAACACTTACATAAATACCAGTGACACGCGAAAGCTATAATTATTGCCAATTATGAACACTAAAATGTAGGCCTACATGCTCCCGATGTAATTTTGTCATGAGGTCCTTTTATTACTGTTTTCCAGAGTCTGTCTTAGATTTACAGTCTTTTAATGTTTAATTCTCAATTACTTCAGTAATGAATCATAAATATTAGAAATTCATGTTCTTCTGTATCGTTGACAGAGAAGCAAGTACTTCCAGGAGGCTACCAATGTAATTGAATGGACCATATACGTGTGCACTCTGCTGTATGTCTGCCCCACGATTGCTATGGTTGACCTCTCAAAAGAAATCTTGCCCTGGCAGATGCCTGCTGGTGCCATTGCTGTCTTTCTGGCTTGGTTCAACTTCCTGCTCTATCTGCAACGGTAAGGAACTTATTATAGGTATGGTGTTACTGGTTTTGGTCGTATTGAGGATTTTACTTGTGACCACCGAGGGCGCACTTTGAGTCTTACAGTCATCGGATGTAGACGTTATAAAGGATATGTGATAGGGAAAGAATGTAGTCCAAATAATTTGTTCAGTTGGAGGGGCCCTTTTCATAATGACATTAATATACAACTGGTTATCTTATAATGATTGTTGTGACTTTGTTTGAGGCCAAACCCAAGATTATTGTGGTGGTTGGAATTGGTTTGTTGTTAGATTTCGTGTTGCTCATTAATATTTACTAATATGTTCAGCCTTAAGACTAAATATGCAGAATACAGATCTTCTGACTTGACATCCCCTTCCCCGGATTTCCTTTATATTTGTGCATCGGCTGGATTTTGGTAAGTTGTAAAGGCGAAATAAACACACTCAACAGTGCAATACCCCCATTTTGGCGTCCAGCCGACCTCATATCGTTACTGATTCATTAATACTACATAATCATGTTTGTGCTTTAGTTGTGGTGGCCCTGAAGGGACATCGCATATCGCAAATATGTGCGCATAATTATGCGATGTCGTGAAATTAATCGCAAAAGTAAGCAGACTATGTGTGCGATGTCGTGAAATTATTTGGGAAATGCGATGTCCCTTCAGGGCTACCATGTAATACAGGATTGGAAACCAATCATTTTTTTCTTTACAACCAATCATATAATTTTTTTCCCCAGAAATACTGTCAAAGTTAAGAAAACAATAGTTGAACACTCCAAAAGACATACTTTAATATTTGTTGCTCACTTCTATTGCAGCTTTTAACATTTTCACAAAGAACATGACATTTCAAGTAATAAGCCAAAGAACAATTTCTCATAATGAAACAAGCCCATTTTCATGACTAACTGACATGTAATAAATGTTTTACTTTAGTATGGAGAATAGGAGTGATTTCAATTTTTTTCAAATATAATAAGTAATACTGTCCCTTTATCAAAAGAGAAAAAACCTTGAGTTATCTTCGGTGTTCGGGTACCTCCTGAAACCTCTTGTTTTGGTCTGTTTTGTTTACTACAGTAACTTCTTGTTCTTCTTCTGATCGGTGATTGTCTGTTACAAAAGCCCCTGCAAAACTCACATAACCTTTACACAAAGTTAAAAAATAGCATGTAGATATCTTGTCTTGTAATTGATTCCAACTAGAATAAATTGTTTTTTACTTCTAACAGGTTGTTCTAATTCGATTAAATCCGGGTGATGAGCAGTGACATACATACATGTAGCGATTTTTGTTTCCTGCCTGGTACCTGATTTTCAGTTGATTGTCATTCATGAATCACGGTCTATATTTTGTTTATATTGACAGGTTCGATATATTTGGCATTTATGTGGACATGTTCCTCGAGATACTCAGAACTCTCATCCAAGTATTGATCGTCTTCTCTATTCTCTTCATTGCGTTTGGCCTTACATTTTTCATTCTGCTTTCGATGGAGGTAAATTTGAACCTGGGCCGAATTTCATATTTCATCATAGTTTCTCAACACAATGCTTTCAACTTGAACCCCCCCCCCCCCTCCAGAAAACGCACATAACATATTTTTTGAGCCCATCCATTAAAGGTACAAACACAAGTGGCTCAACATATTATCACCGGATAAAAGTTCTTATTAGTGAGTTCCAACATCCCCTTCCCCATCCAAAACAACCCACCCTTTCTCTAAACCCCCCCCCCCCCACCCTTTCTTCCGTGAAGATGCATAAAACATCAAAGATAAGGTCTGTTTTAACCATCGATTTTTGGGGGAAAATTGAGACATTTGTCTCCCACCAAAAACAACATCCAAACAGTCAGGGGATGGTTTATTACAAGAGACCACACCGAAAACATGTGTTTTCTTTTTCACAACCTCTCTCTGCCCATTTATCAATTTTGCTACCACCGGAATTAGTTTCAAATTTCCCGCTCCACCCGAAACACAATGCTAATTCGCTTAAGACTAATTGGGCAGTCTCCTTCTTTCTCAAACCCATGCTCCTTCCTATTCCCCCTCTCAACCAACAACTGTTCCCCTTGTGGCTTTGCCCAGGCCTCTAACCATTCTTTCCCCATCCCTTTTAAGAACTTTACACTTGACGCCGCATACGTTTTTTAAAGCTTTAGTTTCCATAAATGATTCTCCATCAACAGGGGGAGAATTTTTATAAATATTTAACCTTTAGCTTTTCGAACACTTTGAGTGTGTTCCGGTCCTACAATTTTCTTTGCGTTTCCTTCTCTAAAACTCTCATATAATTTTATGATGCATATATCTAATACCCTCAACATGTTTTTGGTGGTCACACTAGTCTCATCTCATGGTTTGTTTGCACAAGGCTACATGTATGATTTCACTCTTCCCCTTACACACACACACAAGTGTGTAACAGCCTGCAATCGTGGACCCTCCTTTGTTCAACTCTTTGTGATAGCAACCGTGGACCACAATGCTTTCCTTTGTGATAGCAACCGTGGACCTATTGTCCTCTTTTGTTATAGGTTTGAATGTGGTTACCTACTCACACACACACACACACACACAAAAACCCAAAACAAACAAACAAACAAACACACAAACAACCCAACCAACTCAATTAAGAGTAATTCCAAAAACATTTATGAATGACTTTCCAGTTGATTTCAGATAAATATTAGTTTGCCAGATCTGTAAGTATTTCTAGTGTGTTTCTGGTTATTTTTTAATTTGTGAGTCCATAATAGTGAGCAGCAAAATATTGCTTAGATATGTGATGCTCCATGCCAAAACTATATAGGCACTTTCTGCAAAGAATCCAAACTTGGTTTATTTGCTTATAAAAAAATTAACAGATGAAAAGAAGAGCTTTCAAATAACACCTACTTAGGGCCTATAAGGTATGTTTTATCAACATAGAATATTAAAGGCAGCACATCACATGATATCATGGCTGATGTTTTGTTTGTCTCTTTCACTTTAAATGCCAATTCTGAGAGTTGTCTGGTTTGGGCGTTGGGCGTCACATTATTTATTGGAAAGGTGGAAATTATTGCAAATGGAGTAAAATTCTTCACCCCCGCCACAAAAAAAAAAATAAAAATAAAAAAATAATAATAATAATAATAAATAATAAATAATAATAATAATAATAAAACAGAATAAATAAATATAAATGTATTAATAATAGTAATAATAATAACAGTAATAATCAACAAACCAGGTTGTTAACGGTTTCTCTCTCCCTACATGGAGTATCTTTTCAATGAATTCACTTTGGTTACCTTGGAATGTGTTTCTAGAATGTAATCTTCCAAAATAAAAAATTTCTTTTATTTTTCATTTTTAATATTCATTATTACCTTTTATTTATATTTGTCCAGTCTAACAAAGCCCATGCGACTCCATTGATGTCAATATTACATGTTTGTACAGCGCTGTTGCTTGGAGAACTAGACTACATTAATTCCTTTGTAGACCCATCAGAGGACTGTCTTCAAAACACCATGCCTTACCCAGCAATCACCTTCATGTTCTTGTTCTGTTGTGTACTACTGCTTCCAATCCTACTAATGAATTTATTGGTGAGTTTCACTTGTTTAGGCATAACCATGACCATGATTGGTTACTTTATTAAGTTGTCAAAATTAGCCACTCTATTACAGTTGCCAACAAGGTAAGACGTCTTGATAAAACAATGAAATATTATACGTACTACGTTTTATAGCATACAAACAGAAAATAGAAGTCATTTTCTTCTGCAAACAGACAGCACACTCATTACTATGTTGATTCACCACCAAAACATAACTAGTCTTGAATTGGGAGGTCATTTTTTTTTATGGTGCTACTGCACTTTTTAGGTTGTCTTTCCACCACACTTAGTTTAAATTAGGATTTTTGCTTTTTACTGCATTGGAGGAAAGTTAAAGTTGTATTTAACATTCTCACCAACCTCTCTATAATATTGTAACTTAAGTAGGGTTGAAACCTAAGATTGTGGGTGGACATCTTGGAAGATGACGAAACCCACCATTATAGTATTACCCACTATTTCCGTTAGTGTTGCCACAAACCTTCCTAGACCCCAGTTTTGTTCCCTCCCATTTCAGATTGGTTTGGCTGTGGGTGACATAGCTGCAGCACAGTATAATGCTGGTCTGAAACGCCTTGCCATGCAGGTGGAGCACCATACAGAGCTAGAACATAAACTTCCTAAACGGATATTGGTATATGGAGAGAAAGATCATCTGACAGTCAAGCATGTTTGCAGACAGAAGTTTTACATGAGGGTTAGACAACCAATCAATCATCAAACTTAGTAGTTAACAGCGGTCGCTTTTCATTTGGGAATCATTCAACAACTGTTTAAGGTTTTATAACGGACAATTATTCTGAGCATCGTTTGCTGAGTAGGCGAGGACCATTAATCCAGCTTGTAATTAACAACTTGTATTTTGATTAATTATTGTTTGGTTGGGGTGCTTCTATACCTGTCTGCATGTCCTGGATCTGCCACTGATTTGATGAACAACTAATTAATTCATTGATGTCAATGATATAGATGTAATTTCCATCAGAGAGTTAATTTCTAGATTGGGAAACTTCCAGTATGCCAGTATATGACTAGACATTATTGCTGTATAGGGTTGGGAACAATCCTGGTACCATAGACGTATGAGGAATCTTTCGTAAAAAAAAAAGGGGGGGGGGGGTTGAGGGGTTGATTTACCCAAAATCTTACACGGGTATAACAAGTATTGTTTTCTTTCGCTGTTCATTTTCCCCCTTCTATACTGTGTCCAAATTTCCCCCAGTGTTTTGCCTGAATTATGGAGGGCATTGCATGCACCCCTCTGTACACTGCTGGGTCTTACTCCTAGGCCTGGTACCCACTGTCATACACCAGTGCAGCATTCAGCATGTATACCATCAAGTATTATTGAAACTCAATTCTATCGGCAATGTTCGTTTCTGTCTGGTAGGTGTGGGAAAAGATCAAGGAGACAGCAGGTGTAGATTCCACTGCTCCCAATGAGAAACTAAAAGGATCAGCAGATATTCACATCAATGTCGTGTATGGAGAAATCATGAAACAGAAAAGAAGGTCAATTATGAATATATGAATCATATAGTGGAATGAAACCACCTAAATAACCATTGTAATATATAACCACAGTGAAACCAACAGTCAAAGAATAATAAAGTTAGGTTAAACTTTTATTAAAATGTCAGAGGAAAATGGAAAAGTCAAAGGAAAATGGGTAAAAGTGGTAGGAACTGAAAATTAATTGATTGCATAATGTCATAGTCCATCATGGGATTCGTATTAAGTGTGTCTAGAGAGGTTAAAAAAAGAAGTGGGGTATTATCAAGGGTGAGTTTCCACACTCATGGCCCCTTGATTTAATCTTTAAAAATCTACCTTACAACTCGATACGGTGTTCCAGCAACTGTATCATCAGAAAAGTAGAGTAGAGTAGAGCTGACCCAATGAACGTTAGAAGAGTTCCGTGGTCATCATGAAGAATATTACATCTTCACCAAGACTGTCATCTCGCTATCATAACTCAGAGCTGTTTCCCTTTATGCAGAATGAAGGAGATGACCACCCGTATAGATAAGCAGTATGACCTGCTTCGTCTTATTGTCCAGAAGATGGAGATCAGTTCAGAGGCTGATGATCGAGATGAAGGGGACAGTGTTCCTGGAAGCAGGTCAGTCAAGTCAAATAGAGGATCATTGATAACAAACTATACAAACATAATTGAAGCATTATTAATAAAACTATGTTTCATAAGAAAAACCTTTCCTTGATTTTGTTTGTATCTGAATGCTTGTTTTGTTTGTTGTGTTTTTGGACTGCTTTTCTTGGAGGATGGTTAATTACCCTTTTTATTGTTTTTCTGATATCACCCTAATCCACCGGAAAACAACACAATGCCCCAAGCTTTTCTCCCTGAATCCTGACTTCATAAATTGAAGTAATGACAACTATAGCAACTCCTTCCCAATTCATTCAGCACACCACTGTGTGTCATTATCTGGCTTTTCTAGTTGATAGATTGTCTAGTGAGCTGTGTATGTATAATAATACAAGTTCAATTTATCTTAATTGGGTATTTTGAGCAAAATAATTGCTCTGTTGCAAAAACTGCTCCTTACACAATAAATGCATGGCATGTCCATTTTCACAACAGTTCTAATTTTCAGGCATTTTTTGCTGGACTGATTTATATTTTTCTGTAAAAGAAATCAAAATACAAACTATACTTTGTCATAGATAGTCGTCCAGTAATTTGAAAAACTGAGCATCATCACTTTTTAGCTCTTTTCAGAAGTGTTTGACATTGTTTTTGTTTTTTTCTATATTATATTAATCTTGTTTGATGATGAATACAGACAGATAATAGCTATACTATGATATGTGACAAGTTAATCTATGAAGTATGAATGTCTTGTTTTATTTATGGGCTGGCAATTGGCAACAGCCGTGGCTCGTCAGACCCTCCGTATCTGGAGTAATCGGCACTCCACACACCGAAAGAACGACAAAAGTGATTGAGGTGACACTAATGAATATTAGCATATGAGAGTTCCTACTAACGAGTTTGGGAGTAAAGTAATTTTGCTTCTACCACTAGTATATCATTATAAATAAAGCAAACTGCTTACCAACCAAATTTATTTTTGATTTAAATGCAAAAACTTGTAATAATTTTGAGTAATAATCATAGCAGAGTCTAACCCAAAGGCTTATAAAAACCTTGAACTTAGGTATGTTACCGAACAGATCAAGCGACTCTTCAAATTTACACTTTTTAGATAATAAATCATATGTAATCATAGGTCTATGACATTTGAATTGTTAAAAAACCCACATACAGATTGACGTGGTGTAAATAATTATATAGCAACCCGGTTTGTATATTTATGCTTAATTTTGGCCAGATCTGAAATAGACAAAATACCGTTAGTGCCATGCAAAGTATTGCATTGCAAACTAATGTTTTTGGAGGGTTTTGTTTCTAAGAATATATATCTAAATTTTCTGAAGAATATACTTTTAACGTATTATCTCATAATTGTGACTCAATGTCTCGTAATTTTGACTTATTTTCTTGTAATTTAAACTTACTATCATATAATATTGACTTAAACTTTTGCAACAGACATCAAATAAAAGTACGTTTTGAGTTGTTTTTAACCAGCCGCTAGTTATTTCATGACGTCATACTTAACATCCTTTTAAAATTAAACCCAAGCTGGCCAGTAACATCGGTGAAAGCATTAACAAAAATATATATATATTTTAAATTAAAAGGCACTTTCAGTTTCGACCGGAACGAAAGGTCAAATGATTTCATGCACACATCCCCCAAAAGCAAGATGCGGTCTCTCTTTGTTGATTTGATACCGATTTTCAAAAGTTAGAAAAATTAATGTTTAAAACCTTTAAACATGAAAATCTTAAAACCAATGATGTCATTACGATGTCACTTGCTGTTGTAAGAAATAACCAAAATGCCGTTTAGAAGAAAAATACTTGTACAAAGTCGGAGGAATTGGGATTAAAAGAACTTGAAGGGGGAAAAAAAAGAAAAAAACTAAATCAGAAAACAAAAAAGGATATTTTTTTAAAAATCTTCCCCAAGAAACCAAACAAACAAACAGAAACAAAAAATAAAAAACGAAAAGGAAAACTACTAGAAGTGAGCAGGTTTTAGGAAAACTGGTGTATGTGAGTATAATGTAATCTAGTTAGGTTTTCTGAAAGTGAGTCAATGTTGAGTGAACTAAGGAGATCTCTAAATGGCACGAAATGTTGATGAAACGCAAAGCACTTTGTTCTGAAGTCACTTATAAACAAATTTTGACCAAAAGACCTCACCACTGCACCAAATCCTAGTGTTGAAAAGTGCACATTTGTAATGTGTACGATCTCCATCTCATTCAGATTTTTGAAGGATACACAACCTCCAGGAAATCTTGCCGACAATTCGAACTAAGTATGTTTTGTCTGAATGTGCACACTATATGTCCCATGCATTTAGGTCTGGCATCATTTCGGTGTTTTAATTTATTTGTTTTTTTCATGCGTATACTTCTTTAGTCATGAACTTTTAACGTAATTACAGACCTTGAATGATTATTAACTCGGTAAAAAAAATAATGAAATGTATTTTTTTCATTTCATTCACATAATAATTATCCAACAAAAAATGTCAGATGGCAAACAATAAATTGTTAAAATAAATTGTAACTGTGAGAATACAAGTTAACATGTTGTGTATTAGAACCACGTAAAGGAACACATTATGGCAGGGGGGTGTCAATTGTGTTGTTATGAAGAATAACAAAAAACTAAACAACTCAATGAAAGCTTTTTAATCAAATTGTATGTACTTGTATGTTTACGGAATCTGCGTGACTGTGTTCTTGTACATTTATTATTTTGCTGTAATATGTATTATCTTTGTTTTATTGAATTAGCACCTTGAGCACCTTTAGATGGAGACGACTAACCATGTAGTTTGTAATTACTGACCTTGTTTATTGGTTTTCCATTCACTTTCACAAGAAAGGTAAAAAAGTCAGATGGCAAACAATAAATTAGAAAACAAATAGGTAAATGTATATCGATTTTTGTAAATATGCTGTAAGATATGAATACAGATTAACATGTTGTGTAGTTGTAACACGTAAAGGGACAAAGTATGGCTCGGGGCTTGTTGTCAATGATGTTGTTATGAAAAAAAATATCAAAAAACTAATCAACACTGAAAGTTTTTAAATTAACTTTGTGCTTGTATGTTTATGCTGCTTGACTGCATGTATTCTCGTACATTTTAGTATTGACTGTAATATGTATAGTTTTTGTTATATTATTGTATTAGCACCTTGAGTACCTTTTGGTAGAGACAACTCATGTAGATTGTACGTGAACCTGGTATGTTATGATCTTGGTATGTTATGTGATTCTTTAACATCACACATCTTAGTATTGGATGTGATTCTTTAACATCACACGATTTGGTATTGTATGTGGACCTTTACCATCACACATCTTGGTATTGTATGTGGACCTTTACCATCACACATCTTGGTATTGTATGTGGACCTTTAACATCACACATCTTGGTATTGGATGTGGACCTTTAACATCACACATCTTGGTATTGTATGTGGACCTTTACCATCACACATCTTGGTATTGTATGTGGACCTTTACCATCGCACATCTTGGTATTGTATGTGGACCTTTACCATCACACATCTTGGTATTGTATGTGGACCTTTAACATCACACATCTTGGTATTGGATGTGGACCTTTAACATCACACATCTTGGTATTGTATGTGGACCTTTACCATCACACATCTTGGTATTGGATGTGGACCTTTACCATCACACATCTTGGTATTGGATGTGGACCTTTACCATCACACATCTTGGTATTGGATGTGGACCTTTACCATCACACATCTTGGTATTGGATGTGGACCTTTACCATCACACATCTTGGTATTGTATGTGGACCTTTACCATCACACATCTTGGTATTGTATGTGGACCTTTACCATCACACATCTTGGTATTGTATTGTATTGTATTGTATTGTATGTGGACCTTTACCATCACACATATTGGTATTGGATGTGGACCTTTACCATCACACATCTTGGTATTGTATGTGGACCTTTACCATCACACATTTTGGTATTGTATGTGGACCTTTACCATCACACATCTTGGTATTGGATGTGGACCTTTACCATCACACATCTTGGTATTGGATGTGGACCTTTACCATCACACATCTTGGTATTGGATGTGGACCTTTACCATCACACATCTTGGTATTGGATGTGGACCTTTACCATCACACATCTTGGTATTGTATTGTATTGTATTGTATTGTATGTGGACCTTTACCATCACACATATTGGTATTGGATGTGGACCTTTACCATCACACATCTTGGTATTGTATGTGGACCTTTACCATCACACATCTTGGTATTGGATGTGGACCTTTACCATCACACATCTTGGTATTGGATGTGGACCTTTACCATCACACATTTTGGTATTGTATGTGGACCTTTACCATCACACATCTTGGTATTGGATGTGGACCTTTACCATCACACATCTTGGTATTGGATGTGGACCTTTACCATCACACATCTTGGTATTGGATGTGGACCTTTACCATCACACATCTTGGTATTGTATGTGGACCTTTACCATCACACATCTTGGTATTGGATGTGGACCTTTACCATCACGCATCTTGGTATTGTATGTGGACCTTTACCATCACACATCTTGGTATTGGATGTGGACCTTTACCATCACACATCTTGGTATTGGATGTGGACCTTTACCATCACACATCTTGGTATTGGATGTGGACCTTTACCATCACACATCTTGGTATTGGATGTGGACCTTTACCATCACACATCTTGGTATTGGATGTGGACCTTTAACATCACACATCTTGGTATTGTATGTGGACCTTTACCATCACACATCTTGGCAGTGTATGTGATTCTTTAACATCACACATTTTGGTATTGTATGTGGACCTTTAACATCACACATCTTGGTATTGTATGTGGACCTTTACCATCACACATCTTGGTATTGTTTGTGAACCTTTAATGAACAAGCAAAGAGTTTGGAAAATGACTCACAATTCCTGCTTTTATTGCAGAATGTGATAATAACTAATGTAAAAAACAAGCATACCAAGTTATTATATTGGAATCAAGATAAAGGTGTACTAAATACATACGGGGTGACATTGGTTGTATCAAGCAGTGTTGAGAGGCATCCAACGAGTCGTCAGATTGGTTTAACTCATAGCTATAAGGTGTAAGATACTTGACCATAATTTGATTTTCTGCACCCAGGTTGTTCCTGATTGTTTTGTTTTCAATACATTACCTAGTAGTTTAGTTTTATTTAAAGTAAATGATATATCTGCTTTGTCAATAGGAATAAAAACAACTTCCTGATTGGGACAGTAAGTAAGTTGTGTTGTGTATCATTTGAAATACATCAATATAATGGAAGTTTGAGTAAAAGAAACAAAAATCAAAGACTTTGTTTTTAGTACAGAACGCTATTTTACTTGTATGTTCGTATAGTTTTGTTGATTACTTTGGCTCGTGTGACTTGTTTTTTTCAGGACTACAGTCAGTGGTTTAAATAAGGGGAGCATCGTTGTGGCATGTGTCCCCCCCCCCCCCCTTGATGACAGTGCCCCCAGTGCCCCCTTATTTGAGATCTGGACCTCGGAGATAAAAAATACCAGAAATTTTTTAATCATAAGCTTTGAGTAGCAATTTTAATGAATTTAACTATTTTTATGTTCACAGAAAGGTGTGTGTGGGAGTGAGTAGGTAACCACATTCAAACCGGGGACCTATAACAAAAGATGACAATAGGTCCACGGTTGCTATCACAAAGGAAAGCATTGTGGTCACGGTTGCTATAACAAAGAGTTGAACAAAGGAGGGTCCACGATTGCAGGCTGTTACACACTTGTGTGTGTGTGTGTGTGTAAGATTATAATACAAAACAGAATAACAAGAGTGTTGAAAAGGCTTTAAGAAAAATGGAAATTGAAACTATAGTCTTAATTTGCCTGAAATGCCCACTAGAGAGCAACGGTGCACCCTTTTTGTCCCCAAATAAATGTACCAAACTTTTGCAGCTGAGTACAGCTAATAATACTATAAAACTATATCATTGGAAAGCAATGATGTGGGGTGTTTTGGTTACAGTATGCACAAATACAACCTTGTGCAATTCTAGCTTGAGAAGAACTACATGTGCATAATGCCCTAGCCTACAGATGGACCAATGATGCAATAAAGACAGCAAGTAAAAGGACGCAAGATAGTAGTGGAAGCGTACAGTAAATTAATTGTGTTTCCAATGTGATAGTAGACTTGGTTCCAAGTTAGTGCTCGTGGTTTTTAGTCTACCTGATAGCCAATACATTATTGCCTGAAATAGCGCCCTCTTGTGGATTAACTTCCGTCTTTAACCTACGAGAGTGCGTGATAGCCAATCTGCGGGGGGATTTTGTGTGGCTGATGATGCAGAGAAATAACCGCGATCTCAGACTTGAAATCAAGTCTAATGTGATAGCCGCACTTATACTCAGAGATAGATTGTGGATTTGTGGACTTTCCATTAATGCAATGTCTAGCTAGTTGTCTACCTCGTCCATAATTTTTTTTATTTAGGCCTATTTTGTATAGGCCTATTAAAAAATGTAAAAACTTCAACAAGGAAGATGAGGAATTTTAAAATGCTATGAAAAAAAACTGTCAAAACTATATGTAGCTATGATTGAAATTTCCTCCAAATCGATTGACATTGCAATCTCTAAAAAACTATGCTTTAAAGCGTAACTAAAGGTCGTAACTACTATCCAAAAATCAAATTGGACAAAAGTTTCCACCACCACGCCCCTTTGCATTACATGCACACTTCGTTGATAATACTACAAGAGCGCCGCCAACGGGCTAAAAATCAAACCTCAATAGATCTGATAGATGATCGAGGGCGCACTTGTCAAAATGGCAGCGTCCACAGGAAGATGTTTCACTCGTCAATTTTCTCAAATTTTCAAGAGATTTCCAGAGGATTTCATTCGAAAATGTGCTCATTTTCAAAGGAACTTTCATAGTGTAAGTAAACCGTCCATTATTGAAGCCTGTAACACAAGTGGTTGGTATAACTATATTTCGAGGCGGTTTCAATACACGTATCATCAACACCGTTTTTTCCGTGGGAGGCATGCATTAGACACAAAGGATAAATGCAAAGACTTTGTTGTGTCTTTATTTCCCAACGAGAGGACCCTTGTTCTTGCCGAGCTGCAAAAACTGCAGGAATTATATAAAATAAAAGGTGAGTATGCAGGATTGCAGAAGCACGCATTTTTGGTATTGCGATAAGTGTAATTTTCACATGATTTTCACCTGTTCACTTCGGAAAAATTTCTGAATCACTATCAGTATCACAGTACTATCACTGTATCAGTATCAATCATTATCAATAATTTTAAATCATCACTCAGGGGCAGGTATCCTACAGCCACTTTTTCACTCACATTAATACTAAAATTCATTTGAGTAAACAACATATTTTATTTCATTTCATATGAATGAAAATGTGGCAGTCGGATGCGAAAATGTTAACCTCCAAAATAAAAAGCAGGCCAGGCTTTGTGGATGAGGTGTGTTGTTACATTTGCTCGGTGCTTAAAATGTAAACTGTTGTATTTGCCAGTAAAATGCCACATTTATAGTACTTCTGTGGTTCAAGTCTGTACAGGGTAATACACCTATCAATTGTATGACGCACTATCAGACCCCCGGGAATGGTGCTTCACTGTCCATATGTGGGGACGGATTTGCGTGTCCAAAGACCCACCATGAGTCAAAAAATTGACACACTTGTTGCAGATTTGGACGGTCTTCCGAACGTTTTTTTGACTCACCTTTCGCGGATAGCAACGCACCACCGACGGACAAATCGACGCACATAATCGCTTGCTATGCTGCAAACGATGCACGCGCATGCAGTGAATACCAAGTATTTCAACCTTGTATGTACGAGTTTCCCGGCACACATGCTGAAAATACATGGCAAGTGTATGCACGAGGCGAGAATGTACTACTTGATCTTCGAGACGTGCGGTTCCCAACGCACTAGCTATCAAACACACGAAATAATAGAGAGGGAACCAGTCTACTAAATAATGCATCTTCGTATCCATCCATGACTCGACGATCGACCCCCAGTATCATGCATGTGAGAGATATAATATACCACGGGGCAGAGGTTGACAAAACCACCGCGCCATGAATTACATGTGACTAAATAACACACATCCTCGTAATAACTGGTAATGACTGGCCGCTTTCCGATTGGCCGATCGCGTGAATAATTATTTATGACGTAGTGCTTCTCACAGCGCTGTATTCATTACCGCGATCCCGCGGATGTGCTTGCTCTACCTAACGTGGTAAACTTTTATAGTTAGGGGGCGAAGGAATGGCGTGTAGCTGTGGGAGCGATAAGGCAAGGGAAATTCCCTTGGTGAGAAATAACTGCATGTCAGAGATGTTTTTACACGTGCGTGAGCAATACTGCAGTTTTCGTTTGTCAAACTCAAATACACACGGAAGTGATGGGGGATATTCACACGACTTCGACTCTGCGGGATGTTGTGCTTATAAAGATCGTGAAGGATTATCTTTCGGTCGGTAAATTTTTGGAAACAACATGAAACAACAAGGATCACAAAATACACTGACACAGGTACATGTACAGTCTCGATGTTAATTGTCAAAACATTTGGGCTTCCTTATACATCGTCTTTGTTGTTCGTGTATTTTAGAACAAATTCATTTGCCGCCGACAAACGGTTAACAGTTTAGAAAAGTTTGAAACGGATAGTAAATTAAACGTATGGTCACAGGCTTACCTCGTATCCATCTATGACTCGACAATCGACCCCCACTATCGTGCGTGTGAGAGATATAATATACCACGGGGCCGAGGATGACAAAACCACCACGCCATGATGCACATGTGTATTGGGCTTGGGCAATGAGGCTTGCTATGTGCAGTGTGGAAAATAAACGGCCGTCTGAGCAGCTGGCATGTGGTGATCGCTGACTTTCTGGCGGTAAATTCCCGACCCTTGGGCAACATAAATGTTAACAAAATAATACCAACATCATTTTACACAGGCGGGGAGGGTAGGTGCATTTTTATTCTCCACTAAATAAACAAAATAAATGTTGAAATGAACATCGACGGACCATGACGTACCTCGATGCACCATGACGTACCTCGACGCACCGCTCGAAGATTTTTTTGACTGACCACTATTGGACTTGACGTACCCACAGTCACTTTTTCCGAGAGTAAAGACGCAAACTTGACGCACCATCCCCGGGGGTCTGATAGTGCGTCATACAATTGATAGGTGTATAATATATCTGATCCAACAAAATCTCAGTTTCATATGTTTACATGTCACGTACCCTACTCCACAACATTAATGTTCAAAAGAAAAAATGAAACAACAGACTAAACATTAATGATCATGCCATGCCATACAATTCCCCCCCCCCCCTTCAGTTCAATGCACAGTGAGTGCATGCAATTACACACAATGTGCACAATTTGCCTTGATCGCACTACAGGAAAGGGTGGGTCTAGTCATCTAGTGTAAACTGCATCCTTTTATGGCTGTTTGATGATTTTGAACTTTATGTTAATTATGAAAATTTGTGTAATAATGAACTCTTTTGTCGGTGGCTTTTGTGTTAGAGCATGCGGGTGGTGGACGCAAATCTAAAATTTTAAATCGTATGGCCTGATGGGTCACAACACAATGTTACTTCATTGACTCTTTGAGGAGTTGTAGATTCGTTTTCAAGAATACTGGACATTTCAGTACTACAGTAGCAAGCTCAGCATCTGCAAACTTGCACCTTGCAACTCGGCACCCAGGCAGAAAGAGGCCACTGTACCAAATCGTTAATGGCCTAATATTGACTACAAACTTGGCCCTGAGCAATTGGTTGATAAATCATTGCCCTGTCCAATTCAGTGACACATTGTATGACTATCGAGTTGAAATTATACATAAAAATGTAAAAGAATTGTTAGCCTAAAATGTACATGTGTTATGGGTGGGGTGTGTGTCTGTTTGATGTACAGAGTATTCGCAGTTTTAGTCATTTTGACGGGGTTACAGTGTATGTTTGGGCGAATACCATTAAAGTGTGACTGTAGAAGTCGTTTTGACAATTACATCATTATAGTGAGACCGCGAGGATATTTTTAAGATTCTCTTTTTTCCCCCCTTTTTTTTCTTCTTTAGCAAATAATGATGAGATCAAGTTGAATGTAAAAAGAGAATCTCCAAGTGTGCAAAGCAATTAATTTGATATTCATACTTTTCATTAAAAAGACATGCACACCATTTTTGTCATCCATTTTGATAGGGATAACATTTGGGGGCTTTAATTACCAGTTATGCCAAGCATGATTGATATTGTGTACGTATGTAATGTATGTCTGGTTTGTGAATTCATTTACATCTCTTTGCCCAACCAGCATGCCACAGCTCACACAGTCAGGGTTGTGTGTGCTAGTGCCAAGGATGACACTCTGTGTCATTCCAAGAATACTCAGAATATGGAAATGTTTCTTTATATGGAAACATTTATTACAGACTCTCCGACAATGGAAACTAGAACATTACTTTTTGTGCATTTATAACTAAATAAACAAACAAAACAGAAAGCAAGGGTTTACAAAATCGACATTAACAATGTTTAGATTGAAATATGTTCTGTATTGAGCAAATATGGTTTGTCCAAGATACATTGTACATTGTTATGTCATCACAGCTACATGTACATGTACACTGTAGTGTATGAAGTTGTGTCAACTTGTACCCTTGCCAACTTTTGCTCATTCAATACGTACTCCAATCAGCTCTTACATTGTACTTCAATGGCATTGGTATTAGTGTCAAATACAAATAATCAAAAGAGAAAGCCATTGCAAGAAGTCAAGAGTGTAATTTGATTTAATCCTAATATGTTTTTGTATGATACTAGTTCCCTGTTAGATGATGGTGGTGGATGAAAGTATTTTATAGTTCAGAGTGTAAATTGATTGAAAATACTTGTTGCCTATTAATTTGTACTATTTTTTTATATTATAATAATAATAATAATAATGGAGTCTTGTAACGTGCCAGTATCCGCCAAAAAAGGCACTCATGGCGCTCGCTCATGATACAAAGAAAGGGACAAAAACAAAAAAGGAATGTTGAATATCACTGGTCATCATTTACTTTTAAAAAAAACCAAGTTTTTTAGGGCAGTTTTAAATGATGATGTTGTATCAGCAGTCCTAACGTGGTCTGGTAAACTATTCCACACTTTCCCTGCAGTAACTCCCCATGTGTTCTTAGCCATGTGTTCCACCAGGAGACCTTGATCGGCTGATCTTAGGTTACTGTGTGAAGGAGTGTATTGAGTGACAAAATCTGAGATGTAGGATGGCGCCATGTTATGCAATGATTTAAAGACCAGGGGCCTTTCTCAAACCATGGCTTGGGCTCTGGCTCTGGCTTCATGCTCCGTCTGATGTGCGAACCACCGCATGCAATATACACGCTGCACCAACAATTTATAATGGAGCCCAAGCCGGAGACGGAGCCCAAGCCGAGGTTTGAGAAACCTCAGGAGGCCGAGTTTGAAAACTATCCTTTGCTTTAGGATAGGCGTGATGTGTGATCGCTTGCGTGACCGAGTAACCAGTCTTGCGGTCATGTTTTGCAGACGTTGAAGACGAGTGAGCTGTTTTGTTTACACCATACAGGAGGGAGTTGCACCAGCTTAGAAATGACCAAGAGAGTGGATGAGTAGTTCCGCAGTCTGTATGTTTCTTGCAAATTAATCCAGTGCTGCGAAGAGATATACAGTCTGGTTGCGAAACAGCCGAGATGTAATTTTTATATTCAGTTCTGAATCCATGATGACACCAAGTTTTTTACCTTTTTAGTTTAGGTTATGATAGCTTCACCAATCCTTAGACTGGGGTCTGTTATTTTGGATCGATGTTGTTTGGATCCTACAATCATAAATTCTGTTTTCCATCCATCCACGACGTTAGAGATTGGGCGATAATCGGTCATTTCATTAGGATTCAAGATTGCTTTCTTTAGGACTGGCTGAATTTGGGCTTTCTACAATGAGGGAGTTCTTGATTATTGTTTTCATAGCAGGGAGAATGGCCTTTTCAAATTTTTTGAGCTGGAATGGGGTCCAAGTTACACGACTTTGGTGGTGACTTATAGTGAGAATGGTGTGAACATTGTGACTAGTCACATCATCAAATACGCTAAGTTCTGACGATGCATGCCCATCAGAGCCATACATAATGTCTCACATGTATGAGCAGTCTCCTGACAATTCAGAATCGCTTGATCTTGTCAGTAAAGAAAGTGCAGAACTTATGGGTCAGATTGTTTTTAGACTCGTACATGTACATGTTGTAGGTCTTTGCTGTGGTCAGCAAAAAGCTCATTGTAGTAACTGGATTTAGCTTGTTCGATTACATGAATTACAGATTTCTTTTGTTTGCAGTAGAGTTGGCGGTCAGTTTCCAAGTGTGTATGCCTCCATTTATATTCGAGCTGGCGTCGTTTTTTCTTGGCAGCTTTGACTGTATTTGTGTACTATGGAGAGTTGTGGTGAAGGGTAATAGACTACTTCTTAACTGGAGCATGCTTAAGTGTTCGTGATAGAATATCATTGTACATGTATTGTTCTACTTGGGTGGATAATTTGTGGTTTGATCAGCATTGCCAGTATCTTTTAAGTCTTCAAATCAATATCGTCACAGAAGTTAGCGAGTTGAATATGACTTTTTTAGAGTTGCTTGGTGGTTTTATTTTATTTTATTACCTTTATTGCACAAATATAAAAATACAATGTAGTGCAAAAGGGAAACTCCGTACAGGCAGGCCCACTAAATGGGCACCTTTGATCACATCACACAAAGCAAAAACATTAGTAGAAAACATGGAAGTACACGTGTACAATGTATCAGATGTATTTACAGTAAAAAGGGTAAAAAAGCACAACAAATATAAACATATGTAAATAAATAATTCAATAATGGCTACGTATTGTGCACATGGTAAAGATGGTTAACAAAAAATAAAAATACCCTAGCCCAAATTACAAGTCACTAGTGAGGTAGTGGTTAAAGAGACCAGATTTAAATTGAGAAAGTGCTTGCAAAGTTCTGACATCAAGGGGAATTTTGTTCCAGGGGTTATAAATGCGGTTAAAAAATGTTTGCCTAAAAATGCGAGTTTTACATTTATTGGGATTAAGGGTAGAAGAATCAGAAGATCTCAAATTGTCAAATTGTGGAGATCAGTGTAAATATGGAAACTGACCTTATCATTAATTGAAATAGACGTCATATTCAGAAGGCCCTTAAAAAAGAGGACATTGTCCTTAATCTTTTAGGCTGAGGAGGTCTAGTTCTTTTAAACGCTCCTCGTATGAGACAACTTCTCAGAATAAATTTTGTGGCATGTCTCTGAACTTTTTCAATAGAGCTGATAAGACCTTTAGCATGAGGATTCCAGATTTCGGACCCATATTCCAATTCCATTTTGTTGATGTGCAACTCCCAACTCAAATTTTTGGTCATCAAAATACCAAGGTCATTTGTATTATTAACATAAAGTACATTATATAATGGTTACCAAGTTTGTAATCAAAAGGGGAAACATGATGATGTTTGCAGGTATTGACAGGTAGTACAACACATTTTTGAGCATTGAAATCAATATCCCAAGTTTTACTTTAACTGAAAATGGCATCAAGAACATTTTCCAATTGGTCATTATTGGTAGATATGGTGCAATAACATTTTGCTTCATCACACAAAGAGTGCAATATGTGTCAGAAGAGACGCAAGAGGTCTTGTCATTAATAAAAACAACAAAGAGCAGTGGTCCCAGTATTGAACCCTGAGGGACACCAGAAGTGACTGGTAACCAGCCTGAATGAAAACCATTAATGACCACTCTCTGCAATATGGAACCAGGACAGGAGTGTGCCACCGACGCCAGCACACCTGAGCTTCTCAATAAGCTTAGAATGATTGACAGAGTCAAAAGCCTTTGAGAAGTCCAGGTATACCACATCAGTGTCACATCCCCTGTCATAATTAGAACCAAGATTGAGGGTAAAATCTCCTAATTGTGTATATGCAAGAACGATTAGGCATGAAACCATGTTGGCAGTCAGATATGAATGGTTGCAGAAATGGTAAAAGTTACATATAAATGCACTGTTCAATTCACCTTTAGGTGAAGCTTTGCAGTATTAGCAAAATGATCTGAATTGAAGTTATATGAGAGTTCCTATTTCAAAAATTATATTGTTTAATTGGCAGAATCAACACTAGTTTGGTAATTGAAAGCAACAGACTTCTCCAGCTACTGGTAGCAGATAATATTTATGAGGTATCCGCACAATGATTGTGTTGCGTTCTTTTTGATTTATTTTTAAATTCTTTTGAATGAGATTAATGACTACATGAAACAACATTGAGCAGAAACATAAAGAGTGTTGAGAATGATTATTGCTAAAATGCTTAGTAAGAGCATGTTGCTGCATGCAGTCATGGGCCAATAAAGAGGTAAAGAGGTGAAATAAAAGCAACTAAATTGAATGATTTCCCTCAAAATTGGCAATTAATACTCCCTATCAACAGTTTGAAAAGGTCCTTGTACATTTTGTCTTGTGCAATGAGCACATGTAACACATTTTGTATTTTATTAATGTAAAATTAATACTAATAATTGCAATAATTTAAACTGACATAAGTTTTGTTATTTCATTCTTCAGTCATCAATTTACTTCATCAAATTACATGGAAACATGTTTTTTATATTATGTTACTCCTGCCGGGAAAATAGTTACAAACGTACATGTAAAAAGCCTAAACATGTTCACTTTCCTTTGGGAATGAGCACAAGTTGTTTGTATGTTGGATGGAGTACAAGTTGGTGAGAGCACGAGTTAGTGAGAGTTTGCACATATGCATGAGTTAAAATGAGCACAAGTTGGCAAGAGCACCAATTGGCAATAAGTTGGTAAGAGTTGGTACGAGCTCGATTGACCAAAACGAGCATTAGTTGGTTGGAGTTGGAGTTAGTTGGAGTAGAAGTTGGCAAGAGTTGGCATGTGCATGAGTTATAAAATGAGCGCAAGTACTAGTTGGCGAGAGCATGAGTTGGTGTGAGTTAGCATGAGCTCGAGTTGACCAAAATTAGCAATGAGTTGGTTGGAGTAAGATTTGGTTCAAGAACGAGTGGGCGAGAGTTTAAGTTGGCAAGAGCATGATTTGGCAAGTGCACCTGTTGGGAAGTTGGTGAGAGTTGGCACGAGCTCGATTGACCAAAATGAGCATTTAGTTGGTTGGAGTAGGAGTTGGCAAGAGCACAAGTTGGCATCTAAGCATTTAGTGTTATGGCACATAAGCTTGTTTGAGCACAAGTTGGCATCTAAGCATAATTTTTAGTGTTATGGCACATAAGCTGGTTTGAGCACAAGTTGGCATCTAAGCATTTAGTGTTATGGCACATAGGCTGGTTTGAGTACAAGTTGGCATCTAAGCATTTAGTGTTATGGCACATATGCTGGTTTGAGTACAAGTTGACATATTTTCCTATCAGAAAATGTTGTTTTCATGCTGGGCATGTTGTGTACTGATGAAGATTATGAGAACGAAGACGAAGATTATAAAATACTGAAGGCAGAAAAGGAGGACATTATGTATGCCCACTGATACTGCCACCCCACAACAAAATATTGATGAGTACAGGTACTAGTTTAGTACTCTCAATGTCTGTTCAACCTTAAAAAGGGTGTACATTTTGGATGACTCAAGGGTTTGGGTAAACTGTGACATAAGTCACTGTACCATCAAGGCATTGCTCTCACAACGTACATTTTCAATTCAAATTCTTAACACATTTACTACTTTATGTCCATAGATAAAGAAGAAGTAGTTTCCCCAACAAAAGCCCAATTGAGACTTGGTAAGTTTGTTTTTTTCCTACCTGTATAAGATATTTATTTTCCGTAACTCTTTGGTTTTTTTTCCATTGTGCCTTCTTAAAATGTTTAAATATTTGTATTGTAAATTTACTTGCAATTCGGCTGATGCCGCGATTTGTAAATTTGTTTTTAATAAACATTTATGAATGAATGAATGAATGAAGATAGGATTCCTTAGAAGAAAATTGAGGTACATTTCTTGTGGAGTGGTTGGGTGGTACATTTCATGTGGGGTGGTTGGGTGGTACACTTTTAAATGTGGGGTGGTTGGGTGGTACATTTCATGTTGGGCGGTACATGTGTACTGTATACATTTCATGTGGGGTGGTTTGATGGTACACTTCATGTGGGGTGGTTGGGTGGTACATTTCTTGTGGAGTGGTTGGGTGGTACATTTCATGTGGGGTGGTTGGGTGGTACATTTCTTGTGGAGTGGTTGGGTGGTACATTTCATGTGGGGTGGTTGGGTGGTACATTTCATGTGGGGTGGTTGGGTGGTACATTTCTTGTGGAGTGGTTGGGTGGTACATTTCATGTGGGGTGGTTGGGTGGTACATTTCATGTGGGGTGGTTGGGTGGTACATTTCATTTGGGGTTGTTGGGTGGTACATTTCATGTGGGGTGGTTGGGTGGTACATTTCATGTGGGGTGGTTGGGTGGTACATTTCATGTGGGGTTGTTGGGTGGTACATTTCATGTGGGGTGGTTGGGTGGTACATTTCATGTGGGGTGGTTGGGTGGTACATTTCATGTGGAGTGGTTGGGTGGTACATTTCATGTGGGGGTGGTTGGGTGGTACATTTCATGTGGGGTGGTTGGGTGGTTGGGTGGTACATTTCATGTGGGGTTGTTGGGTGGTACATTTCATGTGGGGTGGTTGGGTGGTACATTTCATGTGGAGTGGTTGGGTGGTACATTTCATGTGGGGTGGTTGGGTGGTACATTTCATGTGGGGTGGTTGGTGGTACATTTCATGTGGGGTGGTTGGGTGGTTGGGTGGTACATTTCTTGTGGAGTGGTTGGGTGGTACATTTCATGTGGGGTGGTTGGGTGGTACATTTCATGTGGGGTGGTTGGGTGGTACATTTCTTGTGGAGTGGTTGGGTGGTACATTTCATGTGGGTTGGGTGGTACATTTCATGTGGGGTGGTTGGGTGGTACATTTCTTGTGGAGTGGTTGGGTGGTACATTTCATGTGGGGTGGTTGGGTGGTACATTTCATGAGGGGGTGGTACATTTCTTGTGGCGTGGTTGGGTGGTACATTTCATGTGGGGTGGTTGGGTGGTACATTTCATTTGGGGTTGTTGGGTGGTACATTTCATGTGGGGTTGTTGGGTGGTACATTTCATGTGGGGTGGTTGGGTGGTACATTTCATGTGGGGTGGTTGGGTGGTACATTTCATGTGGGGTGGTTGGGTGGTACATTTCATGTGGAGTGGTTGGGTGGTACATTTCATGTGGGGGTAGTTGGGTGGTACATTTCATGTGGGGTGGTTGGGTGGTACATTTCATGTGGGGTTGTTGGGTGGTACATTTCATGTGGAGTGGTTGGGTGGTACATTTCATGTGGGGGTGGTTGGGTGGTACATTTCATGTGGGGTTGTTGGGTGGTACATTTCATGTGGGGGTGGTTGGGTGGTACATTTCATGTGGGGTGGTTGGGTGGTACATTTCATGTGGGGTGGTTGGGTGGTACATTTCATGTGGAGTGGTTGGTGGTACATTTCATGTGGGGGTGGTTGGGTGGTACATTTCATGTGGGGTGGTTGGGTGGTAAATTTCATGTGGGGTTGTTGGGTGGTACATTTCATGTGGAGTGGTTGGGTGGTACATTTCATGTGGGGGTGGTTGGGTGGTACATTTCATGTGGGGTGGTTGGGTGGTACATTTCATGTGGGGTTGTTGGGTGGTACATTTCATGTGGGGTGGTTGGGTGGTACATTTCATGTGGGGTGGTTGGGTGGTACATTTCATGTGGGGTGGTTGGGTGGTACATTTCATGTGGGGGTTGTTGGCTGGTACATTTCATGTGGGGTGGTTGGGTGGTACATTTCATGTGGGGTGGTTGGGTGGTACATTTCATGTGGGGTGGTTGGGTGGTACATTTCATGTGGGGGGGGGGGGGGTGGTACATTTCATGTGGGGGGGTGGTACATTTCATATGGGGTGGTTGGCTGGTATCATGTGGGGTGGTTGGGTGGTACATTTCATTAGGGGGGGTGGTACATTTCATGTGGGGTTGTTGGGTAGTACATTTCATGTGGGGTGGTACATTTCATGAGGGGTGGTTGGGTGGTACATTTCATGTGGGGGGTGGTAAATTTCATGGGGGGGGGGTGGTACATTTCATATGGGGTGGTTGGGTGGTACATTTCATGTGGGGTGGTTGGGTGGTACATTTCATGTGGGGTGGTTGGGTGGTACATTTCATGTGGGGGGGGGGGTGTTACATTTCATATGGGGTGGTTGGCTGGTATACTTCATGTGGGGGTTGTTGGCTGGTATACTTCATGTGGGGTGGTTGGGTGGTACATTTCATGAGGGGGTGGTACATTTCATGTGGGGTGGTTGGGTGGTACATTTCATATTGGGTGGTTGGGTGGTACATTTCATGTTGGGTGGTTGGGTGGTACATTTCATGTGGGTTGGTTGGGTGGTACATTTCATGTGGGGTGGTTGGGTGGTACGTTTCATGTGGGGTGGTTGGGTGGTACATTTCATGTGGGGTTGTTGGGTGGTACATTTCATGTGGGGTGGTTGGGTGGTTCATTTCATGTGGGGTGGTTGGGTGGTACATTTCATGTGGGGTGGTTGGGTGGTACATTTCATGTGGGGTGGTTGGGTGGTACATTTCATGTGGGGTGGTTGGGTGGTACATTTCATGTGGGGTGGTTGGGTGGTACATTTCATGTGGGGTTGTTGGGTGGTACATTTCATGTGGGGTGGTTGGGTGGTTCATTTCATGTGGGGTGGTTGGGTGGTACATTTCATGTGGGGTGGTTGGGTGGTACATTTCATGTGGGGGTGGTTGGGTGGTACATTTCATGTGGGTTGGTTGGCTGGTACATTTCATGTGGGTTGGTTGGCTGGTATACTTCATCAGGTTTTTGCTCAGTAAAAGAAGATCAGTCACAGTACTGCACATCTAATAACAAATAATGTGCATTGTTGGTGTATACATACATTTAACCTTCTCTTCACTTTTACCATACATGTAGAGCAAGGACTTTTTACTAAGCTGTATTTTTTGTCTACATTTTTATCAGCTCTACAAGAGTAAGGTCAAAACCCAGAGAGAAAATGTTTTGTCAAATTTATTTAAATATTAGAATAACAACAGACTGTGGGTATATCTTAAATTTGTAAAGACAATGTTTAAGCCAAACACAGTATTTAAAAGCATCATTCAATGTACTTGTTATCAAAGCTGCAGAGTATGCAATAATAACACTGGCCAGGCATATAATTACATCACAATAGAGTCTTTAATGCATGCCCTTGAACTTGAGGAGAATAATACCCCTGGTGAATTGACAACACAGTGGCTGTCATTATAATATTTGAAAAGAGTTTTTATCCTGCTATGCTGCAGACAATTATAAACGTGTGCTGAAGTTCATATTCGATGTACAATGGATCCCTTTTGTTGTAAACAATATTTTCAGAACATTTCATACTTGATTGTACGTTGAAACTATTGTACCAGTTGTCTAGTGTGTTTTAAAATCATATACGTAAAACAATTGTTTCAAGTGCTACAATGTATTATATATTTTTTTGCAGACTAAATTTTTACTATTTTTAATATTTCCCGACCAGGTAATTTAAAAAGATGGCAGATTCAAAAACAAATTCAGGCAGATAAAAAAATAGGAGAATAATTGTTACCATGTATCACCAACTATCACATTTAACATTTAAGTTTACATAAATGAACGATTCTTTTTTTGATGTAGGGTTGCCCTGAAACAAAACTAAAACTAACAGTACTGTACATGTATGCCACTTTATAGAGCTTTTGTGTTTCTGATTAAATGTAAGATGTAAGTGATTTAAATTTTTTCGGAAGTTCATTCAAGTGTGCAATGAGATCGAATGTATAAATCTATTGTTAATTGTCTTGCTTTTATTAACAGTGGCACTCAGTAATGGCATTCCATTTATTGGTTTTGGCTTCTTGGACAACGCAATCATGATCGTTGCGGTAAGTCAAGGAAAAGCTTTAAAATACGAATTGCTCATTATTTAAGATTAAGGTTCACTCTTGTTAAATTACATGACATACATTGTACATGTAGGCCTAACTGTTCAATACAAGACCCTGAATTCTGTGCTTAGTAAATGGAGCGTGATCCAATTCCGTCCCTCACGTGAGGGAAATCAATGGACAAAATGCCTTTCCTTATAGTGAATATAGCAGATCAAAACTGAATTGAACCTACATTATACGTTTACTTGCTAATGATGTAATACACATTCTTAATACATTATTTAGTGAAAATCACTTAAAGATTTTAAGTAGGGGTTGTTTTTTATGCGTGAGGGACGGACATCAATAGAATTGACAAACACTACCATTCTGTACATTTTCAAATATTTTATTGAAACTTTAAATTTGTTATTAACTACTCTCAGTAATTATTTCAATGAATAGCAATGCTTCATGAATTGTCAAAAATTTTAAAGTCAGTTACACTCAGGAAAGTGGAGGGATTTCTTCAAAAATGTGTGATGACGAACACAATGAGACTTATTTTTAAAATCAACAATATTAATAAAATCCATCTTGGAATATGATTTGAGAAAAAAAAAAGTATAAAAGGGTTTATTTGAGATGTATGACCCTGTTTTATAAAGTGAGGGACAGACGTGAGGGATGGACATGATCACATATATTGTTCACATGTACATGTACACACACACAAAATATGTAAAGTGTGTGTAAAGTGTCCGTCCCTCACTTTTTAAAATTGAAATAACTAGGACCCACAATGTTTCAGTGACTTGTGATATTTATTTCTGGAAAGCTGATGTAGTCTGTCGATAGATAGGGTACTTCTTTAAAAAAAAGTTGAGTTGAGAAAGTAGGAGGAAAACAAGTTGTATTTATTACGTGAGGGACGGACAAAATTTCACCATTTTGGGTTACAAGACCCCTGTTGTATAAAATGACATTGAATGAGAAAATCATAAAATATTAAAAGGATTTATACTTTCAATATGTAAAATATGTAAAAACCATCAAGGGTGCATTGTTAACTTTTCACATTCAAAACTTTATTTTATTTTATGTTCCTTTTGTCCGTCCCTTACGCTGGAAAGTGCGCATGCAATTTCGAGGACACGGTGTGTGTTTTGATTTGAACCTACAATTTGTTTTAATATTTTTTTTTTTCAGTGTAGTAAAAGATGGAACATTTTCTGCTATTTGAAGTACTGTTTTGATTAATTTGAGAAACTCTGAAATTTTCATCAAATGTTTACCAGTTTTGAATCACGCTCTAATAGGCCCTTCATACAAGTAGGCTACATGTACATGTATGTAGCCTTCTAAATTACTTCCTTCATGATGATGTAGTCATGGTAACTACATGTATGGTAACTGTGTTAGCAGGGAGAACTTTTTGTTACAGCTTCTACTTTTCAATGACTACACAACCCAACCATCATGTGAAAATTTAATAAAGTTTGGTGGTCACGTTTCAGTGGAAAAAACACAACAAATGGGAACATCGGGAAAAAAACAAAAACAAGATCTACATGTACAGGGTGGTTTAAAATAAAAAGGAAACCCACTTTTGACAGCAATTTTACCCACTTTATGGGCATATTTCAAAAACTCAATCAATGGTATTTGTTGATCTTTAAACATAAATCAAAACAAAACAAATTGCAAATAGTATGTTTTCCCTTGAAATGTGGTTGTTTAAATTTCATGCGGCAAACGTGTTTTGAATTATTACAATGGCTTGACTGAGCTCTGGCGATTTGAAGACAAAACATCACTACTTTTCAATGACATTCAATTTCATCATTTAGCAAACATCAAATGCTTACATTAACTGTTTCTATGTTACATGTACAGGGTATGTGCTTTCTGATTCCTATTGTCTTTATATAGATACTGTAGGTAGAATTTATTTCTACTCTAGTTCTGCTGACCTCTAACGCTTTGAATGAAAAGACAGCTGTTCATGTTCAGTACTAAGGCCTACATGATACATGTACATTTTGAGATGCTTGACACATTGATCAGAACAATGAAGGTTAAAATGAAGGTTAAAAGGAAGGTACATGTAATGTGGATACAGGTTTTAGCTTTTATTGTGGGGTAACAAAGCAAAATGAACAATTATTGCAATAAGACAAACCACAGAATATAGGCCTAAATGAAATGCAAACAACACAAAAATCTTATCAACAACAACTCAAGCGTCAGTAAAAGAGTTATTGCCAGCTTACTCAAATAAACCATAACTCAGGTTTAATAAACCCCTCCTATCATCTATGCTCCTATAAACTGGGACTTCAGACTGCCACAAAGTACCATACATAAGTTCCAGGCTAGCAATAGCATACTTCTGTTTATACGGCTGGCATATTCAATAGGACGGGCAAAAATGGTGGTAGAATAGTTAAGGTCTATTTTGGTGTTATTCCATACTGATTCAAAGTTGAATATGAAGATTTGTCAAATGGTCGAAGACATGAAAATGCAGACATCTCTGTTCATTTGATCTGTTTTCTTCTTGCCTTTATTTCAGGGTGACTACATAGATCTAACAATAGGCGTAACGCTTGGCATATCAACAATGGCAGGTAGGTAAATAGCACAATTTCTGTCATGTTGATTTTTGAAGTTCTTACGTGTAGATTACCCTTGTCCAAATGTCACAGTGCTACTTTCCCTGTTTCTAGGGCATTTTGTGTTTATGGCCACCATTCTGTTCTTACAGGCTCAGCAGCAAAATTTCTGCACTGTAGCTGTGCATGTGAAGAATGCTTACTATAAACTGTGCAAGTATCGTGCTGCATATTCAATCATTTTGGGGACCACTTTGATCCCACGTTCATTGCTTTAATGCGTACAGTATAGGAAGCAAACTCATGCACTTTAATGTATGCCATTGTTTAAATACGCGCTAGACATGCACAGTCTATTGTGAAGTACTTATGCACATCACATGAGCAATCAAAAACGCAGACTCAGAATATTATAACCATTTAATAAGGTGAAAAATATGGGCTATTTCATTTCAAGAGGCGAAGCCAAATGAAGTTGAAAAGCCAGTTTTATGTTAAATGCACAAATAAAAAGCATTCAGTATTTGTTTTACGTAACTCACACATAGATCCTTGTTTGAAATTGTTTTCAAAATAAACACAAAATAGACACAAAACTCGCCTACCCCACACTCTGAGAATTCTACAAATAACCTAAGTAACTAAACAACGTGGACAACTCCATGAAGACTCCATGGCTGGTCCCCTTTGACACTATACCTTGCCTCATTTGGACAAACCATTAGGGAACAATTTTTAAGGAAACTATGCTGGAAGCATGTAATAATTATCCATATTGGACTCTAATATTAAATTGTGGAGTGTGGAGGTAGTAAACACATGGCCAAATTGTGGAGTGTGGAGGTAGTAAACACATGGCCAAATTGTGGAGTGTGGAGGTAGTAAACACATGGCCAAATTGTGGAGTGTGGAGGTAGTAAACACATGGCCAAATTGTGGAGGTAGTAAACACATGGCCAAATTGTGGAGGTAGTAAACACATGGCCAAATTGTGGAGTGTGGAGGTAGTAAACACATGGCCAAATTGTGGAGTGTGGAGGTAGTAAACACATGGCCAAATTGTGGAGTGTGGAGGTAGTAAACACATGGCCAAATTGTGGAGTGTGGAGGTAGTAAACACATGGCCAAATTGTGGAGTGTGGAGGTAGTAAACACATGGCCAAATTGTGGAGTGTGGAGGTAGTAAACACATGGCCAAATTGTGGAGTGTGGAGGTAGTAAACACATGGCCAAATTGTGGAGTGTGGAGGTAGTAAACACATGGCCAAATTGTGGAGTGTGGAGGTAGTAAACACATGGCCAAATTGTGGAGTGTGGAGGTAGTAAACACATGGCCAAATTGTGGAGTGTGGAGGTAGTAAACACATGGCCAAATTGTGGAGGTAGTAAACACATGGCCAAATTGTGGAGGTAGTAAACACATGGCCAAATTGTGGAGTGTGGAGGTAGTAAACACATGGCAAAATTGTGGAGTGTGGAGGTAGTAAACACATGGCCAAATTGTGGAGTGTGGAGGTAGTAAACACATGGCCAAATTGTGGAGTGTGGAGGTAGTAAACACATGGCCAAATTGTGGAGGTAGTAAACACATGGCCAAATTGTGGAGGTAGTAAACACATGGCCAAATTGTGGAGTGTGGAGGTAGTAAACACATGGCCAAATTGTGGAGTGTGGAGGTAGTAAACACATGGCCAAATTGTGGAGTGTGGAGGTAGTAAACACATGGCCAAATTGTGGAGGTAGTAAACACATGGCCAAATTGTGGAGGTAGTAAACACATGGCCAAATTGTGGAGGTAGTAAACACATGGCCAAATTGTGGAGGTAGTAAACACATGGCCAAATTGTGGAGTGTGGAGGTAGTAAACACATGGCAAAATTGTGGAGTGTGGAGGTAGTAAACACATGGCCAAATTGTGGAGTGTGGAGGTAGTAAACACATGGCAAAATTGTGGAGTGTGGAGGTAGTAAACACATGGCCAAATTGTGGAGTGTGGAGGTAGTAAACACATGGCCAAATAATGGATGACATGACTCGTGATGCGTGTTCCACCAATCAAATGACAAGGATCTGTTTGTGCAGTATACATGGTACATGTACATAGGCCTATATAAAGTTGCTCATTGCATTACCTTCCTCAATAAAAAGTCTTGGAGTCCAAAGGTAAATGTAAATGTATTACTTGTCATCTTTTACTGAAATGAAATTATTTTGATGCTTACGAAAATGTCATAGTCAAAATTTACTTGGGGTTAGCCTTTGTTACAGTCTGTCAACCTAATGAATAGAGCATGTGTGTACAGTGTACATTGTTTGTGTGAGGTTTATGAATTGCACAGCACCATATGACCACAAGTGAATTTTTTAAATAAACCGGTAGTGATGAAAACAATTTGATTTCAAATAGCTTAAACATCTGCTAAAAATAAGAGAGAAAAACAAAATCCAAAAACCTACTGTTTAAAAGTAGCATGTTTATTCATATGATGTAGGAAATAGATATTTGAATATCATCTCCCATTCATTATTTGTAGCTGCTGCTCTTGGCAATTTGATTTCTGATCTGGCTGGTGTTGGGTAAGTCTACTGTGAATATATTTATTATCTAAACATATTTAATTCAGTTTATTTTACAAAAATGAATCACTGATAAGCTAAATGAAATACTGACAGTTCAAAATACAGTGCACCCTACCTGCCTACAGTTACACCCTGTGGAGGTTGTTTTCACAAACTCGGCACCCCATGTGTAGTTTTGGACCTTTAAAAGGCTGACAGAAATGTGAATAATATTCAATAGCCTCACAGAAAACACTAAATGTAGCTAATGCCAGAAATACCAGCTGATGCCAGAAATACCAGCTGATGCCAGAAATACCAGCTGATGCCAGAAATACCAGCTGATGCCAGAAATACCAGCTGATGCCAGAAATACCAGCTGATGCCAGAAATACCAGCTGATGCCGGAAACACCAGCTGATGCCGGAAACACCAGCTGATGCCGGAAATACCAGCTGATGCCGGAAATACCAGCTGATGCCAGAAATACCAGCTGATGCCAGAAATACCAGCTGATGCCAGAAATACCAGCTGATGCCAGAAATACCGGCTGATGCCAGAAATACCAGCTGATGCCAGAAATACCAGCTGATGCCAGAAATACCAGCTGATGCCAGAAATACCGGCTGATGCCAGAAATACCGGCTGATGCCAGAAATACCGGCTGATGCCAGAAATACCAGCTGATGCCAGAAATACCAGCTGATGCCGGAAATACCAGCTGATGCCGGAAATACCAGCTGATGCCGGAAATACCAGCTGATGCCGGAAATACCAGCTGATGCCGGAAATACCAGCTGATGCCGGAAATACCAGCTGATGCCGGAAATACCAGCTGATGCCGGAAATACCAGCTGATGCCAGGAACACCAGCTGATGCCAGAAACACCAGCTGATGCCAGAAACACCAGCTGATGCCAGAAACACCAGCTGATGCCAGAAACACCAGCTGATGCCAGAAACACCAGCTGATGCCAGAAACACCAGCTGATGCCGGAAACACCAGCTGATGTCGGAAACACCAGCTGATGTCGGAAACACCAGCTGATGCCGGAAACACCAGCTGATGCCGGAAACACCAGCTGATGCCGGAAACACCAGCTGATGCCGGAAACACCAGCTGATGCCGGAAACACCAGCTGATGCCGGAAACACCAGCTGATGCCAGAAACACCAGCTGATGCCAGAAACACCAGCTGATGCCAGAAACACCAGCTGATGCCAGAAACACCAGCTGATGTCGGAAACACCAGCTGATGTCGGAAACACCAGCTGATGTCGGAAACACCAGCTGATGTCGGAAACACCAGCTGATGCCGGAAACACCAGCTGATGCCGGAAACACCAGCTGATGCCGGAAACACCAGCTGATGCCGGAAACACCAGCTGATGCCAGAAATACCAGCTGATGCCAGAAATACCAGCTGATGCCGGAAATACCAGCTGATGCCGGAAATACCAGCTGATGCCGGAAATACCAGCTGATGCCGGAAATACCAGCTGATGCCGGAAATACCAGCTGATGCCGGAAATACCAGCTGATGCCGGAAATACCAGCTGATGCCAGGAACACCAGCTGATGCCAGAAACACCAGCTGATGCCAGAAACACCAGCTGATGCCAGAAACACCAGCTGATGCCAGAAACACCAGCTGATGCCAGAAACACCAGCTGATGCCAGAAACACCAGCTGATGCCGGAAACACCAGCTGATGTCGGAAACACCAGCTGATGTCGGAAACACCAGCTGATGTCGGAAACACCAGCTGATGCCGGAAACACCAGCTGATGCCGGAAACACCAGCTGATGCCGGAAACACCAGCTGATGCCGGAAACACCAGCTGATGCCGGAAACACCAGCTGATGCCAGAAACACCAGCTGATGCCAGAAACACCAGCTGATGCCAGAAACACCAGCTGATGCCAGAAACACCAGCTGATGCCGGAAACACCAGCTGATGTCGGAAACACCAGCTGATGTCGGAAACACCAGCTGATGTCGGAAACACCAGCTGATGTCGGAAACACCAGCTGATGCCGGAAACACCAGCTGATGCCGGAAACACCAGCTGATGCCGGAAACACCAGCTGATGCCGGAAACACCAGCTGATGCCGGAAACACCAGCTGATGCCGGAAACACCAGCTGATGCCGGAAACACCAGCTGATGCCGGGAACACCAGCTGATGCCGGGAACACCAGCTGATGCCGGGAACACCAGCTGATGCCGGGAACACCAGCTGATGCCGGGAACACCAGCTGATGCCGGAAACACCAGCTGATGCCGGAAACACCAGCTGATGCCGGAAACACCAGCTGATGCCGGAAACACCAGCTGATGCCGGAAACACCAGCTGATGCCGGAAACACCAGCTGATGCCGGAAACACCAGCTGATGCCGGAAACACCAGCTGATGCCGGAAACACCAGCTGATGCCGGAAACACCAGCTGATGCCGGAAACACCAGCTGATGCCGGAAACACCAGCTGATGCCGGAAACACCAGCTGATGCCGGAAACACCAGCTGATGCCGGAAACACCAGCTGATGCCGGAAACACCAGCTGATGCCGGAAACACCAGCTGATGTCGTAAATACCAACTGATGTCGTAAATGCCAACTGATGCTGGAAACACCAGCTGATGCCAGAAGCACAAGCCATGAATGAACTTAAACAATCAGTGAGGGTCATTTGGCAGGTGCTGTGAGACAATTCAAACCTTGTTAGGCATTTCCCATGATGCACTGTGAAAATGGCCTCTGCTGACTCTGCTGGGGTGTGTTTTCGCGGTCGTAACCAATAACTGTTTTGGTTGAACTTGCTATTAGTTAATCACTGGCCATTGACCGAAACAGTTTTTGGTTACGACCGCGAAGGTGCACCCCTGTAGGGAGTGCACTGTATTGCAAATTCACCTGATCGTGATAAGGATCTGTGCTGAAAAAACATGTTATGTACAATATAGTTGATTACCCCACAATGCAAACGCTTCAAATTGTTCTAACTCAAAATAATGAAAAAGAATGTTTGTGCTCTTTGCAATACAGATTAGCTGGTTATGTTGAGTCTTTAGCACATAAGATTGGTGTCCAACCTAAAGAACTGACCCCAGAACAAGCTGTGATGAGGAAAACAAGATGGATTGCTGGCATGGTAAATTGAATAACAAATAGGATGGTACATCATTAGCTTCAGGAAAATTAAATTCATTGTAATTCCTCATGGAAGTGTATGGTTGTTTGTATTGCTTCTTTAGCTAGCAATGGAATAGTAATTTTACTTTGTAGGCCTAAATCAATCAATCATCCATTTTCTTTCTTTTTTTGCAGAGAATAAAACTTCTGGGGTAATATTTTGTTGCTGACTTTGACATAGATTTTCTGTAAATCATGATGGAAAGCACAGCGATATCCACATATATTTAACGAAAAAAAGTTAGGCCATTTCGGAGTTTTTTAAATGTTTCAACTAACTGTTTTATAAAGTGGCAGCCATCTTGGATATTTATCAGTCTTTTAAAAGTTTTTAATTTTCATTAAACATGTTATGTTCGTTTGCTGTGTAAGGGTTAAGGGGACTTTAAAAAGCATTAGCTGAAATTCATCATTGGCTAAGCTGCCAAACTTGTATTTGCATATTTTTATTAAAACTGAATTTGATGAAATTATCCCAAGTTGCATGCTTGAAAGGTGTGTTTATTGGAAATTAGAGGATAGAAATGCACTAAATCATCCAAAAAGTAATGATTCAGTAGTATGCCTTGGGTTTAATGTTGTTTTTGCTGTTCCATGATAACCAGTAGTAGGGAACAGTTTCCCACAGTTTCACCAGCATGCAATCAGGATAGTTAGCCATAACTAACATTAATTACTAAGCTTTGACAAACATAAAAATAGGGTCCTGTAGAGTAATTGTCTGTTTCACAAGACTCATTGCAATGATCAAAGGCTGTAGTTATTGGAATTTGTTATCTGAATATTCTTTCATGCAGGGTCGGGCTGTTGGCTTGGCAGTTGGTTGCCTCATAGGAATGTTCCCACTTCTCTTCCTAGAGACCAGAGAAGAGGCTGAAGAATCACCAAAAGAGGGCGACATTTCAGATGACGGTGACAAATGACAGAATTTACAGGTTGGATGCAAATCTAAGTAACACTTCGCAATAATCATAATATGCACAAATTCATCTACATTAGATTGTTTGTATATTACTCAAGGTAAACATGCTAAGATTTGAGATACAATTTAAGTTTTCTATTTGTTGAGTGTCATGTGAGGGTTTGAATTATGCAATAAATAAATGATGTCTGCATGTTTAACTCACAGTGCAAATTGTGTTTTCGCACTTCACATTGCCAAGTGTAAGAACCTAGTCTTTGCTCAAGACATTCATATCTGAAACTCATGGCATCATTATTATTAGGAAATTTTTGCTCATTTAAATTTTAAAGTTTACTGTAATTTTGAAGAAGAAGAATTTTGTGGAAATAGTTCATTTAATTTGGGGGACATGAAACTGTTATTTCTTGGCTGTCTTCTTATCTGAGCCAGTCCTGTTGGAATCATGCTGTTAAGAAAGACCTCTCTTCTCTTTGCAACCCTTGAATTCCTACATTGTGTATTCTAACCCCTCTTCCTTTTCTAGCCTGTTCTTTATCCCCCCCCTCCCCAGAACCCCCCCCCCCCAAACCAATTCTCCCATTGCCCATCCTCCATACCAGTTGTTAAGCTGCAGTTGTCTTCCATAGGCTATCCATCTCAGTGTTAGTCTGATCAAGTTTGTGCAATTTTTTATAAGCCTACTATTGTCTTTTATACACTTAATTAATGTGCTAATAATGCTAGAGTGTAACTAAACTTTCCATCCAGTAATGATGGTTTAAAGGCACTGAACACGTTTGGTAATTACTCAAAATATATATTAGCATAAAAAACTTACTTGGTAACCAGCAACGGAGAGCTGTTGATAGTATAAAACATTGTGAGAAACGACTCTCTCTGAAGTAACGTAGTTTTTGAGAATGAGGTAACTTCTCACTAAAATAATAAAAGACTTCATGCATGAAGCCTTTTATTAGCATCTGAAAGCACACAAAATTGTGCAACAAAGGTGTTTTTTCTTTCTTTATTTTCTTGCAACTTCGATGACCGATTCAGCCCAAATTTTCACAGGTTTGTTATTTTTGCATATGTTGGGATACACCGAGTGACAATACTGGTCTTTGATAATTACCAAACATGTTCAGTGCCTTTAACACTCATTGCCAAACTGCCGACAATCTATCAGTCTATTAGACAAGTTTGTCAATAGGAATCCATGTGACAACAGGAAAGTTGCCATGATATCAGATCACATCAGGACATTAAATGTTATCCGGTTCTCTTTTGTGGAAGACTTGTTGTTTTATTCGGTTTGGTTGAATCTCGACAATACAAACAGTTGGCTCCCATGTGTGTAGTACGTCTATGTCTAACTATCCTGTGCCTCCTTCCCTTGTGGAAGACTTGTTGTTTTATTTGGTTTGGTTGAATCTCGACAAGATACAAACAGTTGGTTCCCATGTATATGTATACAATATTAAGCACCTCCCTGTGCTCAGAAGGATGAAGTGTTTCCATTTAATCTGTAACTGTTTAAGTTTACAGACGCATGTTGAGATTTCTTTAGTGTAGCTACACGTGTGTGTGAGTGACACCACTCAGCCATTGACGTGTGATGAGAGATGTCCAAACAATGTAAGTGACAAAAAACCAGTTCACTTCTCTAAAAGTTAATGCTCATAAAAATATAGGATGATTATTTTGTTTTAATTAATTGGAAACTTACTCTCAAACAATTTCTTTTTTGTTGTTGGATTGTTGAGTTAATTCCATCAAGAACTCTGTATGTTTAGCTCATCATCTTGCAACCAGGCTTGGCTGAACTAAAGCATTTGTTACAGTTTGGTCCTGAGAACAGCTACAGTTTCATGTGTTCTTTGTACGTCATTGCAGCAAATCCAAAGCAGAAATTTTTAGAGTTTGACTGTCAATAGGTGGAGAAGCTTGGTGGAGAAGTGTGGTAACTTAACAACAATTAAATTAAGAATGGACTTGTTGGTAATTACACTGTAGACAATCTGGTGCAATAACTGAACTTCATATGTTTATTACATCAGATGGTCTATAATTCCAGCTTTTTAAACAATCAGTTTTAATTGTGACAACTCGGTTTCATGTGTTTAATATTGTATACCTTTCTTTTCATATAAAGGCAAAAAATATTTATTTTATTGTTTCCCGATTTTCAATTTTACCAGTATGTTAATAGTGATAATGACAATACTATAATTATCGTAACTATAAAGTGTGAAATAAATGTACATTAACCAGGAGCATGTAGTTCATTTGTGTACAAAGGACTTTGGATTAAAAGGCCAGTATCGTGCACAGCCTTTACATGTGCATTCTGCTCTCAATTGGCAGACAAACATGTTAAAAGTAATTGGATCCTCAGAAATCCATCAAAGAATGGCCGCAAGTTTGTATTGATATAGATCATTACACACATATCAATATCATGCCATGTTACTAAAGACTTCCCACATCAAATTTTAAAACTGGTAGAAGCCAGATTTCAGGTGTTCGATTATTGATTGCATAGTTTTCAAATTTGTTGGTTTTGCAGCACACATTTTGTGAATGTTTTTGCATGTTTTCAAGTTGAGTTGTATTGTATCATGCAGTTGACTCTAAGTGCTTGTTCAAGTGTCGGCAGCCTATCGAAAAAGCAATTACATGTGTTTAAGCAAACAGATGTAATGATTGCATTGTGGGTAAAGAACGCTATGACTTGGTTTTTCCCTACATACATGTACATACATGTACATACATGTACATACATGTCTGAAACTTTATGACTGTTTTGTCCACAGGACTCAGAAAGCACACCCATTGGTGGTATGGTGTAGGGTAAACCTAGAAAGCACACCCATTGGTGGTATGGTGTAGGGTAAACCTAGAAAGCACACCCATTGGTGGTATGGTGTAGGGTAAACCTAAATCATAGTGATATTTGCTGCCAAGAGGATGTGAGAAACACATTATGGTAACACTGCTGTGATTATTTTGACATTCATTTAACTGATAGAATTATGAACTTGGTGTGTTTATTTTTCCTGCTAAAAGGGAGTGGAGCTGAAGAGAAAAACAAACTTACTAGTTAATATGAATTATTCTCCTCATCTTTTAATTGGTTTATAAAATTACATTTGGATCTAAACATGTACATGACCAAGCCTTGATAATCAATAAGATGGGAATTTTATTGTGCCAGGAAGTATTCACATAAATTTACATCACAAGTATTTTCTGAAAACCATCATAATATTTAAATTAATAGACAACTTGGAACAATTTACCTCGGGTATTTCAATGTTGTTTATTTAAATTAAAGTTCTCAATTTCAAGGTAGAAAATACAACTTTTAAGAAAAACCTTTAATAGCTATAAAGTTACAAACTTGGCTTTAGTCTCAAGTAACCAGCTGAATTAACATTTACACACTTTGGATTACACTGATTTGTGCTCATTATATGTAAATAAATATGCAATAAATATGCTAAGTATTTATCTTTATAACGCCTCAGGATAATGAAATGTATGTAACACATTTATCTTATTTTACTATCATGGACGGCAACACAGCAAAGCACCCTTTTTTTTTTTTTTACATACAAAATACAGTTTATATACAATACTTCAATATCTTACATTTTATACATAGTTTACAAAACTTTAAAATGTGGAAGATATACATTAAATTCCCAGAGAAACACCTATTAACTACATCTTATTTTCAATAATAAATGGTGAAAGAATTAATTCACCAAAATAATGTTTCTCTTCCATATGAAGCTGAAAGTGAGACTAATCATTAACTAAAAGCTTGCAAGGAAACTGACAATAATGACTGTGTGTAATCTGTATTCATGGTATTAGAATACAGGTCTGCAGTGAAAACAGTCTCACACCCGACAAGGAATGAAAACTGTACACAAATCCTTCAGTGATGAAACAAACTAATTTTGAAATAATTGCTGATGAATTTGGACCAGTAGGTTATGAATCCCTCACACTCGGTTTGTGTGTATAATTTGGTCTTCCTGAAGGCCCAAGATATTTGACAATCCTAGACTTTCAAACTCAACTTAAAGCAAAGAGCAGTTAATGGCTTTATATGCCTTACCGACTATTGGAACTGCCGAAATCTGCCCATATTCAGTCCCAAAGTGACTACTACTCATCCTCACAATGGTTCATTGGAGGCTACATGAAACGGCATGGTTAGGTGTTAGTTTATTCTACATCAGGGCCAAAAAATGGCGTCCAGTAGTAATGACGTCTGATTCCATGATTGAGCTGTGATAACATCACATGACCATCAACAATGTATGGCTTCACATCAGTGTCTTTCATATCCAATCGGCCAGATTCAATTAATCCATTAAAGGCCTGAAAGATAACAAATACATAGAAATTAAAATGTGAGAAAAGATTGCACTGGAAGTACTCTTGTATTTTAAAGAATTAACAGAAAAATGCCTCTCACTAAAAAGTTCAGGCATCATAACAGTTCAGTTTTAATTAAAAATTGTAGAATTTTTTATACATATACATCAACTGTTCATAAGTGGACTTGCATTAAAGACTCTCAGAACAAACTCAGCAACTCCACTTTAACAAAGCATGATAAGAAATTTAAGGTTCTATATGTACTTCTCAATGTTAGTAGGTTAATGATGTCTTACCACACATGCCAGTTCTTGTAGGTGATTGCCCCAGATGAAGACACTAGTCAGCGTTGTGTTGGTATTCATGGATCGTGCTATTGCACACAGACCTGCTGCTTCTATGTTGTTACTCGCTATCACCAACCTGTCATGTAAAAATTAATTAATATAGACAATCCTAACACTAGGACCTGAAAACATCAATAGCAGAGAGGACCTGTAAGCAGAGAGCTTAATGGGAAAAACCAGCAACAAATTACAATTTATCACAAGCAGATTGAAGGAGGTGTCTGTCTTCTTTTAGCAGTGGAGTGAAACAGCATTGAAAAAGGTAGTTTCAATTTAAGCATTTTCCAGACATTTTGTTAGTTATACATGTTATAAGAGGAAACTGCCGAGCACAAAAAACTTTATACAGTTTTACATTTTCTGTTTTGTGAAATGAAGGGGGAAAGAGAAATCAGGTGTAGACTACAACACTGTATTTCTCAAATTGATAACACTTCAGAACTACAGTGGATACTAAAAGTTGAAGACCCTTGTTATGCAATTTTGATAATCCAAGATACTTTAAACACATCACAACAGAAACTTAAGTCATCAATTTAACAGGTCGGCGAAATAGTAAGCACTTCACACTAATGCTTTCCTTATGACCAAATAGCTTGGTTTTGTCATCCACCTCGGAACACTATTGACTCAATATAATAAACTGATTACAGTATCTTATTTCAAAGTAACTGACAACTTACGTTTTGAGATTAGAGTTGAGACCAGCCAAGGATTCACTGAGGTAGGCTGCTCCATCATCTTCTATTCTGTTGTAACCCAAGTCTAGAATCTCTAACGGTGTGTTCTGTTTGAGAAGCTTGGCCAGGGATTTAGCTCCATCTCTTGTGATACGATTACTACAGAGCCCCCAAAACCCAACATGGAATTAAAAAATCTACAATCAGAACATTGTACTTTTTCAAGAAACATCTTTTTCCAAGAAACTAGCGAAAATGTTTATTCGAACAGGGTGGTATGTACAAAAGAAGTATCTGTCTGATAGTCGCATCACTTTCATACTAGGTTATTATTGAAATTTCAAATGTTTTTGTTTTCCATTGTATCAGTTAAAAACCATTATTGCCAGCATGTGCATTGAGATCAACATGAGCTTGTTCGTGCCAGAAACACATTTGAAAACATTTCTTCATTTAAGCCGTTTTCTACTTTTCACCATATGTTTCCAGATAAAGTAGGTCGTGTATTGCAAAGGCTTTTTATGCCAAGTGGGTCATGTTAACACTGTTTATTATTGATGATTGCAAGGAGTTACCAGCTGACATCCAGGTACTTCAGTGCAATGTTATGTTGGAGTGCTTCTACGAGTCTATCTGCACCAAAATCTCTGATGTCACACTTCTGGAGATGCAGCTCCTGTAGTGTAGAATTCACCTGAATCAAAGAAAATTGACATGCAAGTTCTAAATTACCAAGAAGGGCCATATTGCGAGAGCTGCTTATTGCAAAATTGTAAGCATAAAATTTAAACTTGTAATATTAGATTGTTGCCAGTCCAAACGCAAATAATTGTTTGAACCCTTGTTCGGATGGATTTAGCCACCACATCTTGAGTTCAGTGTATCAAATGTTAACGCTCATTAAGAGTCTCTTTATAAATGAAATATTTTTACAACAGACAAATTCTTGGGCTTTAATCTGTAAATTTGTTGTTAAATCTGTCTGCATTTTCCATGTCTTTCCCTGAATCCTTTATGGTGTTGCATACAATAGGGTCCCAAATTGGTGTTATGGAACACTACACAGATCACTCAGGATGTGATTTTTTTTCCTGCCAAAATTTTACCTGCCAACAAAATTTGTTCTGCTTGACTAGCCTACAACATTGGAATTTAAGCTATCTTTGGATTCACAAGTAAAGATGAAAGTACTGGTAATAATGACAATACCTTGAGCATTAAAGCCATATGGACAGTGGTCTCTTCTTGTTGACTGAACAGTATAGGTCTGTTAACACACAAAGCCTTCAGTGTGTTATTATGATGTAACACAGTAGCAAAGGCAATCAAGCTTTGAGTTCCCTACAACAGAAAAACAACAATGTTTTAATTGTTATATTGTTAAGTTGTAATTTTTTCCTATACATTTCCAGAAGAACTCCATCAAACATCAGTTAAACTTTTTTTCATTTTAAATACAAATTAAAACATCTCTGACAAAAAAAAGAGGGAAATCAAAAACATTTCCACCAAGTTGTGAGGTCACTGTATTAAATAGGCACGGGGAAACTGGCTTTGCAGTTCTCTCTTGAATCTGTAAAAATGGTGAACAAGATGTTGATGAAGGTTCGGGCAATTTCAGAATCACGGTAAACTTAAGTTGAACAATCGATAATTACAAATGTATAAATGGAAAATCAATTAAGCTTAAGTAACAATAAAACTCTCGGTCGCCACCTTGGCGAACTGCATATCTCATGTCAACCGTAAGGAAATTGATTAGAAATACACTAAATAATACAAATATATGTTGACTTAAAGAAACACTAGAATTCCCATACATTCCTTTGGTACTTAGCTAAGAGTTAAAAGATTTAAGAAATAATGCAAAGAGATATATAGAATAGTCAAGATTCATACCTGTAAAATTGGTGAACAAGATGTTGATGAAGGTTCGGCCAAATTCAGAATGACGCCCAGATTATTGAACGGCGGGAAATATACAAATTAGAACATAGGGGGCGCTTCGTAGATTTAAATGATAAAGAGATATTTACAACAACAAAAGGTTTGAAATGAATATGCAAAGTAGGAATATACCAAAGTTATACGGGGGTGTTCTTCATGTACACCTGGGCCGTGACATCCTCCTCTCTTTTGCGAAAATGTCAGCCCGACATTTGCAGAATATTTGTATCTACAAAATTCCATTTACAAGATTGCAAGTCAATATTACACAATATACAATGCATGGTATTACTTTAACTCGATGTGTACACAACTCTTAGAAATTTACATTACTCAACCGGGCCCTGGTTTCATAAAGACAATCCTAAAGAGACAAATATTCTTATAATTCAGAATAGTTAATGTTCTCGTTAAACCACAAATTGCATTTGCTTAATATACCTTTTTCAACACAAGATGAACAAATTCAAGAAATCATGCTATAAAGGAAGCAAATTTATACTTCAGAGCTCATCATCCTGAAAAATTCTTGAATGTCAAAATTAACACTTATTACTCATCCCAACTAAATATAATAAATAAAATAAGTGGTAAACAAATTATTATGTGTCAATGTGCTCTTTTGAAATCATACGAAGGGCAATTTTTCTTCGTTCTTGCGCCATTTTGGGACTTCTCCATCTCACCCACCTCCAACTTCAACTTGTAGGCTTGCTTCGACCCTTCTTCGGACACTTTGTGTCGTTTGGCCGAACTTGGTGTAACCAAACCTGTCTATTGGTTTTGGATTTCTTTTGGGTCTGGGCTGTGGTAGTGGTGGATCCATATTTTCTGGCATTACTCCAGTCAACGGTGTGTTACTTTTGTCGTCAACTGGGGTTTGATGAATGTGTTGCCTTTCGTTTGATTCTTCTTCTGTGTCACTTAAATCACTGATGGAAACTGTATCATTTTGTGGCTGATGGCAGCACTCTGTGAACTTATCGACGTGTGGTGAGGCATTGGGTGAGATCAAATCTGTTCTCACTGAAGAAGACCTGGTGTCAACTTCCTGCTCCTCATCACATTTGTCTGGTTCCTCACTTTGAGGTCGATTGGACTCGTGCATTGCAGGAGTTTCTTTTGAAGAAGGTTTGTTTGACGTAGATTCTTCTGTCTCTTCGCATTCACGGCGTTGGTTTGGTTCATCTCTTTCTACCGGTAGGAACATGCATGGTGTTAAGAGGTTTCTGTGCAGGGTTCGTTCCTTTCCACTTTCTGGAGAATATACCACGTATACTGGTATATTTGGTCGTTTTGAAATGATCACATAAGGATTTGGCTCCCATCTGTCGGCAAGTTTGTGCGTTCCTACGAAGTGCTTGTGCTGAACCAATACACGATCACCTTGACGGAGGGGAGCATCTCGTGTACCTCGATCATACAATCTTTTCTGCTTCGCCTGTGATTTTGTTGCATGGTCATTCGCTATTTTGTAAGCAGTGAGGAGGCCTTCTCGATATCTCTCAACGAACTCCTCGTAGTTTGGTTGGTCTTCACCAGTGTTTGTGTTGAGGCCGAACATCAAATCAATCGGTAGGTTTGGGTGTCTTCCGAACATGAGAAAGAACGGGGCATAACCAGTGGAGTCGTGTCGAGTAGCATTATAAGCGTGACCCATCTTGCCGACATACTCTTTCCAGTCTTTCTTCATGTTTGGTTCCATTGAGCCGAGCATATTGAGGAGGGTGTGGTTAAAACGCTCGGTCTGCCCATTCCCTTGAGGATGATATGGCGTTGTGTGACTTTTCTTTATTCCGGAAACCTTGCAGAGTTCTTTGATGAGTTGGCTTTCGAAATTTCTGCCCTGATCTGAATGAAGACGAAGAGGAAAGCCGTAGTGCTGGAAGAAGTTTTTCCACAATATTTTGGCTACAGTATCTGCTTTCTGGTCGATGGTGGGGAATGCTTGCGCATATTTAGTGAAGTGATCTGTTATAACAAGGATGTTTTCAAAACCGCCCTTTGATCTTTCCAGCTTCAGGAAGTCAGGAAGTCAATGCACACCAACTCGAGAGGTTCGCTTGTGGTTATGCTGACGAGGGGTACTCTGGTTCTAGAAGGTTGTGTTTTTCGAAGACAGCACCATTGTTTGACATCATCTGCCATTTTGGGCCAGAAAAATCTCTTCCTAACCAAGTCTAGTGTTCTCTCAAATCCCATGTGACCGACGTCATTGTGGAGTCCGTGCATGGCCGTCGCTCTAAACTTCTCAGGTAGTACAAGCTGGTACGATGTCTTTCCATCACTTGTTCTTTTTCGATGAAGAATATCATCTCGTATGCACAATTTGTCCCACGGACGGAAGTAGAGTTGACATTCTCGTGGCTCATGGCTTCTCTCAAGAGAGTTTGGTTTCTCATTGTTGCTGAAGAAGAATATTACACGTGATAGGATCGGATCGTCACGTTGTGAAATGGCGATATCTCGCTTTGGTAATCTGGGAAACTTATCTTCTGTAGACTCAAAATTTGTTGGCCGATTCAGCTTTGTTGCCTGTCTAGTTGTCACTTGGCATTGGACATTGGTGAGTTCAGGAAATAGTTGAGACGAAGATGGATGCCCACTGCAGATAGCCTGAACATCGTCCGAGCATTATGGTTATGGCCTCTTTCTGGAAAGCCATGCTGGTTCTTGTAGTGTCCATGTGAGATCGTCTAGATAAGGCATCGGCAGCGGAGTTGTTTTTACCTGGCTTGTACTTGATGTTGAAGTTGAATTGAGATAATGCGGCAACCCATCTTTGTCCAGTTGCGTCTAGTTTGGCCGATGTTGTCACATAGGTGAGACATAGTTAGCACTGTGAACTGATTTCCGATGAGATAATCTCTGAATTTGTCATGTGAGTTGGACAATTTCTGTCTGTTATATATTTAGTCTACTTGACATGCCTGAATACCTTTCTCAGACAACAAACTGTAAATTAAAACTAACGGTGTTCAATATAGTACCGAAAAGAGTTTCTTTACTCCAGCGTTTACCTTTCAAGAACAATTCTTTAAAATAGCCCAACAAAATTTGCTCGCGGTCACATACATGTACATAGGAAAGCATTTTTGGTCTTCACCCGTTGCTTTGTTTTTCTTGAACAACAACAAATTCAACATAAATTTATTGAGACCAAAATCAACTAAAACTAGACTTAACGTGTTTGTGACAACAAACACTAGGTGTTCGGGTATCGCCGGGGTCAGTACTGTGTCAATGCGTGAGCTATTTCATTAAGTTGAACTTTGGTGTTATTACTGTTTTGAGGTGCGTAACAAACTACACACTTTAGCAAAAGTTAAAAAAAGCACACGATCAAAAGCCTAGCATTAATTTGATTGTTAACGAGGTTTGCATGGACGGCTGTTTTAGAGACTAACAAAGCGTATTGTCAAAAGCAGGTTGCGCGAACCTTGAACAGAGACTAGACCACAAGCATGTTTGATGGACTTTGAACCTTGCGGTTGATTCGCTCACCGTTTAACTGGTAACTGGTTTAGATCGCGTATTTATCCCGTGGTTCAATAAATACCCGTAATAAATGGTCAAAATTTCAAATATTTGTTTTAAAAAAATGTAATGACGTCATCATGTTGTAACTTTAGATTTACGTAGTTATTATCATTGTCTATCTCTATGTCAAGTTTCAACTCAGTAAAATGTTTGGTTTTTGAGATGCAAGGTTTCAAAAAGTAAAACTTAAAGGCATTACCACGTGACACACGATGACGTCATCAATCTGAAATACCACACATATGTTGTCTGCATAAAGTTCATTATGTATACCAATTTTGAAACGATTGTCATAAACTTCACCGCAGAAATCTAGTAAAAGTGTATTTTGGTATGTTTATAACCTGCCGCTAGAGGGTGCTTTGAGATGTTTTGACGTCACCGGTCAATTTTTTGTAAACCAGACCCCTTGTTGAAAACAACTTGAAAAAATTTGCCACTTTTAAGCTACAAGGCATTTCCGGTTTCGACCGGAAGTAGAGTTCATGTCATGTCACGCACACTTTGAAAAATGAAGACCTATATATAATCCCGCAAAAAGCAACCGACGGTCTCTTTGCTTGATTTGATATAGATTTTCAAAGATTAAAATTTTTAATGTTTAAAAACCTTGTAATTTGACACCTGATGACGTCATCATGACGTCATAACTACTTAATGGAGGTTTGATCAAGGTCCTAATATGGTCTAAGAAAGCAGACACTATCAAGATCCTAACATTGATTGTTGACGAGGTTTGCATGGACGACTTCTTTAGAGACTAACAAAGCATAACGCTAAAATCAGGTTGCGCGAACCTTGAACGGAGACTAGACTACAAGCGTGTTTGATGGACTTTGAACCTTGCGGTTGCTTCAATGCAGCAGCCGCGGCCACCGTTTAGATCGCGTATTGTGTGTGTTCTCAGTGCAGTTTTTTTCCCCGCGGTTTTTACAGCGGGTCAATGTATACCCGATTTCAACCATAAGTGAATTTCAAAAAGGTAACATCTCTGTGGAAAAGTTTGAAAAGGCTTAAGGACCTACAATCTGATATAAAAATTGTCCGTAGTGTGTGTGTAAAAAGTAGGCCCCCCTATGAATATTTCTTAAAGTATGAATTTTGAAATTTTCAACTTCCAGTTTGAACAGGAAGTCGAGGACAATCGGCATAAGACTCTGTGTAGTATTTGCTACATTTTTCAAAACCTCTCCGATGATGTATAGATGATGTTACATGTATAATAGCGTATGTACTTCTTGTTGAAGTATTAAACTTTGATTTTCTGTATTTCAACACCTGATGGCGTCATCATGACGTCACAACTACATAATGGAGGTTTTATCAAGGTCCTAACATGGTGTAAATTTGAAGTTGATCCGACATACAAAAGTTAAAATTTTTGCCGGGAATTGTTTTTTATGAAGAATTACACAAAGGCAAACTTTGACCTTCCGGTACGACCGGAAGTAAAGGTCATGTGAATTTGGCGTTAACTTTTCAAATGTTGCCCGTGTCTTGATCTATCATATGCCTAAATATGAATATTGTAGCTTAAATATTCAGAGACATACAGGCATTGGCGCGAGGTCACTTTTTAAACCTAAATGGCTTGTAACTTGACACCTGATGACGTAATCGTGACGTCACAACTTACTCAGCTTCTGCTAGTTATGTTCTAACTTCACATGAAGTTTCAAGTTGATCAAAGATTCGCAAGTATGCGTTTGCTTGCGAACAAAACCGGGAAGAAGAATAAGCAAAACAAAGAAGAAGAAAAGAAAAAAACGAACAATAACAAACACCTAATTAAAGAATTTTAGACACCAGCTTCTCTTGGGATTTGTTATGGCAAGATTTTAGGCATGAACATTCCAGATAACAAACAATTGTACATACCAAATCTGCATCACCAACATCAAGCTCTTGTAGACAGGTGTTGACTTGTAAGCAGCCAGCTAGGAACATTCCTCCTTTATTCTCAATCTTATTCCCATTCAGCTTCAGAGATGTTAATGTTTCATTTACCTGCATCACAAATTTCATCAAAAACACCAATTCTAACTTGTCCTATCCATGAATTGTGTGTCCTTTTCTGTCTATCTTGCTGTGTGTGTTTTTTCTGAAACACAACATTCCTTTCAAGTTGGTAATTTGGAGTTTCAACGATTTGTAGCTCAGTTTAACTTGTACTTTAGCTAGTTTGGTTGCTATTAAATTAAAAATTAAAAATTACAATGGAAATGTCTTATAATGTTGGCATGATCTAAATGACACAATATTCAATTTGGAAGGGTCCATTCTTTCCATTCATTCCAATTATCTTATTTTTAAGAAACATAAAATGTTGTTATATACTAGTTTTACACATAATATCAAATATTTAAAAACAAATTATGAAAATTACACAGTTTCGAATTCAAGTTTTAGTAATCTGGTGACAAATTCTTGTGTTGCTTGATTTTGAGTCCTTGTTGGCATCACTTGAAAAATCTCGTATCTTAAAAATCATTTAGAAAACCAGAGATATGTTATACCTGCAATTGATGTAACATACCAGTATATTTCCCATCTATAATGTACATAGATTAGTTTCAGCTTTCAATACCCTTAGGACATCCTCAGTCTACATTACAAGAAACTGTAAATACATGTTCTATGATAAAACATCATTGAATTAAACCAACAGCACATACCTGTAATGCCTTAGCAATATTCTCTGCACCGGCTGATCTAATATCATTGCTCTGTAGATTCAAACACCTCAAGGCACATGTCTTCTGCTCATTAAAACCAACAATGAGAGTCAAGTCATTTGTCAATTTGATTGTCAGATAATTTGTTTCTATATAGACCAAACATCACTAAACAAGAGTGAGCCAAGGTTGATGTTCAAATTCTACAAAAACTTTACAAGCAAAACAGCATTTTAAAGAAGACAACTGAAGTCAATGATCGTGCATACATGTATGTATGACACCTTGCAATTATTATTAACTGTATGTTTTCTTAAAGAATCTTAAAAGTCTCACCTAAATACAAATTTGGGCATAATTTTAGGCTACAAACCCAGAAGACTTGAATGTAAGTCAAGATTCAGTTGTAAAGATGAGACCCTGTTTTGTGATTTAAGTACACCAGTCTGAAAAATGACAAAGAAGGCAGCCCCTTAAACAGTTAAAAGATTTCTTAATAGTCATAATTATCAACGGAAATTTGTGTCATGTGATTTGCATAAAACATAATCAATTGAAAAATAACCTGGATGAAAAAAAAAAGCAGCCAAAATAACAAATGGATTCAAGGATGTAAGAATTTACAGTTCATGGCAAAAAATTTGCAATTGCAAGACCTAATTAGTAAAAGAACTAAGCAACGTTTGAACATCTAAAGATGCTTCCAATATATTAATAGTCAACTGTACTTAACTCAGACTAGCCGTCCAACCATGCCAATTACATTGAGTGGTCTCCCATCCAAGTACAGACTGCAGTTGATGGTACTCAACCAACATGCCCCAGACGAGACTAGCCACCCAACCATGCCAATACAAGAATTGGTCTCCAATCTGTCAGACCACAGTCAATGATTCTACTATAATCTTGAAAATTAATTTAACAGTTGTATACAACTTTGATCCTCATGAAATGCATGTCAGCTTACCTCTAGCAAATCACCAATATACACGGCGCCCTCATCAGAGATGTTATTATAGCGTAGGTCCAGACCTGTCACATAGACACTGTTGACTACAGTCTTGTACAGTGCCAGCATGTCATCATCATTGAGTCTAGTGTCTGTCAGAAGGTAATTGTTCCCATGAAGGATTAGCTCCATATTGTCCTTGGGGTCACTGCATTGTATATAAATGGGATGGAAACTTTTAGTTAACTTTATGGAATCAAGAATAGTATGTCTGACACTGTAGACAGATCTTAACAAACTGCTTAAAATTCATCTTTACTGTTGCCATGGTGATATAGTACAGGCCTGAAATTACACGCAGGCCATGAGCTCTGTTGCCCCTGGTATTGGCCTTGGTGCCCCTTCAAAAGTTATCCATAGACTTTAAGATTTTCCAATGGAAGTTCCCTTTGCAAAATGAAAAAAAGCCTTGTCCTCTCAAATATGAAATTCCAGGCCTGATCGAAACATCACATTTTTGACTATTTCTTTTTTCTCAAGTTGTTGCATACATACAAATGTTGAGTTCCAGTTCTCAGAGCTACATCTTACAAAATTGACACAACATAAAAATAACCCAAAGTTACGACAATAAATGCTAAAATTTAATCACTCACTACAGTTATATTTATGCAATACTGTATGTCATTTGGACACAATTAATAAATGATGACAAACCATTAAAGTTTACACCCAAAGCTCATAATCCTGATTTTTTGCTGAAATTAAAATTACAAAGTCATGCTGCCATGCGAATATCTTTTGCATTAAAAACATGATGAAGTTGTTGGCATGCAATTAGTGTATGCCTTCATGTAATATAAACTATTAAATTTAACTCTGATTTCTTTAACTAATAGGAAACATTCTTTTTGTAACCAAAAACCACCACAAGAACACTTCTTCCTACAATCATCAAAATATCCTTCCTGTAGTTTTTCCTGAGTTGAACAGATTCCAGCAGTACCATGCTACATGTATGTACACCATCACAGTCAAAAGAGCATAGCGCACATATATGTGCTTATTTGTTTAAGTTATGACTACATGTAGCTAAATGTACTATGACAAAGCTATATGAACATTATACCTATAGATTGTGATTTTATTGGCCGAAAACCAATCACATGATGTATTACAAAGACATGTGGCTTAGGGAACATGAGTGATGTACCGGTACATGTACCCCACATTGTGCATAACCCTGAATTGTGTCCACTTCTGGTCATTTCCACTGCCTTGTAACATGTACTAGAAATAGCCCCCGGTATGAGGTTGTTATTACGCTGGTACTAGGAAAATTGATTTACATTCCTGCTGTGAGATGTGCTGTAGGGAACAGTGAGGCAGTATTTTTGTCAACGACAGCAACTGCGTTCACCACTGTTCGTCTGCCTTTTTAACTAAGGTGCCAATTTTGTCGTAATAATGTTGAAAGATGACAACAGGTCGTCTTCAAAGAATAGGAATGTATTACCATAGTATAACAAAACAATTGTTGCATGCTCTGTGATGGGATCCATGGGTTTTATACTCTGAGAGGGCAAATGGCACTCTCGGCTTCGCCACGGGTACCATTTGCCCCGTCGGGTGAAAAAAACACATGGAGTCCCATCACAGCATGCAAACATTGTATACTGCTCACTATTTGCAAATTTCTGAGAAAATTGGCATTTTGTATTGGGATGATCACTGTTTCCAGTGTACTGTGCTGTTTTTGCATATGATGATTATTTCTACTTAGGCTGAGTGAACATGCAAAGTAAAATCAGAAAAGGATAATTTCAAAGTTATTCAATCAATCCACTTTTCTGTCCACCATGTCTACAGCCTACTTATTCTTGGACAGATGTCACAGGAAGTACTTACAATACCATGTGCATGTAGAAGCTTAGGGGCCATCCAAAGTTTTCAAAATGTTCACAGTCATGCAAGGAGTGTGAAGAGGGAGGGGGGACGGAGACCAAGTACTACTTTGTGTGTAAAATGTGGATATTTAAATGGTATGCATAAATTTTGAAAGAAAATGTTGATAAGTACCATTTTAGGGGGAGGGAGGGGGTCCTTAAAAGTAGTACTCCCTGTACGACCTGAAATTGTTGACAACTTTGGACAGTGCCTTGGACAAAATCAGGATGAACCCCCAAAATCATTAAAGTACATGTAGATCATAAAAAGTGTACTTTGCTGAAGTGTTTCATGCAAGAGATCTTCAAGAGATACTTAAAATTAAAAATCCCATGCCTGGCTACTTTTTGAGACAATGTGTACCATGTGTTTTGACTGTTTATATTTTGACTCACCCTGAATACACTGGGGAATTGGGTCGTTTAACTGGTTAAATGATTAACTGTAAAAAAATTCATTAACATCCATTACCAAATTGCCTTAAAGTTTAAACGAAGCCGTCAGTAAAAAAAAAATACAACAAACAAACAAATAAACAAACAAAACGAGCCGACAATAAAAAAATAAAAATAAATAAAAATGAAACCTTCACTTGAAATTGTAAGCCCTAAATGCTATCCAGGGAGATTGATTGACATCCTTTTTGTTGGTGAAACTGTCTTATCTTACATTAGACAATAATACATTATTTTCAATCCCCTACATTTTGTTATTCATTTTCATTTACAACTACAGCCACTCTCTACTGTGGTATGTGGTTTTGTGACTGCTAAGACAGGCTACATGTACAAGTGTTCTATTTTTAGACCTGGTTGATCCTGGAAAGTGTGCTGACATTTGCTTCTATAACAAATCGGCTCATAGTTTGGATTGGAATCGGTAGAAATGGTGAAACGGTTACTGGAAGTCACAAGTTCAGTTTAACCGCTTAGAAACATAGATGCACAACCCTACAATACACGGATGGTGGACTGACAAATATGAATAAGTGTGCGCATTAGATGTTGTGGATATTGATTTTAAAAAGAAGTCGGCGCACGCGTGCAGTACTCGTTGAGAGTTCATCATTCTATGAGTTCATCATTCTATGTACAGCCAACAGACCTTACAAATGTAGGTGATCATGACGACAGTACAAGAGATGGTTGTGCAGAAGGCCATCAACTTCTTGAGGAACAGAATTCTGAACTCAGACTACATGTAAGTTTTGTTTAGCATATTTTCTATAAAATTAGCTGCAGATTTTAAATGCATTTAACTTCTACATGATGTATAATACAGGTTCATTAATCACAGAGCATGCAGGTCATGCAACATTTTTAAAGTTACATAAACACTTGTTGCATACAACATTTGCTATGAAAATCACAAGAAACAGCACAGTGGCATACCTCAGAGAAGTGTTCAAATTCCTCATCAGTTGGTACTTGCAACTGTACAGGTAACAATATTCAACCAAAAAGAAACGTGAATTTGGGGATAGTGCGCATGTTTAGGGGTCTCATTGGGCTAAAGAAACCTCGTTTGAATGTGTGGCCAAATTGATTAGCTCTGCATAAGGTTGTATGCCCCAACCAAGAGAGATGGGAAACATTCAGTAGTGGTTTAATAGTGCTAATCTGTGTCATGCTTTCAATTAACTACAAAACAACTCTGTGCATCAAGTTCTTACCTTTCATTCACATTGTGCACTGTACTTACAGTTCAACTATTTAGCTTTTAAGGTGATGAAGGATGCATGCAGAAAGTGCAACACTAAGTTTGTACAGGTATGCAGCTCTGCTTTCTTAAAAGATAGTGACGCAGAGACATTCTTAGGCTTAGCTGTATTTTTGACAAAAAGTAGTGACTTGCTGTGAGAAAAGATGATGTGATAGCACCTTTTGGCAGAGGTCTGAAAACAGCTACATGCGATTACTGTGATAAATGTCCTTAATAGTAAATAAAGCTTACATGTACCTCGATAAAATGACACATAGGAATCAAACTACATGGTTGTGAAGGGCTTTAGACTCTGAACCTCTGCTCTAGGGTGCACCACTGGATACAAAGCATTGCTAGCACATTGAAACTACAAGCAAGCCAATGGTGTATGGGTTACAATCAATCAACAATATCAAGAGATGATGAAGTTGTGTGTGCTTTTAGTATACTTACAGTTTCTTCCTTTGCCTTCTGCAGTCAAGACAAGTTAAATTTTAAAATCAATTAATTCTTTGATTATTCCACCTTTTTAATAGTGGAAAACTTCACACACATAGAGTAATGGCATATGAATGTAAACATTTACATACAGGCCAATTATTGGTAAGAACTTTCAAGAAATGCAGAACAACTGCGTTAATCCTTTAATAATAAACTTGGAGATGGGGGGGGGGGAGATAGTCGGCTACTTTGTATGTGAGCTAAGTACTAACATGGCCGACAGTTGACAGGCTGGCTACATATTGTTACCAGTTGAGTCTGTGTCAAAACCATCCTTCCAACCTAACACTTAATCTTTGTTGGTGTACATGTACAATTTCCACACAATACTTTGCTGATTATCTTGGGAGAAATAATAGGGCAGTTGCATGAATGCTGGGAGGATGTAATGTTTTTTTTGGTTTAACTTACACACATGTAGCAATCATTGATACATTGACAATTTCTTTGTGTCTCCAACTGAACAACTTGTCTTAATCGGGGCTCAAATTTCAACAAGAAAAGTTACACAGCACTTTCACTGGACTAGAATTTTTTTTTACCTAAAATATTTCACTTTTTTGTTTGTTGACTTTTGTGGTTTAGAATTTAGTTTAAATACATGACATCGATAAATTCACAAAGTAAAAGCTGAACAATTTAAGCCTTAAAGGCAAAGTATACCTTTGGTTTTTGGAAGCGTTCGATTGTATAAATGTTGGTATATATACAATCAAACTAACCTGTGATAATTTAATTTCAAAAGGTGGTAGCGTTTTTGAGATATCGCCGAAAACCCGGAGCGAATAATGGCCATGCAGGAAGAATAATGTAATAGGAATACACAATCTGAGAAGCGTTTCTGACAGAAACGTTTCTCAGATTCAAATTTGGGGGCATAAAAAAGATATATTTTTGACATCATCACAAAACTTTGAAGTGAAATGTTTCTCAAAACTCTTTATACTTTCGAAAGCTGCTGTAGGCTATCTAACCGATTTTTTATTGCCATTAATCATGAGTGATTACCAAACGTATATACCTTCCCTTTAAAATAGTTTCTTCAATTGAGCTGTGCCTGCAGAAAGTCCAGGCTCTGTGGTGATGTCACAGGTTACATGAACTATTAGAAGAACAGTGATGTTCAAACTTACGTTATCTGATCATCTTTTTCTTTCTCAATAACCTTCATTATGAATGGTGTTGGTTTGACTTCCATTTCTTCACACACGTCTTCATATCGCCTCAGAACACTTGAAGGATCTGACATCTTGATGATTCAGAATGACAACAGGAATACGAAAACTGAAGAAAACACTGTGACCAATAAAGAAAAATGGTTAATGTGTCATCTGAACAAGATTAATGTCCATTTCATTGTACATTTGTACCTTCTGCATGAATGATTAGGGCAGTACATGTAGTACAGGTAGTATTACATTTTCTTTCTCTAATTTGTAGTACCAAGGTTTTTCATTTAAAGGGAAATACAGTCTGAAGAATTTCAGAATTGTTACCGTCGGCAGCACCTGTAAAAAAAATTAAAAATCACTGTCAATGAGAAATTTCAAGTTTCAGATACAGTGTACATCAATGTAGGTTCATTTTTTATGCATAAATGAATTCCTCTCTGCTTCTGGAGTAAAATGACACCAATATCATCTCTATTGGCAGTCAAAGCTTTCCAGAGATGTAATGTTTTTTGTGTGCATAATTTTGCTTAATTGGTGTGGGAAAAAAGGGCCAAATTTGGAACAATTACAAATTAGCTGCTTATTAATGGTGTGTAAATTGTCTAAAAGAGCAGGAATTGGGTTTTTTCTCAATATCTGCTTCTACATGTACCTGACAACAAATAAAACCCAAAACTAGTTCCATGTGATGCATGTTTTTAATTTTAGTTCTACAATAAGGTGTTTCATTCAATTTTACCAAATGGACAGCGCATTTTTAAATATCATGTGTAAATGATCCAGAGGCTTTATTAGTAACTTTTAGTTGTGTTGATGTTTAAAAGATGCAGTAAATATGTAAGCTGCAACCTTCCAGCTCTTTACAAACTGAACAAGATTTCAAATATGCAAATGAGATGCATTTTTAATTTCCTTAGGTACAGGGCCCATGAGGAAATTGCCTCATTAAATTTGCGTAAATGATCCAGAGGCTTATTTATCAAGTTTTAGTTTCAAAATATTTTTTTTTAATCAAGCAGGTTCTATGTAAGCTATACCTATTCAGCTGGTAACCAACTGGATATGATTTCAAGTATGCAAATGAGATGAATATTAAATATCCTCAAGTAATGGCCTATGGGGAAACTCCTCATTAAACATGCGTAAATGATCCAGAGGCTGTAACTATGAAAGCTGCACCCATTCAGGTGGTAACCAACTGAATACGACTCAAAATATGCAAATGAGATGCTTTAACCGGAAGTACAGCACCTTTAGGAAATTGCAGATGGAGAAGCGTAATTAATTATTTAGATTTTCGTTTTAAAAGTAGCTAGTTAAACACAAAATGATCCAGTCTAAACCAATGATCTTGACATTTATTGTAATTTATTGTAATTTATTGTAATTTATTGTAATTTATTGTAATTTATTTACATAGAGCTTTGTAAACTTTATCCAGTTTAAATGGTTTTCATTAGCACAAAACAATATCAATAAAGAGAGATGTTTTTGATGTTTATTTCTGCATTGAACAATCAACATTGATGTAAATGATCTCCAAAGAAAATTACACATGCATTGTTCTGAATAAAGTGAAATGCAAGTTTAAACTCCATGTGTCATGATACATTTAAGATGGTTGTCACTCGTACAGGAACAGATTCAAAAATTAAATTTAGTACATATCTTGCGTTTTGTGGCTGTGCAGTCAAAAAGTGCGATACAAATTTGGCGCAATTGCACAGTTTGCGTAATCATACGCGAACACAGGCAATCGCCCACATCTTGGTTTTTCTTTATAAACTGTGTTTTAAGTTTGCAGAATTTTTTAACGTTGAGAGCTGCATTATTTCATGAAAACGACGGATTAATGAGGAATATATGATGTCCAAAACCCACCACAGAAAAATGTATGCTGCCATGGAATGTGAATCCGGTGAAATTAGTGGCTTCTTGCAGGTAAGATTTGAGTTATGAAGCTTTGAAATTTTTCCGCCCCCAGAAACGGCCCCAATATTTAGGACTCTGTATCTGTGTACAGCACAGAGGAAGAGTCCTATAGGGCTAGTTATTGGCCCAATCTTAGCCTGTACTGTCACTGTTACTGTAGTAAGTGTCATGAGCGGTTTCTCATGAGTGACTGCATGAATTGTATTGGGACCCATCAGGGGGGGGGGGGGGGCAGAAGGGGTGTTGCGCAATCATTTGCAATCGCTGTTTGGGTACCCTCCATTTTAAAAATAGGTGATGACCACTAAAAAACAAAAAGAAATCCATGTATACCGTTAATATTCTCTCTTTAACAGCACCGAAAACATAACAGTGTATATTGTAAGAGCCTTTTCAATTGTTGAGGTTCTTAGTTTTAAATAAAGTGCGTAAAAATATTATCGAAAATTTTCCGTTGGTTTATTGCAGCGGCTAACGTGTATGAATGGGTCCAGGTGGGAATTTCATTACAAAACGTCTCCCCTAAAATGGCTGCAAATATCGACATAATGTCGACAAAAATAATGTCGACAAAAATGGTTTCTTCTAATACTTAGTTTGCGTTCAAACGATCTCTGTTGACGGACAGGAACATTTGCCGCAGGTAATTTTAATTCTGAGGCAACATACACATCTTAAACAGATATATTATACATGTCGTTTACGTTAAATATGTTGTTTATTAATTTGTTAAATTAAGCAGTTGGCAACGCAAAAAAAACCAATTTACATATGTTTTCTGGTGTAAAGATTTTGTGAATTTACAACATTTGAAGATAACAACACTCTCTGATAAAATGGACTCGTCCAGGCAGTCTCAAGTCAACGGCACACAGCGGAGAGCAACCGTAATAATTCAAATAGTGTATACTGTGCATACACACACATCCGTTCGACCAGTCCACGGCGCGAGGGTCATATGAGATTATTTTCAACGTAGGTGGCGCGCTGGTGGCGCTACCCCTTCCGCCCCCCCTGGGACCCATTGTTACTGTATGTGTGTTAGTTTTACTAAACTTGTTTAGTTAGTTATAGTTAGACTTAGTACACTAAACATGCTAAACAGTACAAAACTACAAGTTTCCTGGCCCTGCAGTTTATCTTTAAAAATACAGTGAAAACATATTTTCCAAGTAAACGCCCAAGTTCTCAAATCAAAGTTACTTTGCCATCCCATAACATTCCTATGCATTGCCATTCTTAGGCATTACTAATGATGTAGGGTATATCGCAACTGGTAAAGGGCTAACGACTACAACGAATTCTGACCACCATCTATTTTTTAATTTTTTTTTTATTAACGTACGTTCCGGAGTTAAAACGTTAAATTCATAACAAAAATTGAAAAAATTGCATGCTAAAGATCATATAAGTTTCACATATAAATTATAATGCATACAAAAACAAAACATACATGCACCGTCCTTTTTCCAGCATTAGAATCAAATTTCCAGTTCCACCCACGGACCGGACGTCACGACGACGGAGGATTCCGTCGGTGTTGCTATAAACAACAGCTACTAGATCAACAACAGAGGGCGGGCATGCAAACTGACCATTGATCTCCATTGACCCTCTCTGCAAGATTAGGAAATGGTATCAGTATCATAGAGCAAGGACCAGATGGTATAATGGAGATCAATGAAACTGACCAAGCAAGTTTATAAGTCAGGCGTTCGTCGTGCAGAACAGACCGCTACTCAACTCTCCCCTCCTAGGCCTATAGGTCACATGGGACGGTTTGTTTCAAGGACAATTCGTTTAGAGGAAGTATAGTAATATAAGTTTCCTCTATATTTACATTTTAAAGTTTGAGCGATCATAAGCAAATCATCTATTGATGGATACCAGTGTTGTTGTTGACTCGAGTCGGTGACTTGGACTCGAGTCAGACTCGAGTCGCCAATTTCATTGACTTGCGACTTGACTTGACTTGAGCAAAAATGACTCGTGACTTGACTTGACTTGAGCAAATATGACTTGCGACTTGACTTGACTTGAGAAAAAATTACTTGGTTACAACACAGGAATATTAAATGCGATACCATTGGAGTAAAAGCCCTCTATTGGTGAAATATCCCACAACACCTGTTTGAAACGCCTTGACAAAAGACTTTACGTGTCTGCGCATGCTCGGGGAAAAGGGTTTTTCCCTCGAATTGCAATAATCACCATCGCTGGTGCGCGAAAAAAACGTGTACAGAGCAATGAGCCACTGGTATTCACGCAAAAGCCGTCGACAGTATGGTCTTCAAAGCACATTTCCTCGGAAATGTTAGCTTGTTTACGGAAAACTGCACAACTTATAGGCTTTATTTTACAAAAATGACACCATTTTGGACATTTTGGATCAACAAAAAGATTATTTAAATGTAAAACGTAAGATTTGTTTCTTTTTAAATATGTTTTGTTTTGTTGTTTTGGGGAATTTTTTGCGGGGTGTTTGTGCATAGGATAGTCAAAATGCTGTGGTGGTGAAGACGCATTGCTTTAGATCACATCCGTGGTTGTGTTCAACCTTAGTTTTTTCACCTGACACCTGTCGTGTTAAATTTTGTAAAATTAAGTTTTTGCCATGATACCCCCCACATTCGACAAAAATGCCGTGGTGCCCTTTTTACACTTACGAAATTGCTGCGATGCCCTTCAAATTCTAAAAAAGCACGGCAATTATTGCCGTGCATGTGGTTCAATGGTTGTATTTTTTAGTCTGTCACAACATCATCATGGGAGTGGGCTTATCGGGACATTATGTGACTTGTGACTTGACTTGACTTGCGAAAATTTGACTTGTGACTTACTTGACTTGTGAAAATTTGACTTGCGACTTGACTTGACTTGAACAAAAATGACTTGTGACTTGACTTGACTTGACCAAAGATGACTTGCGACTTGACTTTGACTTGACAAAAAATGACTGGATACATACTTAATAAAGGCCTTAACAACTACAGAATGAGCGCTTGCGTTTTCAGTCCTCTCTTTTGTCTTTATTGTACACTAAGGGAGGTTTTTTTTAATCACAATTACTTTCTCAAAAAAGAAATTAATACAAATAAAAATAATAGTAATCCCACTAACTCCTCTTGTTTTTGTTTTATTGTTTACATTATTAATTATTGTTTTTGTAAGTTTTATGTACCCATTCTGACCAGAATCTATTTAATAATAGATCGATCCAGTAAGCCCCGCCTCCTTACGAGTTGACCAATCACAGCCGCGAAACCCGATCACCATTAGTGCAAAGATCACCAAACGGCTCAAATGGTGATCAGATTTCGCGGTTGTGATTGGTCAATGAGAAATGGGCGTGGCTTAATGGATCAGTGTATTGTGCGTGAGAGTAAAATTGGCGTGAGAGTACCGCACATGAACTTGTCTTAATATCGTTGATAGAATGAAGTTTGTCTGTCAACTTAAATTTTTCTGTATTTTTCTACACTGCTGTTTTTGTAAAAAATATATATATCGAGGTTTTTTTTAGAAGCAGAACAGAAAAAGTTAATTTGCTGTATTGATTTCATCGTACGAAACAAATAAAAAAGCAGAAACAATTACAGAAGCTTCCTAAAACCTTTTGCATTCTTGTCTGCCAGAAAGAATGAAGACGAATGATTTAGGTGAGCATGATTTTTAGTACCTTTAATTAGCTCCCCTTTTTCGGGCACATTTTCTGGAAAAAGTTGAAGGGGGCACCAACCTGAATAGAATACATGCGCCAAGTGAGCCCAAAGAGCGGAGTGCCGAGTACCGAGAAGCGGTGAAGTGTCCAGTGGGGGAAAGGACGAGCAGTGGCCCCCACCTCCTCCATGCCCCCACCAAGCGGCGGTGCGATGATGGCCACACTACCCAGACTCCGGAAAGGAGAAGAGAAACAAAATTGAGGAAACAAATAATATGGTATCGGGCGGAGAAAACAATTCCCCGTGTGGGGACGACCAAATATTGGCTGTGCACGCTCTCGGAGTAAAAGCATGAAATTCCGAGGACTTGGGTTCAGAGACTGAAGACCCTCCCAGAAGAACGCAAAGTACTAAGTCGGAGGCGTTCGGAGGCGCAGGCTGATGGGGGCAGGAGGCGCTCGCGACATCCACGAAGCGGCCCGGCACTGAGACAAGAGACCGGGGTAAAGGAAAGACCGAGCGTGCAAGGCCGGCGTCCTAGCTAGGGAAATCTGTCCCCGGAGATTCTGTCCCCCATTGGGAAATTAACGTGGGATGGGGGAGGATGATTCAAAAGAGGGCGCTATCAAAAGCAGTTTGTACCACAGACCATAGAAATAGCCCTATATCTAGCCCTATGATGGCGGTCTCCCTATCGTATTGTATACTTTGTTGTGATCCTTGGCTACACGGCAGTTTACGGTTGAATGGCTTCTGACTGGCACCCACCGAACAAGGATATTGACAAAATAGGGAGACCGCCATCATAGGGCTAGATAGCTCAGTTGGTGGTAGAGCGCCGGCACGTCAATCCGGAGGTCGTTTGTTCAAATCCCGCTCTAGTCAATTTTTCCTTGTTCAACCCAAAATCATTTAAAATTTACCCAGTCAGTTTCCCTTGTGGTTTGTTATTTGATATCTATTATTACTTGTGAAACATTTGACGAAAACCCAAATTCATTTTACCAGGTGTTTCAAGTTATGCTAAAGTACGGTAATTTTATGAAAGGACCTTTTGTACTGAACCAACCGCGATATTACTGTTAACCCTTAAAATAGTGTCACCTGGGAAGCGGCAGCCAGGGGATCACCATAAGGGGATGCGACTTTTTATATCAGATAATTATATCAAATAACAAACCACAAGGGAAACTGACTGGGTAAATTTTAAATGATTTTGGGTTGAACAAGGAAAAATTGACTAGAGCGGGATTTGAACCAACGACCATAAGTAAATCAAAGTAAGTTAAACATTTTGATTATAAGCTTACTCATGAAAGCTCACTCAATTTGCGAAAAACGTTACTTGTTTGCTGTTTCTCCGCTTTATTTTAAACTTTCTCTTTATGTTTGCAAAACAATAAAAGTAAAAGGAAATATTTACCTGGATTTATCTGGAACCTCCACCATTATCGTTTGTCGGTATCTCAAAAGACGTTCGTCACACACTTTCCGGCCATGTGCGCGGCGGTGCGCGTATTTTGCACGGGCGTTGATGACGCGTACCCGCCTATAGATTTACAACGTCCCACGGATGTTACGCGGTTGTTTAGTGTGCATTCAACGCGAGCGTCGTACGCAAGACGTGCCGCGGGTTGAAGTGGACAATTTTGTAAATTTCGTGAATCTTGGGATATTTCCCGAAAATTAAGTTGTAAAAACGACGTTTTAACGGTTGAACCTCAATGCCCAACATTTGTAATTTGCTATGGAATGTTTATCAAGTATTATCTTAAAATGTTACAGTGAATGTAATTTTTTTCACACATCGAAATCGACAGAAAGACTTAGAAAGTGAAATTCCTGTATATAATTATTTTGTTTAAAATTTCCTTACGATTTCCTCCCCTAAAATCAGCAAAAGTCATTCAAAACAACTTTTGTACGACTCCAGTTTTTATTAACTTATTTAATATGTGATAAGGTTGAGTCACAATCAGCAGGACAAACTTTACACAAAAATCGGCCTTTTGCTCGTCAGTTGTTGACAAGAGGCGATTTATTCAATTTTACCTTCTTTACGCGAAAAAATCACTTATGGAAATGAGAAATGTAATTTATTTGCTTTAAATTTAATTTTCCGTGATTTTTTTTATTTAAAGGATTTCCTAAAATTAATCATTTCATATACAATCCGTCATAGGGTCAATATTTCCTGGATATTAAAACAAAATACATGAAAGTGGGAGCACTGCCTCGCGGGTATGCCTAAACGCGTACAAAAAGCGTTCACGTGCCTTCACTTCCGCCCATGGTTTGAGAAAATCCAAAGGGCGCACCACACCAAATAAGCCAGAATTCATGCGCCAATCTACTTATCATAATTTGTCACAAACCCACAACTTATTTTTAATTACAACGTTTTGGGGGTCATGCAATTAATAGATTGTGTAAATATAAGAATCTATCACAACCTGGGGGTTCTGTGCTTCAACTTTTGAGGAGACTTTTAGGCGTTAAAGTTGGCCCTATTTGACCGGGAAAGTGGAGAAGTGCTTCACGAAAACCGGGCAGCAAGTCGGTTTTGGAAAAAAAAACATTTTTCGCGTTTTTTTCTTCTGGGGTAGTTAGCAAAAATTCCAAACGGCTGACCTGCCAAAAATTGAAAAGAATTCTGAGGTTCAGTCGAGGTTCAGTGGTTTTCAAGATGCTGAGAGACTTTCATGATTTGTTGAGTATTTTTGAATATTTTATCATTTAGCATTGGTTCCTACGGGAGTTTATTTAGTGTGGTGGAACCCAAAATTACAGTCTAGCGCCCCCTGCTGTCGGTCTATAGGTATTATAATTATGTCTGTGGTTTGTACACAGTTCTCCCCATAAATGGGGGGACAGAATCTCCGGGGGGACAGAATCTCCTGCCACACCGGCGAGGGTCTGCGAGGAGACTTGATACATTTAGGCGTTAAAGTTGGCCCTAGACTTGGGAAGTCGAGAAATGCTTCAAGAAAACTGGCAGCAAAAGTCGGTTTGGGGAAAAAACATACTTTCGGGAGTGTTTTTGTATGTCTGTGTGGTCATGGATGGACTACCTCCATCATGGTGTGGTTAGCAAAAATTCCGAAATTCCAAACGGCTTTTCTGCCAAAAATTGAAAAGAATTCTGAAGTTTAGTTTTCGAAAATATGTTTGATTGGTTTTCAAGAGACTGAGAGTCGACTATTTTTTGAGTATTTTAGAATATTTTAGCAATTAGAGCATTGATTCCCATGGGATTTTATTGGTGTGTGGTCTGGAGCTATTATATTAATGTTGTGTGGTGCACCCTGAAAAAGACCATTAATTAACAAAATGAAAAGCGCCACCAAGGGAGCCATTTTCACTACCTGAGAGTATCCAGACGTAACTAAGGGTTTTGCAAGGCAAATAAAAAAGGAACCTAATTATTTTACCGCACGCGTGGTACTTCCCGACCACCACACAACACATGCACACACGTGAAAAGTGTTCACCGACCAGCTGATGTACTGCCAACTGGATTTCTTCAAAGTTTAAAACTGCACTGCTTTATTTCAACGAAAATGGGTCGAAGAAGGTAAATATTGATGAAATTATGGAGCCAATGGAAAAATATCCACACCATAATGCCACCACGTACACATCCCAGCACCACACAGTACACACACATTGATACACACACACTCAGTCAGTTGCCTCGGGCCCCCAAAAGAGCAAAATGATAATTTTTGGAATTGCGCTATATTATATAAGAACTGATATTATTAAAACAAACTAAACCATAACTCACGTTTCGTTTATTCCACACCGCCGAAACTCAATAGCAAGCATAAGTCATATCTCTTCTTACTTGCATCAAATTATTATAGAAATCAGAGTTTTCAGTTACAGTTTTAAAGATATCGTAAAAAATACAGCACAACCCTAGACCCAGTAACTGGGGCGCTGTACTCATTTTTTGAAATTTTGATGTTCATCTTTCGTACTACGTACTACGTAGGGAAGTCGCGCCACAATCATGACACGCGTACGCTTACGAAGTTTACATGCCATAGGCCGAAAGCAGTGTCAATGACATGTATCATCTTCAAAAATTTATTTTAATGAAATGGACAAGAACAACTAAAAACTAATAAAAGGAAGCCATTAAGAACACTTTTTTCTAGTACTTGGTAAAATTTGAGGCTAATTAGACTTTCAGTTTTTTAGAAATCTTAAATTAAAATCCGACTTAAAAAACTGGCGAAAAATTTTTCATTGGTAAGTGATGGTAGACGCGTCGGCGAGTTTCTTGTATCGTAGGACGCCCTATATTCAGGGCGTCCCTGAAATCGAGGCAAATCTTTTACCTCTCTGTGCGCGATGTAAACAGTCCCTAGATACAATTTTTGTGGTTTGACTTGCCAAGCAAAGAGTCTCCTCTCATTTGACCAAAACTTAGAAACATGTAAGGCTCCACTGGTTAGTTGCACTTGTAAATGCAAAAAGTTGTGGTATTTTAGGCATTTCTGCAAGGTACAAAAATATGTCATACTGTCGGGGCCATAAAAAAAAATTTCCCCACCGAAAAAGTTTCATCAAACACTTTTTCAATTCACAATTCACGATGATCAAATCATGTGACTGAACATTCTGCTGAGCATTCTGGAGAAAAAAATACAGAGGCTTAAAGAAGCCACGTGCCTTATATCATTTTCTAATACTGTAATAGTCTGGATAATTTTATTTTGTAACACTCTATCATTTTTGTTATTAATATTAAAATTTAAACATCAGCTTTGTGATTTGATTATCACTGTTTATTGATATGCTTTATTATAAATTTTAAGAAACATAAAAAGACACAAAACTAAATAAATATAAGATTTGAAAGCCAAGAATTATTTACATTTTTTTATTGTTTATTTTATTTTTTTAGTTTTTGAAAAAAACCATGGTTATTTTTAAAACTAAATAAAAAATATGTTGAATAAAATGAAGAAAACTGCTGGCTATAGAGTCATACACTCAGTCTCACAGAACACTTGTAGTCACTGCAGATGTTTCTTCCAAGTATGGCTTCACCCGGACACCATACTTTCTTGTTTGCATCGAAAACAGGTCAAACTCAAAACAAATGGGACGCTATTGAAGTCATCGAAGATCGGTGCGTGGTGTGAAAGTTTCAATGTCCATCACGTTTTAATATATGTTTGCATATTTCTTATAAACAAAGGAAGGTAATTAGGGCATCAGTTGATTATGGAATATTTTTAATTTTTTTCAATTCAAAGAAAAAGGCATACTACATCGAAAACCGGACAGAGGAGGATACATTTGCTTCCGAGCGGAGTAGCATTTTTCTCTTGCCCATCGCTCGCCTAAAATACGTCCAAAATTGTCATACTTACCCTCAAAATGAAGCTTAGATGTTGGGCTTATAATGATGCCCAAGACAAGTGTGCTTTAAAATGATCTTGAATTAATTATCCAACATTTAAATGTATTACCGGCAATAATTAACCGATAGAAATTATCCCCACGGTCGTTCTTTCAATGTAATATTTACTATTTTGTCTTTTAAAACTTAGTTAACTGTTTTATTTTGCATGTTTGATATTTAAATATTGATAAGTTTTATTGTTCTTTTAATTTAACATATAATTTTACTAACTTTAACTTTGATATTTTGCACTTTGTAAACAACAAAAATAGATTATTGCTTCACACAATGACGGGTTGGTTGTTCTCCTTTTAATCAAGTATAAAACAATTAGGCTACTTAACACAATTAATTAATGGAAATAGCTTTCGACTGAAATTGTTTTCTTAGACCTTAATAAATAGGGGCCTACCTGTTTAAAGATCATTGATTTAGAAGAACATTCAAAAAAATACATAAAAGTCTTTAAAAATTGCTTTATTTTGATGACAACTCTTATTGTGGGAACAACAACAAATATGCCTCATTTGCATATTAAAATAGATAACAAATTCAGTTGAAGGAATTATTATTATTTTTCTTTACTTATCATCAAGGTTTATTGCTCTTCTATTCCATGTCCAAAACTGATGGTGATCAGATATTTACTTTTTGAGATACAACCTTTTGAAATGAAGTTTCTAAGATATCACATTACAAAGTAATTATTTCTCGAAACCAGTAATTATGCCTAATTTGCATTTTTTCATTAATAACAATAAATAATAGAAAGTAAATTGGGTTTTCTTTGTCAAATAATCCTAGAGATATCCTGCTTTTCTGTTCTGTGGCCAAAAATTAACATGGTCAGACATTAACTTTTTGTGTATGCTTTTTTGAAAACTCGGATTTATTCATTTTTTGTAATATTTAGGGTGTGCGTAAGATTTACTACTTTGATCATTCCCTCGGGACTTTAAGTCCTTGCTTGAGCTCTTTTTATTCAAAATCCATGCAGTCAAATTGTTTGAGTTCTTCTATTCTCTTAAAACTTTTTGCAAGGAACTAATATATTTCAGTTTCATAGGAATTGAAAGCTTCATTTATTAATTAGGTCTCCACTAAAATTGTTGTTTGTTTACTTTTTGTGTACTTTTTGTTTGTTTGGAGAGAGCTTGTTGCCTTGACGACACTCTTGACTTTAAACTTGACCTTAAATAATCACAACTTTGGAATCCCTTGACCGATTTACTTCAAACCACCACCAAACAACACCTTTCATTGAGCTCTTTCATTCTAGCTACATTTGAAAGAAAAAGAACAAACTCAGAAATTAATTTAATCAATCCTAGTACTAGCTAGCGCCCTAGGAAATACATACGTCGCGATTCAGCATTCCCTGATATGGCATCATTTTGAATACGGAAGCCACAAAAAATGCCTCAGAACGACAAAAATACCCGACAAAATAGCTTTAAAAACGCCTACTGGCTTCTTGATATGTCTAAGATGCAACATCAGGTATTTAAATGTACCGTATTTTCCTGCGGATAAGACGCGTCTTATCTGACTTTTTAGACCCCAAAAACATTGGTGCGTCTTATCTTTCGGTGCGCCTTGTCTGCTGACGATTGATTTTTTGTTGATGATCACCGCGTAAAATAATACCTTTATTTTGTCCAGTTCAAATCAACGGTCTTTGTGTGAAGAATCCTTACTCAATTATGCGGTCAAACAAGGCTCAACTATCCAGACACTGAGACCGTATTTTCGTTTCAACAATGCCGCAATCCCCCCAGACTGTCCTTTCATTCCAACAATGCCGCAACGTGTTGAGCCCCCATGACCGTGCATTCCAACAATGCCGCAATGCGTTGGTGCTTTCGGTCCAACAGACGTCGGCGTCGTACAAACGTTTTTCTGTGTGGCCGCGTATTCGTTCCGAAAATGCTGCAATCAGATTTACTGTCAATGCTGTTGTACAAACGGCATTCACCCAACCTCTATTGTGTGGTGAACTTTGAGGGTTTTTATTGTACAGAATATCTCCGAAGTGTGCTTTAGGCTTGACGTACTATTTAAGGATGGGATAATTAAGTACCAATGTTTGTTGGCCTACCTATACGAATTGCACTTTCGTTTGTTTCATTAAACGTTCAAATATTCATTTTTTTATTGCCTCTTTTTAGACGTATATTATGGTTACAATAAACGTTCATTTATCAAATAAAAAAATGATCCTTGAAAACAAGGTAATGATCTTTGAAAACAAAACTAACATTATTAAAGAAGAGGAGAGATGTTTTTAACAAATATCTTATGAACGAGATTATAAGTTTGAAATAAATCAAAAGAACTTTAAATAAATAAAAAAATATTACAAAAACTTTAAAAAATATATATAATGAAACATTTTGTTACGTCTTCCCGGGTGTGACGGGATTATTTGCTGACATACAGCTTCAAATAACTTTTGAAGAACCAACAAAAGCAACCGTCCTTTTCAGGACGACCAAACGAGAAAAGAGATGGATGGTTCATGTGTCTGTTTCGTTTATTTCAATTGTAAAATAAAAAATGATCCTTGAAAACAAGGTAATGATCCTTGGAAACAAAATCTTATGAACGAGATTAACAAATTATAGGTTTGAAATAATGGAAAAGAATTTTATATACCAAAAAAACCATTACAAAACAAATATATATAATGAAACATTTTGCTACGTCTTCCCGGGTGTGGCGGGATTATTTGCGTAAGGTATATATAAAGGCGACGCTAGTTTTGGTATTAGTCACCGGTAGAGGGCGCAACATCTACTGGCTCGGAGGGACTTAGACTGGTAACCTGTCTTTATCAGCAAGGATCCTCGTTGTGGGACGTCGGATGTTCAGGCTAGAAGGGCCTGGGTTCGTGTTGCAATATCTTCAGACAGTGCGTGGACCTTCATTTCTGGCCGCTGATTGGGCCGGACTTCATATTATTAACAATGCACAGCGTTGGCTGAATGGATGGACGAAGGTCGGTATCAATTTACGTTAGTCTTTTCTGCATGGCTCTACACGCCCATGTGGTTACGGTTTCATTCATGCTTCGAATATTGTGAACGCTTCAAAAGGCAACAAAATGACGTCTTTATGTCAATGTACCGACACCGGGTGGCGCCTGGTGTTCTTCTGTGTGCGGTTAAACATGCGGCTTATTCGGCGGTGCGCCTTGTCTGTTGACGTTTGATTTTTTGGGGGGTCATTTTAGGGTCCTGCGTCTTGTCCGCCGAGCGTCTTATCCGCAGGAAAATACGGTACTCACGATTTTGTTTTGTGCTTCAATTTTACGTTTTTGTCGAGTAGATCGGTGAAAATGGCGGGCAGAGTCTCGTTTTGCCCAAATCAAATATGAGCGCCCTCTTGTGTCGGTAAGTATCTAATCCATAGGCTGTGAGTTGAAGCACCGCCGTGGCTAAAATAAAGAAAATATTATATATAAGAATTGCAGAAGATTTTTACTCCGCGTTTTTTTACAATCCTAGCTCATAAAAAGAGGTATATCTTTGCAACCAAACATCCGATTTTCAAATGTTAAACGCCAGTTTACTTCTTCAGGTATGTATTATCAGACTGCAATGTTTCAGAAGTAAAACCCTTTTACTTATTTTTCACCTGAATTACCTACTACAACAAATATAGCCCCACTTGTGTGGCAAAGCTGAATCCTTGGCCACACGTCCCGACCATTTCTTTTTAAGCTAAGCGACAACCATTTAAAAGCGCATTCCCTACGGGCCAGTCGGCGGTTTAAACCAGCTAAATGTGTTCACCTAGCTGTTATCTTCTTATTAAGTCTTAGTCTTAACTTGCCTTGTGTGGGTTGTGGCCTGTATATGTGGGGAATGCACTTTAAATGGTTATCGCTTAGCTTAAAAAAAAATGGTCTGGACGCTTGGCCCAGGATTCAGCTTGGCCACAGAAGTGGGGCTAGTCCCGACCATTTCTTTTTAAGCTAAGCGATAACCATTTGAAGGCGCATTCCCTACGGGCCAGTCGGCGCAGCTGAATGTGCTCACCTAGCTCTTAGCTTGCCTTGTGTGTTTTAGCCCCACTTGTGTGGCCAAGCTGAATCCTTGGCCACAAATCCCGACCATTTCTTGTGAAGCTAAGTGATAACCATTTGGAGGCGCATTCCCTACAGGCCAGTCGGCAGTTTTACAGTTATTTTACATGTATGTGACCCCTACAATATGGGGATGCGGGTACCACACGAACACAGACTGGAGTCTGACAAAGTTCTTGCAACCACCATGTGGTACCTGCCTCCCCATGTTGTAGGGGTCACATAAAATAGCTGTTGAGTTGTAATATAGCCGCGGAGTGGATACGTAAAGCAACCATTGAAATCGTCGCACCCTCGCTCTGCCCACAGCCCAGCCGCCTGATGACGTTTTATTTGCAATTTCGACCATTTTTTCCAGACTAGTCACCAGATTTGCCAAATTTTTACCACTTTCAAAAATCATGAGTATACATTCTAAGAACACGGATTTGATCTTCAAGGTCTAATGAATCCATTCATAACAGTCAAAACATCATCAAGGAAATATTTTAAAGAAAAAAAGACAAAAACTTACTTCACATGCTCTTGCCATACACAGCCTCTTGAGGGCGCTCTTACAATTACAAAAGCTGTGCATATCATAACATACATGTAGATCACTTAAAGGCACCTGGCACTTGTATTTTGTAAAATAAAGCTTTTGTCATTAATATATACATTTTTATGAGTGGAAAAGTGGAATGTGAATTAACAAAGGTTAAACAAATTGTGCTTTTATTTTATTTACAAATTTAAGAATAGGCCCCCATGATACCTTGACCCATGATGGCGCGGTTCGTGACGTCAATCGAGGCGGGATATTTGAAGAGAAGATGTGCAGTCTGGCCCCATACATTACGTCTGGGTACCTGATCGTTATGATGCGTATGCGTATATGGGCGTCACCCAATGCAATCCTAGTACAGTGTGCCCATTCAGTGACCTGTCCCCTGAGCTATGTGCCGTGTAGGACCGGCGTGTACTCTTGCTTCACCCTCGGTCTCAATCGGAAACCGAGGAATTCATTACATGGCACATCACAACAAATTTTGTCATGTACATAGCCACGATCTTATTTCAAGAAATTATATCCACATACGTACATTGAAACTTGAATGCCTAGTATTTACAAAATCTATTTTCATTATAACTAGGTGACTTTTAAGTGACCAAATGGGCCGTAAAACTGCTAGCCTACAACCACGGAGCAGACTGCATGCAGAGGAAGGCTGCTGTGGACGGTCCACTTGGATACCGTGCACGGGAATCGCATGCAGTGCCAACAAAAAATCTTGACGCTTGTCGCAAGCTAAAAACATGCCCCTCAAGATTCAAACTTAACAAATTTTTTTCATGTTTGGCAAATGCTCCTCTAGGTTCGTCATGTCTTTCAGGTAGCTTCTTCGACTTCCCACAAGCTGGGAAAATGGTTGGGATGGCGTCATGTTTTAGAATGACTTTTCTTTTCAAGTCAAATGTGTGGTACATCCCGGATTCGAAGCACGACGGCTCGAAGTGGTCGCTGAATATCGCTGAAAACGACGTCAGACCTGACCACTTTGCCCTCGTTAGCCTGACTTTCGCTGCCCACAACCGCCTATATTTGGGATCTGCAGGAAACAGATGCAGGCTGACCCCATCTGTAGTTGTTTTGTTGCATCCAGCAGCAATATGGAGAGAAATTAATAACATCTTAGGCAAGAACAAGATAGTTGAGCTTCCTGATGAAATCATCGACGGTCATAATGTTGCTTCAAACCCATCAGATATCGCTGATTCTTTCAACAAGTACTTTTCCAGCATCGGTTCTTCCCTTTCAAGCAAGATTCCTTCCACAGCTAGTCAATTTTCCGATCATCTTCACAATCGTAATACGTCTTCCCTCTTCTTCATGCCAACTTGTCCCAATGAAATCATTGAAGTCGGTAAAAGCCTTAAGAGTGTTTCTAGCTGTGGCTTTGATGGCATTAATTCTTCAGTTATCAAGTCAGTACTTCCTCTTATATCTTCACCCCTCGCTCACATTTTCAACCTCTCGCTTTCTACTGGTTCTGTCCCTTTTCAACTGAAAATTGCCAAAGTGATTCCTGTATTCAAAAATGGCAGCTCCAAGGAAATCTCAAATTATCGTCCCATCTCTGTCCTTCCCTGTTTCTCTAAAATCTTAGAACGTCTTGTCTATAAACGTCTCTTCAAATTCTTATCTGATTTCAACCTCTTGTTTGAACATCAGTTTGGTTTTCGCAGCAGCTATTCTACAGATCTTGCTCTCACTTTTCTCACCGATTCTCTCATCTCTTCACTTAATGATGGTTTGATTTCTGCTGGTGTCTTCATTGACCTATCTAAAGCTTTTGATACCATCGACCATAAAATCATGCTAGCTAAACTCCACCATTATGGCATCCGAGGTATCGCCCTTACATGGTTTGAAGACTACCTTAACAACCGGAAACAGTTCACTACATGTAAAAAGAGTGATTCTTCCTTGAATGATATCACCCACGGCGTTCCCCAGGGTTCCATTCTCGGTCCTCTCCTTTTTCTTATTTATGTCAACGATCTACACCACTGTTCTTCTAAATTGTCTTTTACTCTCTTTGCGGATGACACCACTATTCTTTTTTCTCATTCTGACTTGCCTACTTTGGCTGAAGAAATAAACAATGAACTAGTGAAAGTCTCCTCCTGGTTTAGTACAAACAAACTCTCTCTTAACTCCCAAAAAACAAAATATATGATCTTTTCCAAATCTAGGTCTACCATCAATGACGCCAATATCAGCATCAACCATGTTCCTATTGAAAGGGTACATTCAACCAAATTCCTTGGCGTTGTCATTGATGACAAACTTTCTTGGACTCAGCACATTTCCCACATCTCGAAAATTACTTCCCGCAATACTGGCATCATGTCTAAGCTACGTTCCTTTCTACCCTCTGTTGCCATGGTCTCTCTTTATAACACACTCATTCTTCCTTAATATTGTTTGGGCACGCACTAGCACCAGTAAACTCCACTCTCTTATGATCATTCAAAAAAGAGCCATCCGGCTGGCAACATTCTCCCAACCACGTGATCACACATTACCTCTTTTTATCAAATTACACACCCTTACACTTTCTGATATTAACAAATCTCAAACAGGCACCTTCATGTACAAATACACTAATAACCTTCTCCCTCGCCTTTTCACGTCTTACTTCACCTATAATAAAGACATTCATGACCACAACACTAGATCTAGAAACAACATGCACGTCCCATTCGCACGCACATCATACACATCCAATACTCTCCGTTACTATGGTCCTCGTCTTTGGAATTCGGTTGACCAGTCTATCAAAGCCTCATCCTCTGTGGCTAGGTTCAAAACATCTTATAAAAAGTTCCTTATTTCCCAGTATGTAACATAGTTACTATACCGTTCTTCTCCTTTAAGTTTTTGCATACTTTGTCATTGTCATTTTCTCCAGTAGTTTGTTCGTCTGTCTGTCTGTCTGTCTGTCTGTTTGTTTCGTCTTTGTATTGTCCTAAGCATGTACCCTTAGTTTATGTATTTTGTTATGTAAAGGCAAGCCGCTACAAGCTACATGTACCTGTTTATTCTTAATTCTTATTCTGTCTTTTATATTATTGCATTTTACAATGTAGTTCTGTAATTGTGGAAATATGTTAGTGGAAATAAATGTGAATTGAATTGGAAAAAAAATTGAATTGAATACACCTGGTCGGCATTGCCGGAAAAATGCAAGAAAAATCCCTTTTTTGGATAGCCAAACAAACGTACAAGCTCACTACTTGCACGTGTGTATAAAACGTAAATGCAGGCAAATTCGAGGGGGGTCAATGTTCTATCGCGGCGAAGTCTTCCTCGATTGACGTCACAAAAAGGGATGGGCGGAGTCACCCCCAAACAACTTTATCTCTTTTTTTAACATAAATCCTGACAAATAATCACGCAAACAATTTGTTTATTGTTAATATACATATACTTTTATGTTTAAAAAGAAAAAAATATATATTTCCAAGTGCCTTTAACAATCAAGTGTGTCCAAAAAATATTATCTATAGCAAAAAATTCCAAACGAAATTTCATCTGGTAGATCAAGTTTCATTCTGTCAAAATGAGTGGATTTAAGGCTGTATGTATTGTACATGTATTGAACACAAAGTTTGGGCTGCATGGTACTAGGGCCAAAGATACAAAGTAGATCATGTGCAGATTGGGCCTATGACATGATTGATACATTCATACTTATTACTACATTTATACTTATTACTACATTTGAGTCTTAATAAATCACTCATAGAGTTTATGCATTCTGATTGGTCACGGGGCATGTTAACATGTGATATAAAGACAGGATCTGTGAACTTGGACTTGCTTTTGTCATCTGTCAAATATAGAGTATGAGTGAAGGCTCAGTACTTATACTAAGAAGGGACGAAGATAACAGCCTCAACAATTTAAGGAAAAAGAGGGGTCACAAGAAAAGGCTGCAGCATAAAACTTCAAACTAGTAACCTGTAATGTGTAGCAGTATTGCAGATGAACAGAGTTTGATTTTGTCATTCACATTTTTAAAAATTGCGCCCGCTAAAAGACAAAAGACAATTGACACAACAACAAAATGCCCAAAAATAAACTTCCATGACAGACCTAGCTGCACTATTTTTTAAGGGCATATACTTTTGTAATCAGAAGCAGAATGACTTTTGCTGGTCAGATGGTTGGACACCAGATTGGTAATGCCTAAAGGCTAGGATCATAATAATAATTAATAAATGTTAATAATAATTATTAGTTAGTTAATTAATTAATAATACTTCAAACGAAAGTGAATGCGAAGCAAATTTTGGTGATGCAATAATCGATACACGCTGTTTTTCCAATTGTGACGCAAGAAAATTTGCTTTTGCGTGAACTATAAACTAGGCTTAAGCCATGTACCATGTACATGTATGTATACAGAATCAAGTTTGATGTGTGATTTTTTTTTCATTTCCCAACAATTTTCATGTGAAGTTTACTCTTATTTGTTTGTACATTTATTAATTAATGACAGAAAGGTGGTACATCAACGGAAGGCAGATGATTCAGACTATGATAGTGATGATGAAAGGGCCTACAAGAAGCTTCCTGCACCTGACCCTGATGCACCAGACTACTACCTGGATGAAGTGGATCAGTTCAATGAGAATAGAGATTTATTTGTTTGTACATTTATTAATTAATGACAGAAAGGTGGTACATCAACGGAAGGCAGATGGTTCAGACTATGATAGTGATGATGAAAGGGCCTACAAGAAGCTTCCTGCACCTGACCCTGATGCACCAGACTACTACCTGGATGAAGTGGATCAGTTCAATGAGAATAGAGATAAGATTTTATTGGAGGGAGACAATAAAGAAGATGATGACAGTGATTCAGTGAATCAGGTTTGTTTCAACTATATCATTTATTTTTTATGTGAAACAGCCCACAATTTGTAGTTACCACTGTGCTTGTTTAATGCCCAGTGATGGGGAGCATTGCCACATAAAGGAGATGAAGACTCTTTATTGTCCTCGGGTGTTCATTACTTTCTTAGTGTCAGGATTGGAAGCTCCAATTCAGATGTGAAAATAAAATCTAAAGGCAATCATGCTTCACAAGCACTGATTACATTACATAAAATGTACTCAAAGATGGGAGCATTTCAAAAGGAAATATTTCAACTCAAAATATCAAATTCATGAAAAGAAATGTTTTTAAATAATCTTCAAGATTGAAATGCCGAAGGCCATAACGGATCATGAACCTGTTTTACCATGACCTTAATTTTCTTGTATCTCCATTTTTTATTTGATGGAAAGGAGGAGCTATTTTCTCTTGACTATTCGGACTCTGACGATGGTAGTATTAAGGAGAAGCTTCGTCACTTCAAGATGCAGCAACACCTAGAGGAGATTGCCAGTGACATTGAGGATGAGGTAGAGGAGTCCAAATCTGGCCTCCCAGATGCAAAAGCATGGGGAAAGAAGAAAAAAAAGTTCTACCATACAGATTATGTTGATGATGATCTACCAGGTATGTGAGAGGGCTAGAGTTTTTGTTGTTGTATCTCTTCTGAAGCATGGAATTTTACATGGTTTAAGTATTCTTAGTACTTTGGCTGCCAAAATGGAGGTGGGAAATTGAAGCCGGAAATTGATTGGAAAAGAGCAAGCATGCCTTCCTTTCCATTATTAGTGTTCCAGCCACTGAAGTGAAAGTCAATGGCATCCCTGAATACAATGTCTAATGTTTGTGCAATTATTTACTCTGATAGGCATCCCTGAATACAATGTCTAATGTTTGTGCAATTATTTACTCTGATTTACTCAGGAGTAAGTGGATCAGAGGAAGAAGAAGCTCAGGATGAGGAAGAGAGAGAAGCTTTAGCCATACAACAAAGGATGTCGCAGATGATGCAGGAAACAGATTTTGATCTACAATTCTTCCAGGTAAATTAATTACTTCTGATGGATGTGACATTCTGTTTTTTTCTCTTTTTGAAATAAACAATTGCAGTTTGATTGTATTTAACTATGACATTCAATCAATGAAATGGTTCTAATTCAACACAAGAACCAAACCTATCACATTCATTCATTGATAGAGTTCAAATTTAACTTGGGAACCAAACATATCACATTCAATCAATGAAATAGTTCTAATTAAACACAAGAACCAAACATCAAATTCAGTACAAGAAAGAGAGTTTTCTAATTCAACCATACATCAAATTAAACCCATGATTATATATTGGATAAGTGGTCTGCTGCACAGGACTCAAGTTTTTATGTTAATGAATTTGTGCATTTATTGTTCACACCAGGGTTTCCATCATTTTGGGCAATGATTGTTCACACCAGGGTTTCCATCATTTTGGGCATTGATTGTTCACACCAGGGTTTCCATCATTTTGGGCATTGATTGTTCACACCAGGGTTTCCATCATTTTGGGCATTGATTGTTCAACACACCAGGGTTTCCTTCATTTTGGGCATTGATTGTTCACACCAGGGTTTCCATCATTTTGGGCATTGATTGTTCACACCAGGGTTTCCATCATTTTGGGCAATGATTGTTCACACCAGGGTTTCTATCTTTTGGGGCATTGATTGTTCACACCAGGGTTTCCATCATTTTGGGCATTGATTGTTCACACCAGGGTTTCCATCATTTTGGGCAATGATTGTTCACACCAGGGTTTCCATCATTTTGGGCATTGATTGTTCACACCAGGGTTTCCATCATTTTGGGCATTGATTGTTCACACCAGGGTTTCCATCATTTTGGGCATTGATTGTTCAACACACCAGGGTTTCCTTCATTTTGGGCATTGATTGTTCACACCAGGGTTTCCATCATTTTGGGCATTGATTGTTCACACCAGGGTTTCCATCATTTTGGGCAATGATTGTTCACACCAGGGTTTCTATCTTTTGGGGCATTGATTGTTCACACCAGGGTTTCCATCATTTTGGGCATTGATTGTTCACACCAGGGTTTCCATCATTTTGGGCAATGATTGTTCACACCAGGGTTTCCATCTTTTGGGGCATTGATTGTTCACACCAGGGTTTCCATCATTTTGGGCATTGATTGTTCACACCAGGGTTTCCATCATTTTGGGCATTGATTCTTCACACCAGGGTTTCCATCATTTTGGGCATTGATTGTTCACACCAGGGTTTCCTTCATTTTGGGCATTGATTGTTCACACCAGGGTTTCCATCATTTTGGGCATTGATTGTTCACACCAGGGTTTCCATCATTTTGGGCATTGATTGTTCACACCAGGGTTTCCTTCATTTTGGGCATTGATTGTTCACACCAGGGTTTCCATCATTTTGGGCAATGATTGTTCACACCAGGGTTTCCATCTTTTGGGGCATTGATTGTTCACACCAGGGTTTCCATCATTTTGGGCATTGATTGTTCACACCAGGGTTTCCATCATTTTGGGCATTGATTCTTCACACCAGGGTTTCCATCATTTTGGGCATTGATTGTTCACACCAGGGTTTCCTTCATTTTGGGCATTGATTGTTCACACCAGGGTTTCCATCATTTTGGGCATTGATTGTTCACACCAGGGTTTCCATCATTTTGAGCATTGATTGTTCAACACACTAGGGTTTCCATCATTTTGGGCATTGATTGTTCACACCAGGGTTTCCATCATTTTGGGCATTGATTGTTCAACACACCAGGGTTTCCATCATTTAGGGCATTGATTGTTCACACCAGGGTTTCCATCATTTTGGGCATTGATTGTTCACACCAGGGTTTCCATCATTTTGGGCATTGATTGTTCACACCAGGGTTTCCATCATTTTGGGCAATGATTGTTCACACCAGGGTTTCCATCTTTTGGGGCATTGATTGTTCACACCAGGGTTTCCATCTTTTGGGGCATTGATTGTTCACACCAGGGTTTCCATCATTTTGGGCATTGATTGTTCACACCAGGGTTTCCATCATTTTGGGCATTGATTGTTCAACACACCAGGGTTTCCATCATTTTGGGCATTGATTGTTCAACACACCAGGGTTTCCATCATTTTGGGCATTGATTGTTCACACCAGGGTTTCCATCATTTTGGGCATTGATTGTTCAACACACCAGGGTTTCCATCATTTTGGGCATTGATTGTTCAACACACCAGGGTTTCCATCATTTAGGGCATTGATTGTTCAACACACCAGGGTTTCCATCATTTTGGGCATTGATTGTTCACACCAGGGTTTCCATCATTTTGGGCAATGATTGTTCACACCAGGGTTTCCATCTTTTGGGGCATTGATTGTTCACACCAGGGTTTCCATCTTTTGGGGCATTGATTGTTCACACCAGGGTTTCCATCATTTTGGGCATTGATTGTTCACACCAGGGTTTCCATCATTTTGGGCATTGATTGTTCAACACACCAGGGTTTCCATCATTTTGGGCATTGATTGTTCAACACACCAGGGTTTCCATCATTTTGGGCATTGATTGTTCACACCAGGGTTTCCATCATTTTGGGCATTGATTGTTCAACACACCAGGGTTTCCATCATTTTGGGCATTGATTGTTCAACACACCAGGGTTTCCATCATTTAGGGCATTGATTGTTCAACACACCAGGGTTTCCATCATTTTGGGCATTGATTGTTCACACCAGGGTTTCCATCATTTTGGGCATTGATTGTTCACACCAGGGTTTCCATCATTTTGGGCATTGATTGTTCACACCAGGGTTTCCATCATTTTGGGCATTGATTGTTCACACCAGGGTTTCCATCATTTTGGGCATTGATTGTTCACACCAGGGTTTCCATCATTTTGGGCATTGATTGTTCACACCAGGGTTTCCATCATTTTGAGCATTGATTGTTCAACACACCAGGGTTTCCATCATTTTGGGCATTGATTGTTCACACCAGGGTTTCCATCATTTTGGGCATTGATTGTTCACACCAGGGTTTCCATCATTTTGGGCATTGATTGTTCACACCAGGGTTTCCATCATTTTGGGCATTGATTGTTCACACCAGGGTTTCCTTCATTTTGGGCATTGATTCTTCACACCAGGGTTTCCATCATTATTGTGTGCCCAGGGATGGGACTTATTTTTCAGAACTTATGGAATAATTTGTTTTTGAGAATATTTTTGTCCTGATGAAACTGTGACTAAGTTAAAGACAACAAACATTCCCATAAAATGTTAGTTCTCTTTCGAGAAAATACGAGATGAATACATTGTGTCTCACAGAACCTTGGCCATAAGTCACAGCTGATGGTCATGGTACCAATCAGTCATGGTATGCTGGAATCTCGGACCACTCAGACTTATTTCCTATTTAGCAGAATACAATGACAGACACTTGCAGATTTTATGGACAAATAAAAATTGGGATACAGAGGAGTGACGTGTTGAAAAACTACATGACATGCAAATAATGGTGTAAGGATTCTTCTTCATCCCTGTGTTAAGACACCAACAAAAAACTATGAGCTATGTGTGTAATACTGGTACTGATCTTGTTGTTTATGTTACTGCACTCTTTGTCTGCAGGAATCAAAAACACTTGAAAAGAAAACCATGGAATTTGAAGACAAAACCGAAGAACGAGTCATTAAGGATCTGAGTAAAATGTCTAAGAGAGGTAAACTGGAGGTAAGTTGATGGCATAAGGTGCAGGGCACCAGGCATTCACATTTTACCAATAGATTGTCAGGTTGAATGTACAATGTAAATAGTCCTAGTTACATGCTAGATCTGATTTTAAACTAATACAGTAACATTTTACTTCAGTGATTTTCTCTGGCTCAGCAGTGTTCTCCACAGACTTTTTCTTTGGGAGGGCGGCATGACGTAATAAAAATGGCGCCCGTCGATATGACGTCATCAAAATGGCGCCCGTTGGTTTATGACGTCATCGCACGTGAAAGGAAAAAACACCCGAGATAATCCTTTTCTTAAAAATAATCTTATTAACCCCCGGGCCCCGACACTGGGAGAATGATTGACATCCATTTCATTCTGTCGAAACAACCTTGTTGTAAAACTAATTCAAAACCTACAATTTGTTATACATTTTGCTTTGTGCGCCGCGCCAAAAACATCTGAGGGATATGCCGCTCAGTGTTGGCTTTTAGAAAGCTGGATTTCTATGCGTTGGTGGTGATCGGATAGCCCACACACGTTAAATTTTCGAAACGGAAAAAAAAAAAATAAAAGATTACAAAAAAAAATTTTTTGGACGATCTTATCCCCTAATTTCTGCCCGCAATAATACCTTTTTCATCAACAACCATTTTCATGGATTTGTGATTAGAGGTTCCGTTGTTTAGAACTTCGTTTTCAATAAAATCGTCGAGATTCAACGATCGGTAAACAACGCACGGTACGCACATTGAGAACAAATTCAATGAACTTTGCCCCGCAACGCCCTCTATCGGCAAAAGTTGTCAATGTTTGAATATCCTTCAAGGCTGTACATTGTACCAATCTGCAGGCGTGCGGCACAGTGTGTTGCAATTCTTTATCGGCTCGTGAACGTGTACTGCGTTGGAGTCTAGCAAGCTCTCTTATGAATATGGTAATCAACGGCCAATCACAGCGTGCGGAATGTTGGTTAGCTTGGACTTTGGACCGTGTGTGTTGTGTATGCGCTATGCATGGACTACCGACTGAACGTTGTTTTGGGCCGATGCATGTGCAGCGGTGGATACTCAGCAGTCAGAACCATGTGATTGTGTGTGCATCGTGTTTTAACGTTTGTATACTACTAAAATGAACGATCGCAATTCCAATGCTGCCGCTTAGAAGTCGGGATTGGCTCGTCGGCTACTCGTTTGATCGTATTAAGTGCAGGCTAAAAATAGTCTGTTTGTCATTTTTTTGGCAGGGCGGCCTTAAACTTTGGGAGGGCGGCCCGCCCTCCCAAAATACGTGTGTGGAGAACACTGCTCAGCTTCTATGCATTTTTTGCTGGTAGTTGTCCTGTATTTATAAAAACATGTCAGACTACTGTAGTTCAGCATTCAAGCCACAATACTCTTACAGGACTGGTATACATTTACCTCCATAGTCTAATGGTAAATTGGTTTGGTGTGTTGTACTGAATCCATACAAGACATGGATAGAGTTCAGATATGTCAGAAAGGTTGGTGGTAAGAGCCAATAATGTTCAGTACATTTAGCATAGGTTTCAGATATTTGGTTCACACATTCCATTTCAATTTGGAATTGTGTAATATCAAGAATGTGGAAGGCTTTAACTTAGTACTTGTGGTTTTTCATATAACATCATAACATCATGTATCGGGCTAAGTTAAATAAATTAGTAAGGTTATTTTTATGAAATTGTGTTGAGATTTTTAAAACAAATCTATTTTAAACATATTTTTCTCGTTTCAGATTTTGAAGAAGGAATCACCTGAATTTCAGGAACTTGTGGAAGATTTTAAAGTCAAGGTATACCCAGTTCAACAATGGAGTCATTTTACTAACTCAAATGAAATAGCTTGCCTGAATAGAGGCAGTGGGGCAATCTCCATAAGTACAGAAGAGATTCCAAACACCTATCCACTCTATCCAATCAATGTATATTGAATAAGGGTACTAGACGTTGCCAATCTAGAAGTTACTACAGTATGTAAATACCTTCCCTGAACAATGTGATATAATAATAGCACAGTCTCTAGTCTGAGGAATTACAACTTGAAACCTCACTTGTAACCAGGCAAGTCATTGTACCAGACATTATTTGAGAATTGAACTGAATAAATGGATTGTTACTAAGCAAGCTTTGATAACATCTTATTTGGGGATTTTTGCAGTTGAAGTCAGTGATTGAAACATTGCATCCACTTCTTGGCATGGTAAAGGATGGACACATTCCACATGGACCGGGTGCTGACTTCATTAATACAAAGTTCAAGCTGTACATGAAGTAAGTAGGTCTTTGTACATATGTACATGTAGATACACTCCCTGTCCTACTGACTATATTTGAGCATTCCATAGTGAAAACATTGTAGTGTAGACTTAGTTCCAAGTATGTGATTGTGGTTTTGTGTCAACCTGATATTCAATACAGTATTGCCTGAAATAGTGCCCTCTTGTAGATTTAACTTCAATTACATACTTGGGAATCCTGTTCACAACCTACATGTATGGCGAATTAGTCCAAAAGTGTGCGAAACAATCTGATTGGTGGGAACTGCAAAAGCCTTCGATAAAAAAATGAATATTCAAATTTAACTGTGTATACTACAGGGATATAGTACAGAGATACAACATCAGTTCACATGCAATTACATTCTGCCACTGCTTAATAATTCAATTGCAGCTTTCAAATAAACAAATTAAATGAAATTGGTTTATAAAAATAAAAATGAAAACTAGAGATAGTGATTGTGAACAATCACAGAGCTGTTCCGTTCTGTTGACCATAAAAGTTGTTTTTGTAGCTCGAGAATGGAACTAATTACTTTGTGTATATCCTGTAATCGTGTTTGAAATGAATGCATGTGATCATGCGTATTCATCGCAGTGTAAACAAATCAAACAAGATCGGATCTTGTTTGAAACTGAAAGTAAAGGTCAAAGTAAGCTACAAATCATTACGAATTTATGACGTGTGGTTCGGGAGATACGGGTTTTTCGAGCTATGGGGTCACGGTTACCCAAGGCTAATCCCCAATGCCCATTAGGAGTCTCTAGAACTGAAAAAAGTTTGAAAATCAGGTGTGTAGTGCTTGAGAAATGGAACCACTTCCGGTTGACCCGGAAGTAAAGGTCAACATGGGGTCACGGTTACTCAAGGCTAATCTCCCATGCCCAAGGAGTCTATAACTGAAATAAGTTTTGAAATCGGCTGTGTAATTCTTAATTTTGTAACCTTATTGCATATAGCCTTTTTAAGACTTGTTAATTTGAATTGTTTTCGGCCTATATCGGCTGCTTTAATTCGAATGTTTTTACAATAAACCATATATATAATATGGTCCCACTTCCGGTTGACCCGGAAGTAAAGGTCAACATGGGGTCACGGTTACCCAAGGCTAATCTCCCATGCCCAAGGAGTCTATAACTGAAAAAGTTTGAAAATCGGGTGTGTAGTGCTTGAGAAATGGTCCCACTTCCGGTTGACCAGGAAGTAAAGGTCAACATGAGGTCACGGTTACCCAAGGCTAATCTCCCATGCCCAAGAAGTCTATAACTTAAAAAAATTTAAAAATCGGTTGTGTAGTTCTTGAGATAGGGTCCCACTTCCGGTTGATCCGGAAGTAAAGGTCAACATGGGGTCACGGTTACCCAAGGCTAATATCCAATGCCATTAGGAGTCTATAACTGAACAAAGTTTGAAAATTGGTTGTGTAGTTCTTGAGATATGGTCTTACTTCCGGTTGACCCGGAAGTAAAGGTCAACATGGGGTCACGGTTACTCAAGGCTAATCTCCCATGCCCAAGAAGTCTATAACTGAAAAAAGTTTGAGGATCGGGTGTATACTTCTTGAGATATGATAGAAAGAAGTTTGGCTAATTAAATATTCATACCGCTGTCACGTGAATAATTAAGATTGTTTGTCAATAATATATAAGGATTACTTCTGGGCGAATGAGATAAGTCCCATTCTTGATTGGCTTTCCCAGTTCCCTAACCATTTTCCAGACTAACTGAGTAATTGTAGGTGACTGGACCTAATCAATAAGCACAGCTTTGTAGCCACGGTTTGTGTTTGAACCACCTAAACGTATTTAAAACGATTTATTTTGTACACAAAAAGAAAATACGCCTACAAATGACGTCATGATGACGTGACGAAAAATGTTAGAACAGATTTCACATCTACAATACAAGACAAGTCCATAACTGAAAAAAGTTTGAAGGTCGGATGTATACTTCTTGAGATATGGTGTTAACCAGATTGGCTAATTAAATATTCATACAGCTGTCACGTGAATAATTAATTAACAATTTTAATCTAATTACATCTAAAATTTAAGTCAGGGCCTAAGCTTTACAATGGTATATGATTTGTCTACTTTTGATTATTTTAAGAAAGACATATGGCATCTGAAAGAGACACAGGTTAAGTCAATACGATTTTAGGGAAAGAAAGAATAATAAGAAATAAAATAAAAACTCGACGATTTCAAAAGCTGTTCCGACTGAAAGGTCGGAACAGCTAATAAATACGTTTGAGGCGAATCACCTCGTGATTCCATTAAAACCATATGTATCACATTTTTTTCTATTAAGAATTTGTATTTTTTTTTTCAATGTTTTTAGTTCTCATATTATTTAAGCAACAAATTTTAAATACTAGTACCTTTCAAGTACTGTAAATAAATTAAGACCAATGAAATATAACAGAAACTGCTTAAGTTATTGTAACCCATTAGTAATAGATGCATCCTACAGGGTTTTTGTGGCCTTCTGATTGGCCATCTCTCTGGCATCAGTGTCATGTAAATTTCAGTTATGGAAACATGACTTTTCCATATACACATGAGGCTCAAGTCTGAGATAGCGAGTGAGGGCGTGTGATAGCAAATAAAGGCAAATTACTTTTGCATGTGTGATGCAGGCAGACTTGAAATCGAGTCTAATTGTAGTGCTTTGATAAAATATATTCTATGTGTTGCCCAGCTGGTCAACATGCTACATTCTTGGTCATTCACCCAAAGAGACCTCACCCTGTAGAGTACAAATGCCGTTTTCTTACACATTTCAAAGGCCTTTGACACAATGCCGTATCCCGTATCACATCGTACTTGAAAAACTTGCTACTTCTTTAAATGTCCAGGCGATTGGAGCATTGGGTTCAATCATTTCTGACAGGCCGGAGACAACAGGTCCTCTTCAGGGGCGGAGTCTCCTCCTGGGTTTTAACATTGCTTCTGGTGTGCCACAGGGCAGAGTTCTAGGGCTGTTATTGTTCAATCTCTTCATTAATAATTTATCCCATTCAATTTCTTCTAGCTGTGTTTTGTTTGCTGATGGCATTTTGTGATGAACATATGCTTCATTTTTACTCAAATAGGCTTAGAAGCTGGAATGATGTCAATGAAATGACATTCAGTGTTACTGTAAGAAAAAACCCAAAGTCATAACACAAAATGCAAGCACTTTTAACCTAGGTACTCTAGGTATGGCCTAGGTACTCTTAAACTACTAAATCATTTATTCAGACACAATCCAACTTTGAACATTCTGAAACTCATGATTGCTGGTACAGATACACTTACCAAACTGTACTGTAAAGGAGTTTGGAACTCCTATGTATGTTGGTGTAACCCTTACTAGTGGTGTAATCTTTTCCAATACAGCTACTGTGTGAACATCAGTTTCTACATGACGCTGAAAGCCAAGCATGTTCCTGTACATAATCATCCAGTAATTGCTAGAATTCTCGCACATAAAAAGGTATGTACATTGTCTTTGTACTAATTTCAAAAGCTACATGCTACAATTATTACATGTTGCATGAATTTCATTCTTTTTTTTAGTGGTATCATTCTTTGCAAATACTCAACACATACATGTATGTATTACAATATAATAATAATAATAATAATAATTTGGGAGACTAATCATCCTTACTGGCAGCTAAGAGCTGAATTGCGAAGGATGCGGCTACAACGTGTTCGAGAAGCAGGCATGCAAGGGCGCCTTTGGCAGCCAGCCACATCAACCCATTATGACCACGGAGCACAGCCAGAGATCGAAAGTGTTTGTTTTTTTTCCGAGGGAGGAAAACCGGATGGTCTGGAAAACCCTCGTGGCACAGCAGAGAACCAACGCACAACTCAACTCACATATGGCCCTGGCCGGGTATCGAACCTGGGTCACCTTGGTGAGAGGCGAGCGCTTTACGCACAAGCCAACCATGCCACCCAACTCTAATTACTCTAATCATGAACAAAGATGCAGCTAATCCAGAAAGACAGGGCCTGTTCTCTTTCCCGATGCCCCCTGGGTGTTTTAATACACAATGCACTAAACATTCTATCCAAAAGACTATGGTCTGAAATTAAGGGGCTTTATCATGTCCAGACAAACCAACAGTCATGACAGTGCATTGAATGGTATTCCATCCAATCATTGTCAATAGTCAATAGTGCTTAACTTGGTTCTTGTGCTTCTTGCTCATCCATCCATTGAGTAACCAAAGACTACCTTGACATACTTATCATTGTATTTATTTCAGTTAATAAAAGAATTAGAACCACTTGACCAGCAGTTGGAAGCAGAGATAGAAAAGCTTCTAACTACAACACCACAAGAATCATGCATCGGTAAGAATGAGATATTTTGCCACAAGACTGAGTCATCTGTTCCCAAACTTTGTATCATTTCAGCATTTCACATAGTCACAAAGTTTCCTTTGACAAGTTGTAGATAATTGAGATTTGATAAGTTACATATGTCATAAGTTCACAGCACATCATTTGACATACATCAGTTTTAACTAAGGAACTAAAAACATCCCATTGCCTTGGTAAATATTATTGGATGTGTAACAGCAGTTTATATTACATTTTTATGTTTTTAAGACCTTACTGTTGTTTAAATTGTTCATTTTCATTTAGTTATGCCTAGTGAAATAAAATAATTCCTACATTATGTCATTTGCTATCGGCTGCATTGGCAAATAATTGTTAAACTGCTTGAGGAGACCAACAGTTAGACTGTGTTTGTTTTACCCAAGATTCTGATATTATTTAGCACAGCAAAACATCAATCCTAAAGTCCCATTTCAAGGTAGTGCTTCCCTGTGCAATTGCCAGTGTGTGATTTCTATCGCTTGCAAAACCCAGTGATCTTGTTCCTTACTCGTTGCAAGGTTGCAAGCATGCTTGTTTAACCCTTTAGCCCTCATACCGCCCACAGGCGCCCTGCGTATTACTCCGCATACCGCCCGCAAACGCCTTCGAAGTTTGACAAGTTGTATTTTTAGTTCTAACATGCGATTAAAACGCTGCCAACGGCCGTAGATAGAGCACTTTCTCAACATGACAATAGTCTAAAAATAGCATATGGTGCCCATAAGAAAAAATGACGATGTCCACCTCCAAAGGTTCAAAGGTCGGAAGTCCTATCACCAATGCACGTGAAACACAACAAGTAGCTGGTTTTTTTTGGTGTGGTGTGGACCGTATTATACCTACCACATATCTTACGCACATGTACACAGTAGTGGCGACCTTCCGCTTCTTTCGCGATAAACTTTTGGTGTTTTTAAACACGGAATACCGTGATTTGTTAGGATTTTTTCAAAGGGTTTGAGGTACAGAAGTTATCTGTAGGTAACAGAGGCACTCGTATTCATTTTCAAAGGTATGTTGTGACTATTCTCAATAGATTTTGTAGCTTTTTTTCCCTTTGAGATGACGGTACAGTTGAGAGAACTTGTGTGTACACTTTCCATGTAACAAACGTTTACTTCATACGCAAACAATGTTTTCAAATTTCCGTTGATTTCTCTTATGTTTCCAACCTCAAAGCTTTATTTTGGTAACACAAACAAAACAACTTGGAAAAATATTCAAGAGATAATTTCATCCTCTACAAAATAAACTCAACTTGTAACACAAGAAAATAATCACAACGAAAGTTATCCCAGGATTACTAGGTACAGCCGAAAATCTTGTGAATTTCCATGGCGCGCTGAGGAGTAATGACGCTATGTTTAATAATGCGTGAGTGCTAAAGGGTTAATGGGTACCATACTATGAACCACTGTTAAACTCATCAAGGACTCGGCATGAAGGTTTGAAGGCTACTGATATGATTGTTGAGTTACAAGAAGTCCATTTTATGCTTATCTAATGATAATGGTTTATTTTCACAGGGAATGCAAATCAATCTCTTGGATCACCAATGCAAACAAGTGACAGCAGTGAAGATGACAATGAAGAAAAAGTAATAAGAAATGTGAAAACAAAAAACAAAACAAAACATGGAAAGACGAATTCAAAGAAAATTTCTTCAAGAAAGAGTGTAGCTGTCACTGAGTCAGTGGAGATGGAGCCGAGTAGGAAAGAGCAAGCAACAAAGACTCAGGATAGAAGACTGACCTCTGATGAGCAGAAAGCATTGGAGTACTATGAGAAGATGGCAAAGGAAATTGAAGAGCGGAAAATGGAAAGGAGGAGGCAACAGAAGTAAGATTTTATTATAAAATGTACACAGGGATTAGTTTTTTCCCATAAATCAGTCGATTTGGAAAAACCAACTTGGAATTTCAGCTTTGAAATTCTGTCTTGACTTATATTTTCAGAAACAGGTCTTCCAGTTATTATTTTGTAAATGGTTAGAGCTGTTAATCTTTCTAATGTTTAAAAGAGTTGCATGGTTTTTCTTTTAAATACAGAATCAAGGTGTTTTCAGAAATACCGTCACAGAACCCTGCCATGTTTACCGTAATTTCCTGCGGATAAGACGCGTCTTATCTGACTTTCAATGGTTAAAAAAAGTCACTGCGTCTTATCTTCCGATGCGCCTTATCTGATTTTGATTGAGTTCATTGTGATGATTACATTGTAAAATCTTACATTTATACTGCAAAATAGTTCCTTTATTTCGTCCAGGGTAATTCTACATGTCACATTTTTATTAGAATAAAACCTACACCGTTCACATTTTTGACGAAACTTACCGAAGAACGAAGTCACTGGCCATGCTTCTGCCCAAAATAATAATAACAATACCGTCGCGAATGAGCGACGATCAATGGATGCTGCACACAGTACACTGCTATATCACATGACTGGTACTAGTCTTTATTACTCAAGTTGTTTTAGTATGTTATCGTGAAATGCTTTCGCCAACAGAGGGCGTACGTTCTTCTTGTGAAAGCATTATTAAGAAAGCGCCCTCTAGCGTTCGTTGGTTCTTGCATGTATTGCAGCATTCAGCGAAGACTAGCAAAGACCAGCAGCCCATTCATTGGGAAACGTTGGGAATACGTGTGTCTGCGTGCGCTCGTTGAGTAAAAAGAAAAACTGTTAAGCTATTGTTTTAGAAAAAATCTTTAAAACGAAAATGGAAAAAATAATAATGAAAAAATAGAAGTGAAATTCTACTTGTCTTTGTGATAAAAAAATGATGATCCCTTTGCGCTATGGTAAGTGTGCTTATACCATCACAACAACCCCTGTATGTGTTGATGTTCCAGCAGTATGGGACTTAGCGAGCTTGTGTATATGTTCAGGATATGTTGCGCCTTATTCAGCAGTGCGCCCTATCTGTTAACCCTTGAATTTTTTTAGGTAATTTGAGGGTACTGCGCCCTGTACGCCGAGCGCCTTATACGCAGGAAATTACAGTAAATATGTCTCTGTTGAGCTACAGGGCTTTATTGTAGTCTGGCAAAGTATCCTTGCCAAAATATTTCCGGACACCAACTCAACAGAAAATGTTGGAAATATTCAAAATGGGGACAGTGGAATGATGGAAAACGGAAGATGGATTTGAAAACGTAAATCTATAATTTGAGAATTGCGGTAAAATAGTTATTATTATTATTATTTCAACTCTTCAGAAAAAAAGAATTACAAGTTTTTTCCTAGTTCCGGATTGTGCACTGCTTTCTTGCCATGAACAAAACTTGCCTTTCTTTGGCAAAGCTATTAGATTTGCATAGGCATCTGAAATAGCCTCAATGATTGAAAAATATGAAAAGAGAATGTACAAAAAACATAGAGCAGTTTTGAACTGAAATGTTGTGTAGTCTTATAGATAGTAGCAGCTGTAACGTTGACAATTAATTTGATGTTTTGAGCTACTTGTTATGCTCACATGGGAAATAAAACAAACAAAAGTTTAGTGGAGTGTTCATTCTAAAAGAAAAGACAAAGAAACAAACTGAGAAGTCATTACTCATGAAACACGGCCTAAAATAGGAAGGAAAAGGCTACAATTTTACAAACTGTACCCCTAGGGAGATATATGTGAGTTTACAAAAGGAGTGATCTTGTACATTCCAGGGCAGTTCCTCTCAGTTCAAGATGCACTGGTCATATGGGAAGTTTGACGTTTTATTTCATAATGTGACATGAAATCAAGAATTTTAAAACATAACAGCTTAACAAGTTTTGAAATCTACCTCTTTTCTTCATATCAAAATCGTATGTTGCAATTTCCATTAAATGTAAGATTTTATTTGTGATGTTTACCATTGAACTGTGAACAAATTGTGCCTGCAGGTAGTCCAGGCTTCCTTTGCTCTTTGTAAACACATGTAACATGATCTATACACAAATGTACCAAATATATAATGCGGCTATATATGTATGTGTTTTTTTTAGTTTGCAAACATGCAACTTGATTTCCCTTTTTTAAAATATTGGTGCCTAGAAAACTGTTAGCACAGTACACATTGTAGTGTGCTTGATCATTGATTATGCGCATGAGCTAAATTGTCTATTATGGCTGTGTGCCCGTCCACCTTCAATTTCAGGCCTTTCAATTTTTTTACCATCTCATCCTTGGAAAACTCTGCTTAACTTTAAATATCTTCATCAATCTTTGGGACTTCTTTTCAAGACTTGATGCGGATAGTGCTCAAGGCATTTGTCAAGACTCTGTTTCATTCCATGAATGATGCACGGTTGTATAAATAAGCACACAAGCAACTTGATATATTGTGAAAGCAAAACAAGGGTTAAGCACAAACAAATCTTGCAGTGTTTGTTTAGTTCTATATTTTTCTATTATAATGATTTAAAAGGAAATTAGTTGGTCAGATAATGAAATTGTTGATTTCAAATGAAGTGAAACATTCCTGATTGTTTAATTTACACAGGGAGTTGGATGGCAAAGTTCAAGTAGATGAAGTGGAACAAGAGGAGGAAATGGAAGATGGCAAACGAGCCATCACTTATCAAGTCAGTAATCATTGCTTCTACCTGTCTCTTCTTGTAACATTTAATTAAAAAGGGTTCACATGGTGCTGCAAAATTCTCTTGATTGTATTTAAGCTACATGTACATGTACATGTCTCCAAACGTTGAGGTTCTGGTGTTGATGTCTTCCTTGAGGGATGAGGTTCTGGTGTTGGTGTCTTCCTTGAGGGATGAGGTTCTGGTGTTGGTGTCTTCCTTGAGGGATGAGGTTCTGGTGTTGGTGTCTTCCTTGAGGGATGAGGTTCTGGTGTTGATGTCTTCCTTGAGGGATGAGTTGACCAATCTGTTTGAAACATTAAGACATACACTTTACATGTTCTTCAATCCCCATCCTTTATAGAAACAAAACAGTTATTACATGAATGTCATCCCATAATAGTTATTCTCTTTAAAGCATTCAGAATTCTCCGGAATTCTGCAAATTAGAAATGGTGTTGGGTTTTTTTCAATTAATTTCATTTTTACCTTTTATGGCCAGAAACTTATTGCCTGGCAGCATGATTTGTACAGAGTGCAAGTCTATGTCAAGAGTAATACTTTCAACATTATGTGTGCTTCTTTTATGAATACAGTTTGTTACTAAGCGCACAAAGCAAGTCTCTTGGCTTTTCTTAATTGCACTAGAACTTCAGCCTGTTTTTTTTACTTGATTTTCTTTTCAAAGTGCACTCACATGCCAGCTACTACCGTTTAATTTATGCACAGATTGAGATCTTACATGTGGTTTTTCTTGCAGATTTCCAAGAACAAAGGACTGACACCACATAGGAAGAAGGAACAGCGAAATCCCAGAGTCAAGAACAAAATGAAGTTCAAGAAAGCTAAAATCAGACGCAAGGGGCAGGTATGTATTAACCGAAAAAGTACACTGCTGTTTGAATCCAATCCAATTTGTTTCGCCTGCGACAGCCATGATGATCAAGATGAATGTAGTTTGCCAAAGTGTTGATATTATAGTTAGACATGTGATTGTGTATCTAGAAAGACAATTTTCATATATTTACTGCAAACCCTCTCTAGGATTGTAATTGAATGTTCTGTGTGCAAAGTTTGAATCCTGCTTGGTTGAGTTGAAGGCGATGCATTAGAGTACACTTTGGTTAATGGTACATGTAGCTTACTAATTCGGTCTGCATGGCATGACAGTACAGCAAAGGTCAAGTAGTTCCTCCTTGAAGTATGTCTCAGGTTTCCGGGTGATTAGTTTTGATTGATGTCACACCCATCATAAACCACACTTCAGACACCTGTGGACTGATAGATGACTCAACTGCTGTAAACCACACTTCAGATACCTGTGCACCTAGGAAATCGTCATACTGTACTTCTGTCATGGTCTTTAATTGTTTAATAATACTAAACTAAAAGTTCAAATTAAATTTGCCGGCATTTTTTGAATTGTTTAATTTAATTTATTATTTTTATTTTTTTCATTCTTATGTTTAGGTTCGAGAAGTGCGTAAGGAGTTAGTACGGTATGGTGGTGAGGTGTCTGGTGTCAGAGCTGGAGTCATTAAAAGTATCAAGATTAAATAATTTGAAGTCGTTTTGCCTTGAAATCAAGTAATGTGAACAAAGAGCTCAGATGTCTACTAAGTAGCTATGGATTATGTAACGCCCCAAAATTAATTATGCGTGAAGGTTCTAGGGCCCCCTAGCCCATGATGGAGTCCAGGGTAGAAAGGTCCCATACCATTGCGAAAAAAATGGGTTTTCTTCATATTCTTTTCTTACCTATTGAGGAAGCTGAAACTTCACTCTCATATTCCTTGTGTCCTGAACTCTATGCCTGCTGGGTTCAGAATGGTTAATTTTATTCTTTGATGATATTATATGTGAAAATAAAATGGAAATTGACGCCTCCGCTGTGACATCCTGAACTGACATGTTTGTGCGTACTTAGTTTGTAGATGAATAGCAACCACAAAAGAGGGCCAAAGACGGTCGGGTTTCTATACATGTCGTGCATGGTCACAACTCCGACTTATTTTCGGAAATAATGTCATTCTTGGATATATTTGTTATTTGTGACCTCATCAAAAGTGTAATTAAGGACATTAAGAATATATGAACGGAATTTCAGCTTCTCAAATCAGGTTCAGCTTCTGAAAAATTGTGTTTGCATTGTACAGAAGCTTTATACCCAGGACGTCGGTGCAGTGCAACAGACACCGACATCCTTTTTAGGGCTAGGGCCCCTTCTAACTATTACAGGTGTTTTTATAGAGGGACTTTATGGTCAAATTAAACACTTTTCTAAAATATTCTTTCAAAGCAAGGGTTGAAATGTCATTGGATGTCAACAATAAATGGGTCTGTACATTCCACACAGGAATTCTTTCTTAGTCAAAGGTCAAACTGAAAGGAGTTTTGATTGAATGTTGAGGAAAATCATGAATGGACTAACAAAATTCCCATACAAAAATGTACAGACCCATATGTTTGAAATGTAATTTTATTGGATGTCAATCAATTTTGCACTGACGAGTATCAAGAACAATGACATTTTTACACCACTGTGAGGTTAGAGACTTTTAATTTTCGGCCTACTTTCATAAGTACTCTATGTATAGACTGTGCAAGTCGCACATGTATTTTAACTTTGACTGGTTGTAACATCCAAAATCAGTTGTTGCGTTTTTTTTTAGGTCTACAGATAGTTTTCTTGAATATGATTTCATTTCAGAGGGAAATATTCCACAGATAATATGGTTCTAGTATGAACTTCATTTTCAGACTGAAGTTTAACGTTTTTTATCCCTACCAATCCGGTATAATATCTTTAATAAGACTTGACGATTTTGCCCAACTGATGTTTATGTTATCATTAAACCTGTGCAATGGTTGCACAAATTCAGGCATAATTTGCAAATAGGGTTTCTAAAAAATAAATCATTTGTTTAAGACATCTTTACAACACAAGTATCCTCATCTCAAGTTTCAATTTTGTTTCATTGTAATTTTCGATAAATTATTTGAGGTATCAAATTGTATGAAATTGTATTTATAAAAACTTGCCGAGTATTTTTTCTTTTCAAGAATTTTGTATAATTAGTATAAAGATTTGATTTCATAAAAAATTATAGTTTTTGCTTGACTTTTTTATCTCGTTTTCAATACATGCGAGACTTTCATCACAAAGCGGAATTTAACCTTAAAGCCCTTCTTTTAACACCAAAGGTGTATATGATTTATGTGTTGGTTAGCCGAATACCTAAATACTGTAGCAATCAAGAGGTTGCTGGTTCAAGTCTTGCATCATCCAATCCTTCGTTGCTCTCTCCCCTGCTTATTTGTGTGTACAACCAGATAAAAAGCCTGTGCCTGTCCCTGTTTATGTGACTGCCCGTTCACATATCATTGGCCTATCAGCACACAGCAATAGATGTATACCCACAAACTGATGGCTGATTCGATCAATCCACCAATGTGGTACATAGTTGCATTTGTTTTTTCAAAAACCATGATATGTTTTTCTACATCCATAGTAGTTACACCAAAGAACTGGACAGTAGTCTTCTATTAAAATTTCATAAGTTTTATTTTAACAAAAAAGTAGTACCATAAATAACAATAATATTAAGTTAAACAAAACAACTTCATAAACGTTTTGGCTCATAAAAATAAACAAAACAATTCACAATGCCTTGTTAACGTTTCATTCAGTTAAATACTTACATGGAAAAGCTTATGATTGCAGTTTTTAATTAATGCGCAATTCAGATGTCTGTTATTCCGACTGCAAAGCACACCTTTCAATGATTTGTCTTCATTAGTTTAGACATGTCAAACTTATTTTGTATTATAATGGCAACATAAATATGGTCACATGTTTGGCTCACAGTGACTGATGCTATTCTTCTAATTCTTCACAATCATCAGTCTTCCATACTCCAGTGGCTACAAAGGGTAAGACATCAAATCCATGTAATTACATTCTGATACAGGACTACCTCACATGTCGACCCCCCCTAAATCAAGGACCTCTCTTTATTCTCACGTTTTGATGTCCTCGTGCTGTCGAAACACCCAGATCCCTTTTTGTTAAAGTCCTTGGTGTCACTCGATTTATCTCCATAAACACATACACATGTAACTTGAGTAACCAGTTCCTACATCATATTCACCCTTTATCTTCTCTACATACAAAACAAAACATAATAATAATTTAAAAAAGTATTGAACTACTTGTGTAAAAGAAACAAATTTTCCAAATGTCCTCAATTTGTTCTTATCTGATGTCTGTTGTATTTATGTGTACTGCACATGCATCACAGCATACTCCAAGTTACACTGATACATGTATGCTTTTATTTGATGAATTTTATTCAGTTAGATAAGAGGGCACTTTCATGGAATCCAAACTAGAGCAAAAAGAGCCTCATTAGGGCAGTGGCAATTTGACCCAAGCTATGTTAACAACCATTAACATGTATAGCAACTTGCAATAAAACCAATGGATTAAATGGAGAGGCCACATTTCTAATGAACCAGAAACTTCCAAAAAGGCATCAGTTGGCGGGAAATGATAGTAGATTGTCACCTTAGCTCTACCCTTCTTACCCCCAACATGGTAATAAATACAACAGTAAAACTGCACATGCACTTTACACATGGTTCCGTGCATACATGTAATTGTCTAATCTTTGTAAAATGTTAGCTTTGTAGGAAAATGGGAGTGTGTCTTGGAAAACATATGGTCCCTATTTGAAAAGTGGAAGATAGGGAAAACTCTTTAAAAAGAGCACAACATTATAAATTACAAATGACTATGTACGGAAGTACTGAGTGGATGATTTGAGCCCCCCCCCCCCCCTTTGAAAAGTGATTTTCCATCTGAATTGAATTGAATACAGCTGAAAATTACTGAATGCAGCTTGTAATACTCATACATGTATGTATATCAAACAAAGACAAAACAAAATCACAAATGTAATGTAACTATACAGTAGTAAATAATATGCAGTTATTTCTTAGGATGATTAAGTTCTGGAAAAAACACATGTCAATGACAATTAAGTTATCAGACAAATACATGTTTTCATTAAGCACACAATGCAAACACCATGATGTATCTGACCTCAAGCCACGATGGCCAGAAGGCCACAAACAATTCTGAATTCCTCATTTTTAGTTGGAAGTTGGTAAATAAAAGAAGCACATGCTGCCCATGCTCCCTCTGAATGTACAAAAGAAGTTATTCTTCTCAGTTAAATATCAGTTTACATTTAATTGTTTACTTTTAAATAAAAAGGAAGAGTTTAAAAAGAGGAATACTAGCTTTGCATGGAGTTTGGCAGTAGCTCTTTCCATTGGCACATTTGATTTAACATAATTCAACTTTTTTACAAACTATATGGTACCATGGATGTGTAATCTGTCTCTTGAAAAATTTAAACTTACGTTAAACTTCAACATGAGAAAAACAAATGGAAAACATAGATTTTCACCAAATGAACTTGTTTTCAATGTTCACCAAATGAACTTGTTTTCAATGTTAACAATAACATGCAAATCTAATTATGAAGATTACATTTTGTTGCTGAGTAGGCTCCATTGGTCTGAACAGTAAAACTGGATCACCCCCGAAAAACCCAACAACTTTAACCATTAGCATGAAATTTATCTGTGTTGGTAATTTGATACAATTTAATATTAAACTTTTGATCACAACACTGGAAATATTTCCGTACCTGTAATTTTCAACTGAAACTCCGGTCTTCATCAGCAGGATGACCAGGATGTAGCATTGATATGATTGAGAGGTCCCTTAAGACAAGGTTTTTCAAAGTATCCATATATAGAATCACCGGGCCATCACGTAGATAATTCACAAGTAAACCTAGACAAAGAAGCTTGTTACTTCAAAAGGGGGGTGAAAGAGGCAGCTTACATCAGAGCCTACAAACGTTCCCTGAATCGGGACGGGGGGCGGTACAAACCCCCAGAAGTCTATGACGCGGTCACGACGTGTCTGCAAGGTCACAGATGCTACATCTGGGTCATCCTGCTCTCAAAAATTACTGGTATGGAAATATTTCTAATGTTGGGATCAAAACTTTAACATTAACTTGCAACTTTAAATATGTATTTAAGATAATAAATACTTTTTAAATACATTTGACATTCCAAATTATCCAAAAAAAAAGGAAAAATATAAAAGTGGTTAAATTAAAGTATCTTAGCCTACATGTTTGTAAAACAGATTATAATATTAAGTTTACAGTTCATGTACATTAAGAGAAAATGTAGATCTTTAATCCATTGTTTTTCCCTATTATTGTATCTTTTAGCTACAAAATACACTTCAAATGTACCAATCGATTAAATAGAGTGAGCATGTGATCTGCAAGTATTGGTTGACTACAATGGGATGAACATTGTCGACTAAATGCTGCTTCAATGGCTGTCTGTTTACCTGATTATAGGATACTGAAAACCACTGTTGGTTCTATCAATTACAAGCATCATGTAGCCATACCGTAATGGGAAGGAAGTACATTTTCTACATCTTGGGTGGGATCAATTGACAATCTGTCTATATGGCAACGTGAAGGAGAATTCCAGCAAGGGTAGACCAATATTCTTGGTTTAACTCACAATGAAGGATTTAGAACTACCATTTTGAAGTCATAATATGATATGCATGTAGATCTCAGTGTACATGTAATTGTACTTCTGCATCTTCTAGATGTAGTATCATCTTGGGTTGAACATACATGGAAGCAGAGGGCTACCTTGGGTAAATAATTTGTTTTACTCTTCATGTGAGATTATAAGTAGAAGTGTATCCACTGCTGTCAAATCAGATCTGAAGATTGTGCTTCTTTGTCAACTCTCTGTTCATCATGACATCATCATCCAATTAAATAGTGTTGTTCTCTCTTCTAAGTGGATTCGTACAACATGTACTTCATAATGAAGAACTTGTGTAGGTCAATGTTGCTGGACCACAATGTTCAGTTGTATTGGCCTTCATCTCACTGCTGATATGCAATTATTTGGATCATGTATGTTGGGTTGACTGAGTATTGTGCATTAGAACTCCGATGGCAGCAGAATAATGGTGTTAATTCCTTCTTGGGTTGATCTTGGTTACTGCAATGTCTTGCTTGATTGTCTTGTATTAAGAGTGATCATCACTGGGTCCCAGCTTTATGTACATCCCATTTCCTTCATTTCAGGCATTAAAACGTCCTCAAAGTTAAATACGTTGACCATATTACATACATTGTACATATATTATACTTCATGATGGCCCATCACACTAAAAATAAGTCAAACATTAAAACTGTACCCTGGCTTTGGAGGCACATGGCAAAAGGCAGTGCAGGGACTTAAATGTAAAACATTTGAAGAAAAACATTCAAGCATTGGTTCAATTCTCAGACACCACCTGTTTTTGTAGACACACTTGCTCAATCTAGTGTTTCCTCTGGCCAAATAAAGTAAACTTCTTTCAAATGTGATGGGCACATGTACAATGGTTACACTTAGTATTATGGACTTTATCTTCATTGAGACACCCCTACAATAGCTTAGAAATGGAAAGAATAAAAAGGCAATGATGACATGTACTCTCAATGCACACCTACATGTACATGTATACATACACTGTACATAGCATGTAGCATGTATGTTGGCAAGTCTCTTCCATGCATCTAGGAATATGCACGTAGTTTAAGAATGTATGCAAATAATTTGAAAATTCAGGACATATTTTAAAACATGTATTTCCAAAGTCCATTTTTGTAAAAAAGAAAAGAAGTCAAGCTTTTGCAATGACAAATAAATCCATGCAGCCAATAAGCTGGAAGAGGCAAAAAGAATGTGTAAAATAGAGCAAATTAGTTTGGCCTTACCAACACATCAGCTGCTGCATATCCATACATGAAGTCATGTACATAGAAGCTATTTAAATACTTACTTTATGACTGATGAAACACAATGATAATTGAAATACTTGTTGTTGTTAATGTTGTTGTTGGGAAGGATAATTGTTTCCCAAGTCCTCAATGTTTCTTGCCGACTTAGATAATGTTCATAGCTATGGTGCATTGTTTTTTTTAAACATTCTAAAAGTTGTGCTAAGCCATCCTTTTTGAGGAGAACATTTTAGTTTTTGAGCACTGTGCCAATGACAATCATTATAAATCACTTTAAGTATTCGTTTCAGAATGGAGTGATTCAATGACTTCTAAATCTGGCTAAGTCTGGAAATCTTTTGGATCTTAAAGGGTCTGTATACATGTACGTTTGGTAATGACTTTGAAAATTAATGGCAATAAAAACTTATGTGGTAATGAGTACAGCAGCTTCCGATATATAAAGCATTTTGAGAATCATTTCACTTCAAAGTAATGTAGTTATGGAAAAAATACGCCCCAAAATTTGAATCCGAGAAACGTTTCCGCAGATTGTGTATTCCTGTAGGGAATATTCTTCCTGTGTGGACATATTCGCTCCGTTTTTTCCGGCTATATCTAAAAAACGCAGGTTAGTTTTTACTGTATATATCTCCATTTATATAGGATTAAAACAATCGAACGGTTCCAAAAACCAATGGTATACTTTGCCTCCAAGTAAATGTCTTTTCAAACTTAAACAAGTTATGGACAGTACATTAATTTTTCTTACGAGAATGCCCATTCAAACTAGTTTTGTCAACAATTTTAAGGTTTGGGTTTTGAACTTTGTTTTGTGCTTTCTTTTCAGAAACCTACTGTATATTTATCTCTGCTATACATTGTTTACTTGTACAGGTAAGTTTGTCTATTTAGTGTGAACTAAAGTAACTTAAAAAAAAAAAATCAAGTTTAGAACCATTTCAGATAAAAAGGGAGAAATAAATAGGTGAAAAACATTCCAGACAACAATTAGACATGACATAAACTGACTTCTTACACTTATTGCAGCATTTTGTTTCCATTCAAAAAACATCTCTCAACAAAGTTGAGTATTAAGAACTTGAACAAATGTTGACACAGGAAAAGCCAGAACTTACACATTACAAACCAGTGTGACAAATAGCTACCTTCCTGTCTTTCTCTCTTTAGTTTGTTTGTTGTTGTTTTTGTTTATTTGTTTTGTTTAAAGACATAGTGTATGGATTGATAAACATTGGAAAACATTGTCTGCCCTTTTCAATCATAGGAAGTATTTCAGAAAAGCCGTCACTTTCTTCAATATTGATTTGAATCCTGGCTCCTTAAAACTGCCTCACTGTACATTAGTAGGCATGAAACCATGTTACCTTTCTATATGGCAAACAATTTTTTTAATTTTTGTTGTTGACGAGGATTTTCTTGTTTCAATGAAAAACCACCATTCCTTTGAAGGAGGATGCACTCTGCCGAATATCAATGGGTTAGCTAGTTAATGTTATGTTTGTGACTGGAAACAAATACCGCACACACGATCTGTATACTCACTCAGTTTGTGACTTAGGTGTTCCTGCTGTGTTAATGAAACTCCATCCCCATATCATTGTCATGTGAACTTCAGTCTACAAATCACCATTGATGCTCTGGATCACAGGCACCAAAACTTGTTCTCCATCCACTTTAGAAGTTTTTGACGTTATGGAGTGATGACATCACATTATTGGGCGATATGATTGTAGAAATTGGCTGCATTAAAGCATTCAACCTATTGGCTACTCAAGAAGACATCACTGCTTGGAGTTGTCTGCTCATCTATTACTATTGATGACATAATCCTTATCTCAATTTCCATGGCTCGTTGTGATGTCACATTGGCTACATTGCCAAACAATACTATCCAACTAACTACAAGGCTGGTGGGTCCTAAAAATGCTTGAATATTCACAGCTGTGAATGTGCATCTCAAGACGGATCAGTTATATCCAAATCAGAGCAGATGTCAAAAGTTTTTGTTAAGACAAATCATGTACTCAAACTAACAACACAATTCCCTGACAACAAAACAGTTTTCTTGTGTAATTACTAATGACATGTCCAGCGATAAATATCCACCTGTGAATATTATTCTTGAAATCCAGAGTCTACAACTGCACAATGCAATGAGTCCTCAACATTGACCAATATGTTTGCCGTCATACTAAACCACTGACACCCATGCACTGTGACAAACACACTGTCAATACAGACCAAAAGTATAACAAGTTCAACAAAAGTATCATTCTGGATAAGAATTAAACTACATCTATATGATAACAGTATTCCATTTTTACATGGCATTTGAGAACAAAGTCACCTTCAAAATGACACAAAGACAGGTTACTGAGATGACCAATATCTGGAATGAATACACACACAGCCTCTTATAAAAAACAACAAATCTACCAAATCTGACCCAAATCACAGTCAATATTTTCTTATTTCAAAGAAGTGAGTTGGAATCCCTTTGAGACAATTTGCAAGAAAAAACATAAACGTCTACAACCCGTAGACAAAATAAAAATCTATAAAAAATGAACTTCATAAATTATGAAAATATCTGGAGCAATCTTCTTTATGCGTTTTTACATTGCTGTATAAGTACATCTGGCACACTCAAATCTGCTGGTACAAAAACCTCATCACTTCCATGGCATGTTTAACTAATTCCTGAAGAATAATGAATGCAGTTATCCTTTGTACAAAGATACCTCAGGAGATCATATCTTGGCTGGAATATTTTTGGGATACACATGGACACCAAGAATCTTCAGGACAATGACCCTACTGCAAGACATCTTCCAGAGTAGACAACTTACTGTACCATGAAACAGGTCCTAAGATCAAAGACAAACCAGTCAAGAATCTACTCCTGGGTGAAAAAACAGGAAAGTCAATCATTGACAAACCTGAATTCTTGTCACGATAAAGAAAAAAATGGAGGGAAAAAAAAGCCAGGAAAAATATCTCCAGCCAAGAAAATTAAAACTATAAAAATGATGTTCTTTGTGATGATCATTTTAAGATCGTCTTCAGATAGTCCTCAATGTTGACCTTCAACTCACGACACTTCAACACAAGTTTACGGATATTGTCTGGCTGTCTGTCATTCACAACCTCCAGAAGGAAAAACTATGGACAAAAATGAGACAAAAATAGGAAAACATTTGTTATAAATGATACTAAAAATTGGCATTTCCTGTAAAGCAACTTTATAACTGTGATGGTGTCAATGAACCTATTCTGTATATTGGTTTATTGTTGAAGCCCAATCATATTTAATATAATTGTGAGAATTTCATAACCTTACATAATGACTTCTAGCAAAAACATTCCCTCATGCAGTAATTTAAGCAATTTATCAGCTGAAAACTTGACTAGTTTGTGTAAGAGTTGTTGTACTTTCACAGGTCAGCTGGTACTATACACATTATCTATAATTTAACAGCACATAACCAAAACATAACAATTTCATTAAATTAGGTTGTCACATATTTTCAATCAGGTCTACTTTGATTGCTGCATTTAACATAAGTAACAATGATTTGGGGGTCTTTAAGTGCTATTTTCTTGACTAGCACAGTATAGTTTCTCTGGAGGAATGCTACTGAAACCAACATTATAATCAGTGTCATATTAAAACTAATCAATTTTTTTGATAAAAACCAATCTTGAATTTTTCTTCAATAAGCAATTTTATATTGTGTGTTGAAACACATCATTAATTTACCGGCCAGATTATTGAACATAATATTTCAAAATGTGTTGAAGTTTAAAACGTCAACCTCTCAGGATGTTTGATATACTTATATTTTTCATTCAAGATTCCTTGAGATTATAGTTGAACTGAAAATGTTGCAATTAATTGAAACAGTAACAATTCAAGTAATGTGTATAGAAGGAAGAACAGAAAAAGTATTACATCTTTCCAGAGGTTTGCTGCAAGAGGAACTGCGTGGAGTGCTTGCTGGTATAATCTCTTGGCCTAAAAAACATGGATAGAAAAACACCAATTGGGCCAGGCCCAGACTATGGCAAAACTTAAATAGATTAAAATAACAGGGTTAGTAATTTAGTAATACTTTGAAAGTACAATTTCAAAACCTTCAACATTGGATTCAGATTCAGAACTTAAATAGAAGTTTTTCAGTTACACAAAACAATAAGCAGGGGTCTGCTTCATCTGTTGAACCAAATACTTGCAAACAATCATAACGTCAAATACATTTGCCATACTAACCTGAAACCATACTGTGTGTTGTTGCACTACATGACAGTTAATAGGCTGTGCAAGTCTCGCGCCTAAGCGAACTTCCGGGACCATCGTGGTCCCAGCCATTATGGAGTTTTACGTTGGCAAAATTTTGTTTCGTCTATAATTTTAGTTCAACGTACTTTATGACCATGAAAATTAAATATGTTGTTGGGAATGTAGTACTAAGTGATAAAAAATATGAAAGTAAAATCAATTCAACAATGCAACGAAGAAAACCCAAGAATTAAACTTGACCTCTGCTTCCGGTTACTTGCAAAAAATTTAGAATTTGTGCCCACCTCCGATCACCAAATTTGTTTTGGTCGCGCGATGATAATCACAAGACGCTGTAATTGCCAGACGCTAAGCCTTTTCATTGCAGTCTACGGTTGTCGAGGCGTCAGCGTCCTCTTTAAACTGCGTCACACGTTAATTCGTACGCCCGTGCGATCATCGCGCGTTTGCGTTTAAACCTGATTTAGTGGTTGCACGTATTCAGGCATGGATTTACAAAAGGGTTTCCTAAAAAGTTCAGATCAAATAAGCATCCTTGTCCCAGAGGGTTGTTTTTGTTTCAACAAAAACTAACAAATAAATTGTGTGTTTATTATGAAAGCTAAAACTTATTTTATGCAAATTGTAATGAGTATTTTTGTTGGTCAGATTGTTTCATAGATCTAATTTAAAAACAATGATTTGATTTCAGAAAAAATATGTTCTTCACTTGACGTGTTTTCTCGCTCCGATACGCGCGAGACTTGCACAGCCTATACTAACATTTGGTGCATGCATGCTGCTGACGACACAAACTTGTGATGCAAACACTAACTACATCTTTAAAGAGGAAGGGAAACAACCAATTCAATTTGTGACGTTCTCATTGTCCAACAGATAGAGTCCTCATGTGAGTGGGGAAAAATTACAAGCCTCTAACCTCATGTTAAAATGGTGTAAATTGCCATTGTATCTGATATCCTTCAAGTGCACATTTAAAACATCTGATGACATCATGCTGAGAAAGATGGGTCTCTACATTTTGCACAGGGATTGTTTGGTTCATTTCTGACTTTCGATAATAGTTAATCAAAACTACCTTGAATTTGACCTTTTGACTGATGACAAATTCCTCCTTGAAATGGAAAGATCCATTTATTGTTGCAATCCATTGACATCATGCTTCAAAAGTCAGTTATGAACCAAAACCCCCCTTACAAAAATGTACAGACCCATTTTTCTCAGAATGATGTCATCAGATGTTTTGGATGTTGACAGACTTTGCAGTGGGAGTGGATGGAATACAATGACAATTTACACCATTTTAACATGAGGTTAGAGACTTGTAATGTTTTCCCCACTCACATGAGGACCCTGTCTGTTGGACAATGAGTACATCACAAAATTGAACTGGTCTTTACCTTTCCTCTTTAAGCTATTTTTAAGACTCTTATCAGTGTCTCAGTGTCTCAGTGTTGTGCTTAAAACAGCACTGCCTTTAAAAACAACCCAACACGCACACAGCTCTTCGTTGCATACACTCTGTGGACATGCCTTTGCTCAATGCACTCAACACTGGTGAAACATTGTATTGACATGTGAAAGTTCACATAGTGTTTCAATTCTCTAAATTATGTGGACTTCGTTTGTTCTCAGGTCCACACTTAAACATTCACAAACAATCCAGTGAAGTGAGAATCACTTACAATGACTGAAATCCTTGTAACTTACCTCAGTTAGTTTTCCTTGGTGAAGACTCAATGCTATAACTCTGCATGAGGGTAAACATATTTCACAAAATAATGCATAGTCATATCATTCTTAATAAAGTGTGTTTTAAACTGACTCAACCAAAGAGTTACTTCCTCTCACAAAATTCAGAATGAAGCTCTTTTTGTAAAAATCAGGTTTGTCTTGTTCTGAAAAGTGAAACTATGATGTAATCCAGCAAAAATGTTGTAATTCCAGAAGTAAACATTGTCATATGAACCTGCCAATGATTCTGCATATAAAACACTAGCTTTGTGTGACCTTTCATGCATGTACCCAGTACATACTGTACATACTGTACATACTGTACATACTGTACATACTGTACATACTGTACATACTGTACATACTGTACATACTGTACATACTGTACATACTGTACATACTGTACATACTGTACATACTGTACATACTGTACATACTGTACATACTGTACATACTGTACATACTGTACATACTGTACATACTGTACATACTGTACATACTGTACATACTGTACATACTGTACATACTGTACATACTGTACATACTGTACATACTGTACATACTGTACATACTGTACATACTGTACATACTGTACATACTGTACATACTGTACATACTGTACATACTGTACATACTGTACATACTGTACATACTGTACATACTGTACATACTGTACATACTGTACATACTGTACATACTGTACATACTGTACATACTGTACATACTGTACATACTGTACATACTGTACATACTGTACATACTGTACATACTGTACATACTGTACATACTGTACATACTGTACATACTGTACATACTGTACATACTGTACATACTGTACATACTGTACATACTGTACATACTGTACATACTGTACATACTGTACATACTGTACATACTGTACATACTGTACATACTGTACATACTGTACATACTGTACATACTGTACATACTGTACATACTGTACATACTGTACATACTGTACATACTGTACATACTGTACATACTGTACATACTGTACATACTGTACATACTGTACATACTGTACATACTGTACATACTGTACATACTGTACATACGCAATAGCAACTCATGCATTAAAATCCCAACAAACAAAGTCAACACTTTTCTAACCAACGTAAGGCAATCTGTACTCTGCCACTGAAGTTAACTTAAGTATTTTTAACTTAGGAAATGAACATGGCTCAACTTAGTTATTTGGAGAGAAAATGAAACGTTGAGTTGTGTTTTGTTTCAGACAGTCTACGTAGTCATGTGGCCATCTTAACTACAACTAAAGCAATGAAGTAAAAGAACAGGTACACTACTGACACATCAATTTCTCAGAATGTAGTTCTTAACAAATAAATAAAAATGTTAATATAAAAATTGCAAACTTTTGAAATCAGTTTCCCATTGGGCTTATTTTATGATGATTTCATTAAAAAAATTGTTCCTAGTTAGTCCTTTACTTTATAGAAACACAGCTTTGTATTATCATGTTGGCTGTTGGCAATAGCAATACATATGTCTACAGGTATCTGGTTTAACTTCTGGGTTAAAACAATGCCCAAAAAGTCAGACCACCACAACTGGAACCAACTCCATGGTGCATCAATCAAGAACGTTTATAAAGAAGTTGAAATTCTGCACTTGTGTAAAGCCTACTTTAAGTCATGTGTCAGCAAGAAATTTTGATAAGTGTTGTTACTTAAAAATGCATCACTTCTATTGTACCAATAAAGAATTCATTGTTGAAGTAGCTAGCATTGATTCTGTTAAAGAAAAATGGCATTTGTGACTGATTCTGAATGTAACTGCTTAAGCAGAACAATTTTCTGCTAATCAAACATTAGAAGGATACCTGTCAAAGATTCGCTGTTACCCACATCCACATGTAAATTCGCTGGTACCCACATCCCAGTGAGCATTATTTGGTTGTGCTTAGCTTTTGTTTTGTGTTTAGAGAGCAGCCCAGATTGGTAACCAAGAAGTTTAATGTTCAAAATCCGCCTTCGTCAAGTTTGTTTGATCACCAAAAATTGAAAGAAATAAAAGCTACATTACACTTTCCAGAAGGGGAGACACTCTGGATATTTGCTCAGGATGTCCACAGCTATGCCTTTTACTCGATGAATACATCCCTTAACAAAAAGTGTCTTGCTCCCATGACAACAAGCCCTGTAAATAACAGTATGTAAACATGTCACTCCACCTACAACTTCCTTTCCATTCAATTTAGTGAATCAAATTATTGAGTTTGCCATGCAGAGGCAAAATTTCACATTACATCAACTACAAAGATTAAGCATTAAGTGTTCGTTAGAACAAATTAGAATCAATTGAATTTGCAATTTCCAGTTCATGTTTGAAAAATGAAACTTTTTTTGTTAACTGTTTCTTGTGGCTGTGAGAGTACCGATGGTATTAAATATGCAAGGATTAGAAAGTCTTTTCCCAGACCAAAACTTCAAATTCCTCATGCATTGTGAATACTGCATGCTGACTATCTCATATAAGATTAGAGTTGTTTTGTAAATTACATGTGCCTTGCTTGTTTTGCTTTTATTTATAATTTATTTGTTCAATCAATCATATTATTTATTATATGTGTGTGTATTTTTATGATAATGGTCGATAAGAATAAGACAAAAATTAAATTGACCTCTATGCATTTGATTGTGAATACTGCGTGTTGATCTCCTATTTGGGAGTCTATTCCTCTGTTTACATTGTGATGACCTAAATGGCGGACAGGGTGGGCACGTGTAAGTGTGATGCATGTTATAAAATGAGTCAATAAGCCATATTTGTTAGAATATAAGTTATTTCTCTCAACACTGTATCCTCCAAGAACTGAGTTTCTACGTTGAAGAAATATTCTAATCACATTTTATTTCTGCTCTTTACAATTTTGTTCTTTTAATTTCCCATAAAAACACCCACTACGAGTTTACCTGAAAGCAAGATGCACATTGTGTGGCATTCGATCAATGTATGTCTCATACACATCCAGTTGTTCTCCATCTTCAAGACATCCGATGTACAACTCAACTACTCGATTATGGAAAGAGTAATCCTTCCAAGTCTTAGTTCTAGATTGTGGAAGAGGAAACTCAGTTGCCATAGATACCAGACAGCGGTTGACAAGCCCTGTGAATGTCTTAAATGCTTTTTGCTTATCGAGACTGGTAGCAAGTTGAGATTTTTTGAAGAGAAGGTACCTGCAATAAACAAATGATATCAATTGTGAACAATTATAAGATCCATTTATTTACATACATGTAGCGCCACGTAATGTTTTACAAGGTGCTGTGGTGCAATCCGCAGCCAACCATTCCAGAAAACACCGGGGCAAACCCCTCCTCATAACGATAACTGTACTGATTTCTTTTTCGTGCATTTGTTATACACAACAACACACAGAGCCTACAGCTTTACGATCCATCCAAGGGATGAAGCAATAATGTTTAGGGTGTCTTGCTTATGGATGCAAGTGTTAAGACTGGGCCTTGAACCCACACTCTACTGATCAGAAACACTACAGCCCAAGTCTGCTCGGTCAAGACACGCAACCAACAAAGTGATAACCTGTTCCTACAAGGTAATCCTTTACCTTGACAAATGAAAGGATCCTTTAACAGTATAAATGTAAGATTTCACCCAGTGGTCATCACAGTGATCTCAAGCAACACAAGATACATGTAAGATTTCACCCAGTGGTCATCACAGTGATCTCAAGCAACACAAGATACATGTAAGATTTCACCCAGTGGTCATCACAGTGATCTCAAGCAACACAAGATACATGTAAGATTTCACCCAGTGGTCATCACAGTGATCTCAAGCAACACAAGATACATGTAAGATTTCACCCAGTGGTCATCACAGTGATCTCAAGCAACACAAGATACATGTAAGATTTCACCCAGTGGTCATCACAGTGATCTCAAGCAACACAAGATACATGTAAGATTTCACCCAGTGGTCATCAGTGATCTCAAGCAACACAAGATACATGTAAGATTTCACCCAGTGGTCATCAGTGATCTCAAGCAACACAAGATACATGTAAGGTGCACCATTAGATGACCTGCAGCAATTCGTTTGTAACTTTGGAAGACCTCATGTTCAGGACTATATATCAACTACAGAATGTCTACTCATCAACAGGATTTGGAATATTCGTTATCTACATGTATAAGTATGATTATAAAGCCTAACCATCATGTACATGAATTGATAGTTCATAATTATCAACTACAGAGTGATCAACAACCTCACATTTAATCATCAACTTAACCAACATAATCAAATACTTTGTGATTATCATCACAACAATATCCTGATCATGACTTACTATGCATTGTCAATATCATAACTACTCACTCTATCCACAGCTTCTGAGCATCAATCGTCTCACTCAAATGGCAAAGGGATTTCTCATAAGCCTCAGATGCCTCAATCTCCTCAGATGTCAATTCTTGCAGTAAACAATAATTCAACCAGAGATGACATGATTGCTCCTCCAAGAGTTTTGAGGTTACTCCTGGATTGAGTTTTGGCGGTGAGTATTCCAAAGAAAGACTTTGCCCAAGAAGAGATCTGAGACAGAATTTTCAAAGTTACATAAGAGACAGCAAACACATACATTTCCTGATGAAGTGTGACACAATGATACCAGTCTTTGCTGATCTGGAGGTTGCTATGCAAAGGCTTGCCCCTAACCATGTGACATAACTACAAAGAATGTAGTCTGTCACGTCTGAGGAATTCAAAATAAGCCTCTACTTGTACCTGAGGAAGGCTTTGTACCAGGATATCATCTAAATCATGTATGGCTTATTGTCACCCTGACCAAACGTTATTCCAACACAAATTCAAATCAGCTGTGCTTGACCTAAAATAGTGACAGGGCTCTAAAAATACATGAACTACAGCAGAAAATTAAAAAAATTGCAGACGTCCACAGTCCCCCCCCCCCCCCCTTCTACTCTGAAGATGCATGTTGCATAAAAACTATTTTCACTACCACAGACTGAGACAAAACAAGACCAAGTTTTATTTATTCTGCTGCATCACTTTTTAGAACATAGCTTAAAACATAATTTGGTGCTAGATATGTGGCATGGTACCCCCTTCCTATTGTGTCTGGAAATTTCAGGAATTCTTTAGGGGATACAGGGGGGGGGAGGGGGAGTACTTCTGTACAAGAGGAAGATAGTGTGCTTAAGTATGGGAACATTTTTTTGGGGGGACACCCTCTGCCACATATCACGCAATTAAAAAAACAAACATATCCAGTCAAAGGTGAAACCATTATTACATTAACTCACCTATAATGATTACGTATTTGCTGATCATCTTTGTATTCCGATTTCTCCTGTATATCATAGAATGCATAAGGGCATAGCTTCAGTACATCCACTGCCCCATTATGGTCATTATGCAACACTGAATACTTGGCACATGTACCATAAAGCTCTGCACTTGTTGGACAACTATGGAGGGCTTTCTTCATGATCTGTGTAAAAGAAAACAAAAGTAACCCTGTAACTACCAATCCATTTAATATAATCCTATTGAAAACAAACACCATGTTTGTCTGCAATATGGCATCTTGAGGTGAACTTCTACACAGTTTACCCTGGAGAGGCCAGATTCCTAAAAACAGCAAATGTATAACAAAAATAGTAATAATAATTAAACAAATAGAAAATCATACGTGCAAGCAAACACCAGATGGGTAATTTTTTGACCTTTAAATTGCTACACGAATATGAAAAACAATCACCAGCCTCAAACAAAATACTTTCTTGCGCTGTAATAACAGAAATACTACCTTGCTGCCTTTCAAATATCACAGTTGAAAGTTAAAAAATGGGGTCTTGCAGTGGGGCCCTGCAACAACCAAAAACTTGTCAACCTTTTCCCATGATACACTGCAAAACAGGCCTTTCCTTGACAAACTGTAGAGGGCACACTGTTAATGCAAATCACTCAAATTCTGTGCGCAGTTGTGCCACCATACACAACCCATGTACATGTAGTTGAATGGCTTTTGAACACTTGGACAATGTAGTGGTAAATAATACTGAGAGTAGGGGGGGGGGGGTGTTGTCATGAACACACACCAAATTTTAGAATCCTACTCCTTAACATTTCTGAGATATGACCCCCTCAAAATTTAAGCCCGACCCTTCAAATTTACTTTTTGTGTTTTGGGCATTTTTAGAGGCCTATATCTACAAATTGAGATAAGATATGTAACTGCAAATTAATATACAGGGTACCTGGTACCCCATACAAGATTTTGTGAAGCATCTCCATGTAAACTAATTTTCTCAAACAAGTTTGGTACAAACTGTTAATTAACATCCTAATAAAATCTAAACAAAGCCGTGTTTCGGTTGCCATTGTAAATTTGTAGTATACCATCTCTGTATTCATAAGCCACTATCTCGGGGTTGTTTGAGAGTATTTTTTTGCATGGAGATGCTGCAAAATATTGTGTACTATACATGATGCGTCTGAAGTTGATCGTGAACGTGCATCGTCATTATCCTGTACATACATGTACACTACACACGATAATTATCGTGTATGTAAATGATAATTATCATGTACGAACATGATAATTATTATGTACGAACAGGATAAGTATCCTCTACGTACACGATAAGTCCGGAGTTACCGTGTCTGTACATGTACATGATAGTTATGTGTACATCCATAAGGTATATGTATGTATGATAGTTATCGTGTACATACATGATAGTTATTGTACACGTACACAAAAAGTGCGGAGTTTTTTCATTCAAGTGGCGGCACTACACTTCCATGGTGTACAAACTATGCCTGCAGGAAGTCTAGGCTCTGTGGCTCTTTTGTAAACAAGTGACTTCACTAAGCTGCATACACAGCAATAACCTTAACATTACAGGAATGCTCCATTAAAGAAAGCACATCCTTTTCAATGTTTACCTACTTCCACCTCTTATCTTCTCTAATCCCTGCTTGCATTTTCACCAAAAAAGTGTGTCTTCAAGTTTAATTATTACTGCCCCGCTGCCGTCGTATCAAACGCGAAAACGAAACACAAGAACTACCAACGCAACACACACAGTAGACACATGGAATGGTTTTTAGTCTGTCGTTTGTTTTCCATTGTATGTTAACGGTATAGAATAGGGTACGCGACAGTCTAAGGTATGAAACTGGTATCATGTCATATCAAGCATAAAGCTATGACCAGCATGACTGGGAACCATTGCAAAACTGGTATCATGTTATGTCAAGCGTAAAGCTATGATCAGCATGACTGGAAACCATTGCAAAATGTGGGTAGCGGATTTTTTCCCCCCCGGATGAACGAGGTTACTTACTCACGCCTTGCCTATGTTCGTCCTGGGGAAAAAATACGCATGCAGGTATTTTCGCTTTATCGTCGTATGTGTAGCGGTGGATTATTCATGATAAAACAAACTAACCAAACTTTAGTAACCGAAGAATTACGTAAAATTTACAGGTACACCCGTACACCTGTATTTTTAATGAAAACCCGTACGAAATTTGGGAAAAACGTACTCCTAATACCTGTACTAATCTGGGTACGACTTGCTCAAAAGCATACTTTGATTTGAAAAACTAAGCGTTTTCGACATTGGTGGGCTGTCATGGCGAATATGATAAGACCATGGACCTTCCTCCACGTTAATACAGATCTTTTAAAAGAGAGCCATAACAGCCCAACAAGGTAGGCTAGTCCATGTATTTATCTTCCAAAACTCAAGGGCAACTACGGCCACCGTGAAATTCAAGGCCGTGCACCCTCTTCAGAAGATGCAGAGAGATAGGCAACAGGGTATAAAAAGCTTTCGCACAGCCCGATCAAGGCAGTTTACGTTCGGTGCAGTGTACCATTGCGCGAATGCCTGTTTCTTTATGCAGTTAAAAATAAATAAATAAACAAATAGGCATAACAATCAACTAAATATCTTTACTTAGTTTCTTTATAAAAGTTACAATCATCATAATTTTACTTGACACGAATCATAACGAATTGGGTTCATTTTCCATTCAATACATATCAATGTGCACACACCGTGGCCTTTTTGATGGCAGCGCAAGCGACGTACAAGACCGGTTCTCAGGTCGTACTTACTCCTTTTTCATCATTGAAAAATGAAACTATTATAACTTTTTGTACATATTAACAATATATTAGAATTTGAGAAGAATAAAACAGTCTTCTGTATGATATTTATGATTTACAAACTCCCAGCCAGCTAGCGATCCATTGCTTCTGGAGGATTAACTTACTAATCCGATAAGCACCTGATAAGTATATTGGCACAAGTAGATCAAATGTAAACACATCTCTCATTAAAAAGGATGTGGAATTCCGAGTTTGAGGCCTCAAACTCGGAAAGGCTTTAATGGAGCATTCCCGTAATGATTAGTCATATTCATTTATTTATTTTTTACATGAAGGAGTAGAGAGTTAATTTTTTTAATTTCTCACACAAGTAGACTAGATACAAAGTATTATTCGGGAAAAATGGTATATCTGTCAGTAATGTCCCACGTTGTCAAATAACCACTTAAAAAAGGCATCTTTTGGCATTTTTACAGCCGGACCCACATTCAGACCCCTGCCAAATACCCATCAAAGGTGTGATTGGTCTATCCTTATATCAGTTCACACATATACACCTAGTTTATAACCAAAAGTAATACAAAAGCAATCGGACATTTCACTTAGGCATTACAGGGTCTCAAAAATGACAACAAATTATTCCGTTGGCTAAAATGTCAGTTTTTAAAGACCTATACCTTGATACAAAAATGTCCTATGCTAGTTGATGGGGTACCAGGTACCCTGTATATTAATTTGCAGTTACATATCTTATCTCAATTTGTAGATATAGGCCTCTAAAAATGCCCAAAACAGGGCAGGGGCAGGGCTTAAATTTTTAGTGGGTCATATCTCAGAAATTTTAAGGAGTAGGATTGTAAAATTTGGTGTGTGTTCATGACACCCATAGGGGAATGTTTGGGAAAAAAATTAGCAAAATCTGAGACGGAGCCTGCCGAACTTTTCAGAATTTAAGGGGATTTGACACGGAATGACCCATCAATGTATATTGAATGTGCTTAGGCAATTAATGCAATTTGTCCTAGATACAGCAATATTTTGTGTAATCAACTGATGTACATGGCAGCTGTATACAGAATGATGTACCGTGTTGTTAAAGCACTGCCACTTCACACAGACCAGCTCCAGTGGTAATCAGAAGACCATAGGAAACACATTGAACAAGTTTTGCTTTCAAGAAGAAAGTAGACAGCTTTGTAATTGACATCAATGATATGCTGCAAAGCTTCCAGATTTCATGATCCATTCAATTTTCAGCCTTTAGAAACAATCAAACCGGAGCATAGTTCCATTAAAATTTAAGCTCGTTCACGAACAAATACGCAACGTGTAGGCTTTATTTCACAATTTAAGATACCCTGGATGAACAGAAGGAATATTTTACTGTATAATGTAAAGTTGGTTTCTTCTGTATTTTGTTTTGTTGTTGAGGTTGTTTTGCCGGGTAGTTGCGCAAAGTCAAATGATGTCACATTCAGTCACTCATAACCACATAAAAGCCCACAATCATGTGGAGAAAAAAAAAATCAGGATATCCGGATATTCGCGGATAGTTGGCCAGCAGATACCAGAATACAAAATGTTACTCTCGGCCCAAGCTGAATGTGTAACCAATGCCTTTAACTAACACACCTATGATGCTGACTTACAAACAAACAGAGCTTAATTTACTATCAGGACCTTGTGCAAACCAGACTAATTACCTGATCAAGATGACTGGATCCTTCTTGTCTATGGACTTCAATCAGTAACATCCAGACATCAGGTGTATGTGGACATTCATCTAGTAGCCTCATGCAAAGCTTCTCAGCCTTCTCATGTCTGGTGGTAAACATCAACAAATAATGCATTCAATATTGTATACAGCCTTGTATCAAGGCTACTGATATCCCAAAATGTTGTCAACAGAGGGGCTTGTTCTAGTAATGTGATGCAAGGGGGAACAGTTCTTTATCTTCCCAATGTGTGAGCATGAATGCTTTGTTGAATTTCCATCGATAACTTTAAATACCTATTGTTGATTTACTAAAATGACAATATGAATGAGGTTCTGTTTAAACCGATCCCCAAATCATGAATCTATGGAAGTGGATGGAAAATACCAACAGTACCAATAGTACCAATAGTAACAAAAGTGGCAATAGTAGCAAAAGTGGCAATAGTAGCAAAAGTGGCAATAGTGGCAATAGTGGCAAAAGTGGCAATAGTAGCAATAACAGCAATAGTACCATAAGTGCCATTAGTGCCAATAGTACCAATAGTACCAATAGTACCAATAGTACCAATAGTAGCAATAGTACCAAAAGTAGCAATAGTAGCAATAGCACCAATAGCAGTAATAGTAGCAATAGTAGCAATAGTACCAATAGTAGCAATAGTTCCAATAGTACCCATAGTAGTAATAGTAGCAATAGTACCAATAGTAGCAATAGTAGCAATAGTAGAAATAGTACCAATAGCAGCAATAGCAGCAATAGCAGCAATAGTAGCAATAGTACCAATAGCAGCAATAGCAGCAATAGCAGCAATAGTAGCAATAGTTCCAATAGTAGTAATAGTAGCAATAGTACCAATAGTAGCAATAGTAGCAATAGTAGCAATAGTAGCAATAGTACCAATAGCAGCAATAGCAGCAATAGTAGCAATAGTAGCAATAGTTCCAATAGTACCCATAGTAGTAATAGTAGCAATAGTAGCAATAGTACCAATAGCACCAATAGCACCAATAGTACAGGCACCCAGTGCACAATTTCACATTATTGGATGATGTAATCAAGTTTCCAATTACAAAGCTGGCATTACTGAGTAGTTTGTTCTATTTCAAAGGCATGATGCCTCATTTTTGGGAAGTACTTTTTATTGGGAAAACATGAACAAATATTTTGATAATTGTAAGAATGAAGGCTTAATAATTCAAGTAAATACTTGGCTTACCTTCCTGCTAGCTGTTCCAACATGACAAGATTGCGATGAAGAGGCATACAGGCTTTGATGTTATCTGATGCAGATTGGTCTCGGTTACTGCATGCCTTTAGAGCCTGAAAACTTGCGTGAATACCCTCTGCGGAATGAACGGCTGCACAGCCACCCCACTGAAATATCAACGGTCGCTGATTGAAGAAAATAATTATTTTAGAGTGATTTAAAACAATAAAAAAATGAGAGTGTATGAATAAAACAGCCGTTTGAAGATTTGCAGTCAAAGGGACTTTTTCAAAACAGTGGATATGGATCACTTTGCAGCTTAATGGGAAAACAAGCAATTTGAAAATGGCAAATAGAACCCAAGCAAAAAACATGGTTTCAAGCATGTGCAAAATCAATGATTTTTGACTTAGTTGACTGTTTTGGACTGAGTGACCAGCAGAAACACAATGTCATAACAATTGGTTTTGCCCATAAAAAGGGCCCATTTTGTGCATCACACATTGTTTCAACTTGGACATTTTATGAAGAAAATTGAGTGGCAATAACAAATAAAAAGATCAAGATAGCAGAAGTGTCCTAATTTGGCTGACAAAGGGTATATTAAAAATGTACAGACAAAACACAACATGAAGAAGAATAACAATAATAAAGAGAAATGATGTATTAATGATATACATGTATGCCTGATCAATGGCCCATGACACATAGCGCTGACATTGGGGACCCAATTTGCATTTATCATTTGCACTGATGGAAACATATATTCATGATCTTTATCTTTTTTCGAGCTAGAAGAAGACGGATTTCAAACTAAATTCACTAGATTCAACTAGTATTCTCTGCAACTGATATTCTGTTGAATTACATTTTTAAGTTTGTAAACTTTTGTAGCCAAAAATGTTGCACAAATCTTGTTTATATGTGAATATTTTACATGAATAGACATGATAAATGTAGGTTTTGTAGAGTCATTTACTTCAACTGTTTGTTATACTTTGGTTGACAGTTCAGGTGGACAATGAAATGCCAAGCTTAGTAACCATTTGTTACCATTCACTAATATTTAGCCAACTTTATGACAAATGGTTGAAGAGTTGGGGGGGGGGGGGTGAGTGTACCTTGCAGACAATTTGACCAAGCCCACTACCAGTTGGGTCAAAGAGTTGTGACGGTAGTCGTTGGAACTCAATAACATGGATGTTAATAAGCCATGCTAGGCAGCGATCTGACGGCGTCAAGCACTGGGATGATGAACCAGGATCCAATAAAGCATCCTACATAAAATCAATAAAACTCAACTCATTCATCATTTTGAAGTTTACAGAGAAACAATGTCGAATTGTTTTGGATGGAAATATTGCATTAGCTACATATCTTCAATTGCACGCACCTTTGGTAAAATGACAAGCCGTTCAATATATATTTTAATTTGGCTACGTACTGTCACCTTTTGTCATTACCTTACTTCATGAGGAGTGTAACGTTGGTCAACTCTGTATAGCAACCATCGGGATGTCATGAGACACTTGTACAACATGGGAAGGCCCAGGGCAGACACAGTGAAGCTATATGCACCCTCTACTCAGATCATGTGATCCATAGATGTAATCTTTTTGACTGAGACCTTACCTTGAGTACGGAGATGGCTGCTTTGACCCTTCTTGTCATGATGTATAACTGCACTCTATACACCAATGCTTCTAGCAGACCATGTGATCCATCGATGGTTAGATCCTTAGTCTGATGATTTTGGAAGAAGGAGATCATTTTCTCACAGATTGCATCTTTTGCAGAGAAGCTGTCCTCAAAGCTAAGGCACTGTGTAGAGAAGCAGAATATTGTCAAACTTAAAGAAGTTGTAACCTTTTAGTCACTGTATCATCTGAACCTGCTTTGCCTATTACATGTACTCACTGTACCACTATGACCACCCAACAATATTGCCGTATTTTCAAAGCAAGGACACAGCGATTCTATTAAAAGCACCACCCAGTGTGATCTATTGATATGAAGGGTACTAGTTAACTTTCCAAATACGAAACAAAAACCCCCAAAACATAATTAATTGCTATTAAAAAAAAAGCAATGCTTTCAAACACAATTTGGATATGAGTACATGTTCTTAATTGTACACTACAGCATGTAAAGTGCATGTAATACTTGCAATGCAAACGATCATACGGCGCCCTTTATCGGCAAGGAGTTGCACTTTTTCACTAGCCTAATTTTAATGCTGGCATATGCATAATTCCGTATGCTGTATTCGCGGTACACGCAGCGTCATGTTTTACTGAACCATGAACATTATCATGAATATTGATATAACTATCAACAGCCAATCACCGCCCATTCACGTTGCTTGCTGCCCCTGTGTGTTCAGTATATCAAGGACAATAGATGAAAGTATGTAGATCCACGTACATGTACATAGAATATATAGACTTCACGAGTGCTTTATGATGTACAGGTGGTGTATGTGTAACCGACCAGGTAAATTTGTTGTGTCTTTTCCTTTTCTTTTGGCACTTTTGTACTAAAAGCAGATACACATTTTGTGAGTGTCTATTCTTTCTTTTTTTAAACGGAAATAAACAAATGCCACGGTCAATGAAAAAGCTGGTATCCGCTTAAATGCAGAGATTCCACAGGCCTGTGTACTATACAAAGTGCAGGCATGATATTTGGCTCTTGGAGAAAAGTAGGACAACTATATCGAGTACAAGCGCTGATCAAAGTGTAGGCTTTAATATACCTTTAAGACTATTTAATATAAACAAATATATATATTCTGAGAGCAAAAAAACCCAGAACCTTTTCAGGTTTACGTAGGAAAAAGTATCATGCATGGTAAGTGCTAGCAATATTTTCCCTACTTAGTTGACCCATTCTTCTGTAATAAATTAGTGTGCGGTAAATTTGTGTGCAATCTTGGTCATATCACTAACAGAGTCAGATAATATACACTTTCATGGTAGTATACATTTACCTCATCTTGTTCAAGAGGAAAAATTGTTTGCTTTGACCACTTGTTACCATCTGCGACTTGGCCCTTGAAATTCATAAAACCTCCAGTTCCATACATGAGGTTTAAAAACAACAGTTCATAAATCACTGCGTCATGGAATATGCTAGGGGATTTTTGTCTTACCTTTGACACAAGTGCCATCAGCACTCCATTTACTCAGACAACTAACCATAAGTTCACTTAACAAACCTGCTTAGTAAAGAGCACACAATGGTAGAATAAAGAGAGCATGTAACATTGGTCCTTACCTGCCAGTATAAATCATAGCTTGGTGCAAACTGTAGAGCTTGTTGTGATAGTTCCATTAGGTCACTATGGTCATCTCGTCTTGAGTAGAGACCTAGATAGTGAATCCATAACTCAGAGCTAGATTGATTTGCCTCTAAGCCTCTTGACAATGCATTCAATCCTCGATCGATGTCCGCTTTCTCACTGTACAATCAAAAATAAAGTATTTCAGAACATTTTATAAGTGCAAAAATCTCAAAAAATTAGCTTTAATAGAGCACACAGATTTGAAATTGATTAAGTGATGCGTCTATTAAAATCTATCTAGGATATACCCCCAAAATAAATAAATAAGAATGGCGCAGAAAGACAGCATTTTTTGCATGAAGCCTCTCTATTGTGTTTATTTGTTCTGATGCATCAAAGCATTGATGGGGTGAAACCGACTGTCATATCAATGTAACAAGGACCTACAGCATGATATTGCCATATTGTACAATATCGTTCAACAATGTACATGTAACAAATACCTATAACATGATATTGCCATATTGTACAATATTGTTCAACAATTTAACAAGGACCTACAGTACGATATTGCCATATCGTACTGTATTGTTCAACAATGTAACAAGAACCTACAGCACGATATTGCCATATTGTTCAACATGTAATGCCATATTGTACAATATTGTTCAAGAATGCAACAAGAACCAAGGACCTACATGTATGTATACAAACTCAGTGCCTAACCTGTGATCACCAATGAGCCTACTAGCCAGTTTCAGCCACATCTTGACATCATTAGGCTGATCTACAACAGCTGCTTCAAGCCCAGCTATTCCATCTCCTATGTAATATCTCTCAGGATCCTCTCCACCCAGGGGAACTACACTGATATTAACAGTTTGTTTGCTACTCCTAGGGACAATGGGGGGATCAGGGTTGGGGTCAAAGGGGGGTGGGTTAGTAGGGGCCTGCTTTGGTGACCAGCTCCTAGGTTGTGATATTACCACTCCGGAGGATGCTAGAAATAGAATGACGAATAAAGAAAATGGTTTTAACAAGAATTTAATTCATTATCAATTCATTGAAATACAACTGTTGTAATGCATTTGGAACAAGGACAGTGGATATTTCAATATAATGTATAAACCTTTGTGACTGTCTTAGTCATCTCAACTAAACAGTGCTTATCAGTGTAGGGCACCAACATATCCTTGTCCTTTATCTTCATTCCGTTAATAGTACCCACTGGTAATTACAGGAATTGAACTCGCACTCTCCTCCCCAGGTAGACTCAAGAGTAATTTTGTAGGTCAGACATAATAATAATAACAGCAATAATAACTAGTTCTTATATAGCGCATTTTACAATAACGTATCAACACGCTTTACATTAGTGCTCTGGTCATTAGGCCAATAACATTCCTTTAATTTTTCTCAGATCCCTGGGACAACTGCCCTAGAATGCAGAACTTTAGTTTAAATCCAATGGGAGATGCCTAATTAACATGTACAGGTGTATTCTCTATACTGCAGCGCTCAGAAAGTACAATTTTTTACATGCCACCTTAAAGTATTATTCATATCATTATTAGTATTCACTATCAATTTACCTTCAGTTTGTAACCCACGATTATTTTTAATACGCTACTTTTATGCATAGTAGTTTAGTTTGCTTTTGCATTCTGGTAGTAACAGAGGGCTTATCAATACTTGATTCAATTGATTCAAATTGAACTATTACCATAACTCAATACCACAATGCTAAGAAATGAATACAAGCTTACTCTTTTTGGTATTGGCCGTAACAGCGTTAGCGAAGGCTCGGCACAGAGCTTCTCGTTGTTTCTTAGCATTCTCAGGTTTCTTGCTCTTCTTGACAGCTTTGTTGATGTAATCAATGACACGTTGTTCTCGTTTTTCCTCAATATGCCAGTCTTTACTGTCAGCAACGACTGGGGTATAGGCAAGAATATCTGCATAGATCTCATGATCATTCATCTCATAATCCTTCCTATGTTGCCTGTCAATCCAATACACACATGAAAATTTAGTTAAAGGTTGGATAATCAGTGGCTTTTTGGAAGAAGAAATACATTTCCATTTGCTCGTTTTCAATAAACACATCATACTGTACAACCAACCTCCTGCTTGTTTTGGCAAACCAGCCATTGCAGGATCTTTATGGCATGTCCTCAAATATGGCAGCATTTCAGACAGAAATATTTCTGTGGATGATTAGTACTGGTACACATTCTGTGGATGATTAGTACTGGTACACATTCTGTGGATGATTAGTACTGGTACACATTCTGTGGATGATTAGTACTGGTACACATTCTGTGGATGATTAGTACTGGTACACATTCTGTGGATGATTAGTACTGGTACACATTCTGTGGATGATTAGTACTGGTACACATTCTGTGGATGATTAGTACTGGTACACATTCTGTGGATGATTAGTACTGGTACACATTCTGTGGATGATTAGTACTGGTACACATTCTGTGGATGATTAGTACTGGTACACATTCTGTGAATGATTAGTACTGGTACACATTCTGTGGATGATTAGTACTGGTACACATTCTGTGGATGATTAGTACTGGTACACATTCTGTGGATGATTAGTACTGGTACACATTCTGTGGATGATTAGTACTGGTACACATTCTGTGGATGATTAGTACTGGTACACATTCTGTGGATGATTAGTACTGGTACACATTCTGTGGATGATTAGTACTGGTACACATTCTGTGGATGATTAGTACTGGTACACATTCTGTGGATGATTAGTACTGGTACACATTCTGTGGATGATTAGTACTGGTACACATTCTGTGGATGATTAGTACTGGTACACATTCTGTGGATGATTAGTACTGGTACACATTATGTGGATGATTAGTACTGGTACACATTCTGTGGATGATTAGTACTGGTACACATTCTGTGGATGATTAGTACTGGTACACATTCTGTGGATGATTAGTACTGGTACACATTATGTGGATGATTAGTACTGGTACACATTCTGTAAGTGAGCTTTCAGATTAAACATTTTCTGTTAATTTACCAATCTTGTACTTGTGATTATACCACAATCGAAAACTGTGAAGCCCCCTGAACTCCCAGGGCGTAACATTTACACAACTGTACATCACATCATACGTATATAGTAATGTTTGTAAGACAGGGCCATGTCTTTACTTCCCTTGATGACAACTTCACCTATTGACCCCTTGCCTAAAAAGCGCACTACACTGTATAAATATAACTCACAGTATAAATATAACTCACAAAATGGCCGACAGTGTTACATGTAGTTCGCAAAGTAAGAAGAAAACCACGCAATTTCGAGGCATATTTGTGTGGATCATTATATTCTACTTTTAAAACATCTTTCTAACCATATGCATTTTATAACAAATAGTTAAAAACGCTTTTTATAGACCAACTAGCCCGATCCAAGGCAACGTGTCCCTTTAAGATGATGTCAGGTAAATTTGGTCAGTATCAAGAAAATCCTAAGTTAAAATGAAATCAATGAAAATCCAAATATCATAAGAATTCCTGACAAATCAAACACCAGAATATAAATATCCAATCAGGGACTTACCACTGACAGTCATCATCATTGCAGGTGCCATTTAGTTCAAACTTGCATAAGACCTTCATAGGGTCCAGTTTGTGACTGAAAGATGGTGACAATCTAGACAAGTTTGCTTCCTTGACAAAAAAGGGACTCAACCTGTAACAAAAGATTCATTCATTGAAAATGAGGCCAAATAATTCACTATAAAAAAAAACTAACTTTTGATTAAATCTGACCCAAACATACATGCACAATTTTGATTTGACAATTCAAAGGAATGCAGTGTGTCAAGGAATGTTGACCTTTAAAGATTCAACCTCATGGTATTGAAAGATATCAAGGTTTAGATCTGCTTCAATTAAGCTGCAATGTAATTACCCAATAGGTTTATTTGGCCATTCCACCTCAATCCCCTTACAAAAGCTCACTACATGTAAATCAATCAATCAATACATAAAGAATTACATTCCCATTAGAGCACTTTGTGTACATACTGTAAGTCTCTATAAGAACTAGAACAAGTATTTATTGTGGTAATTGTTTACTGTATTAACATGACAAAGACAGTGCCTGCATAACAGACTGATATAAAATGTCTTACCTGTATGAGCGGAAACGTAAAAGAGGACTTAAGTATTTCATCAGAGTAGAATTCACTCTGTCCTCTTCCTCTTCATCCTCTGTGGTCTCCTTATCATTAATGATCCTCATCTTTATCTTATCCATCCTCCTCATTGAACATTCCTTCAATTCTGACCTTTCTAGTCCTATACCAAAATGTGAAGCTAGTTGAGTAAAGTCCACTGCTGTTTTGGATTTCTCTGAAAGTGCATACTTTAACCGTTTAATCTGTTCATCACTTGGCATGGTTAACCCCTCCACTAGAGTTTCCCTTTTTGTAGATGTGCTTGAATTGTCTTTCTGATGCTTAGTTGATGCAGATTGGCTGAAATTTTTGGCCTTTTCAACCTTTTTCTTTGAAGTTGTTTCATGCGAGTCACTACCAAGAATAGTATTCCGTGATGTTGCAGATTTAGTGGGCTTTTTACTGTCAGTAGGTACTAATTTGGAAGACAGGTTTGGTCTCAAGGAGGGATTGTCATCAAGGAAGGAACGTCGCCGTTTAGAATCTGTGTGAGTTCTAAGATATTTCTCAACATCACTTTCACTATCTGTGTTTGTTGGTGTGTCATTCCCAAGAACAATTTTGTCTTTGAGGAGTAGTTGTGTGGACGGTTTCTTATTCAGTAATTTGGTTTTAGTTGTCAGGATGCGGACAGCAGTAGGGACTGGCTTTATTCTTGTAGCTGCTTGCTTGGTACTCGTTTCTCGCAATAGGGAAAGTTTCTTTGCATATTCTCGTTCAAGGCGCTGCAGACGTTTGAGTTCCGATTCAGAACTTCCTGACACTGGTGAAAGGGTGGCATTTTTGACCTGCAACAAACACATAAGGGTTCAAGACATATAGCAAAAATGCTTTAACTAAAGTAAATTAAGTGTTTAATTGTTACAAATTACAGTTTGTTTTGAAGTAGTTTGCGATTGGTAGAGCGCTTCAAACAACCATCAACTCAAAGCAAGTCTTTCTCTTAGCCATAGTTAAGTGTAGCTATGCTGTGCTCAAGATCAGGATAGTCATTGATGGTTAGTGAAGTCCAGTCAACTACCTCAAACTTCTTTGTCTTCCTTGACAAAATGCAAGGAAGCAATTGGTGAACACCCTGCACACGTTGCACACGCTGCAATGGTTTAGAAACAAGAGTTATGGACAAGTGCAACAGGCTGGCAGTAGATTAACATGAACCACCTGGTAAACAAGCTTGCTTTTAGGCTCTGTACAGTATTACACTGCCTAACACACAGTCAAAACACAACCACAGATTCCACTCTAGCTTAAGAGTTCAGCAATAAATTCAACATGGTGGAAGAAGCTTAAGCTAAAACAACAATTAAGAACAGACAAAATAGGCGACTTACATTAGCTTTGCCTTTCTGTTTTCCACCATTCATGATTGCTGTTATAGGAATTTGATGAGCAACATGTAACAATAACTGTGATTGGCCAACTTCTCCGATAGCCACACCCTTTAACTTAGCAAGGCTTTCCCTCAGCTCAGTCTCTTTGGTCACATGCTCTCTGACTTTATTCTGAATGAGATGTCTCTGGAAAAATTGAAAGAAAAAATAGCGGTTAGTTGTGATTTAGTTAAGACTTGTTCATTCTCAAGTTTCATTGGTCATATACAAATAATGAATGTTTATGAGTACAACGGTGGGATGGAATGTTACATTCAACAACGCAAACCTGAGTTGATTAAAACGTTCCATCTTTCAATGAATGAAAATATTCTCTTTATTGAATGAATGCAAAACACCCAATTGTTTTATACAACGTCTAAGTAGATCTTTGTCATTTAGAGGAAAAATTAACAACAAAATGTAGAAGACTGTTTTCTGGTATCCACTACGAGGGTGTTTTGTACTGTTTTCTGGCATCCACTATGAGGGCGTTTTGTACTGTTTTGTATAAGGCATGCATGCGTGTGGTGCGGTCTAGCATGCAATAGTAACAAAAGATGGGACAAAAATGCATCCAATCAAATGTGACCCGCTCTGCAAAAATGGCCCTTATGTCGCAAAATTTACTTTTGGAGTTACACACATGGATGGAAAGGCCATACTCTAAGCTTTAATGTGGTGTATGATGGAACTCTGTAGCATTTTGCAATCTTGAGATAAACCCAGCTTTACATATAAATAAAATCACCCATTTTTTTTCAAAGTTACTAGAGCGACTTCAGGAGAAAAACCATGGTCAGTGAACCATGAGATTGAAAATTTGATATGGCAAAGTTTTTTGTAAAGGACCCTAGCAACAAACACTTTCCTGCTAAAATATTGGTCTAAAATTTGGACCAACTGTTGTTCATGACTCCTAAAATATTATATCAAAATACAACAATTTACGAAGCATGGGATTGTGAGTTTTTACCAATTTGCATAATGTATTAAATCTGAATATTAATGTAAAAATTTCACATTATTGAGCAGGTTAATTAAAAGCCTACATAAAAGCCTCCAGGGTGACAAATTGTGTTGGGTTAAAATTTCAAGGTTTTGGTAAAAAAAATAAAAAAATAAAAAAAAGGGGCTAAGAATTGCTCAGCAAGCAGACGAAGTGTTCTGCTAAAATGTTGAATTATTAAATACAAGAAAGTTTGGGGTTTTGTGTGATCATACATTTCTTTGTTTGATGTTTTCTTCAACACCTGGTATTTCAAATCGTCAATTTAATACACAATGTTTTTTCTATATTTTTCTAAAAAGACGTACGGCTCTGAAAAGAGCCGTTTTTTTTGCACACATTAGACTTTTCTGTCTCTATCGTGTGGTAGGGCAACCTACCTAGAGTTCAGCTGCTTGTATTTCAGACAAGAACTTAATATTAATCCAAGATGTATCACTTGAAACATGGTCCATTATGTACTTTGATGTCGGCTTCCGCTGTCACCAGCAAGTTAAATCAGAATAAATTCAGGAATTCTCAAAAGTCCGAGTTATACGACGAAACCAGACATGTATAATAATTATAGCTCTCCTCTCTCTGAATTAGTGAATATCTTTGCGTTTCAAAGATCCTAAAAAAGCTTTAGCATGATAGTGCTATTTTTTGAGTCATCTTCAATCAAATTAATCACGAAAGAAAGTATAAGATCTGTGACATATCTTAGAAGTTATAGTAAAAATATACAGGAGATGAACAATCCCTGACGATCTTTTGACGGAAACAAGTCAACTCGTACCCAGGTTAACTCGAACCCATGCCATGTAAGTGTGCAGAATAAACAACGTGGCATGCACAATGCTAGCTCTACCTACGTACGTGTTCCGAGAAAGCCACGAAGCGAGACCACAGCGCATGCGCAAGATCAATATTGGGCGTCTCGACCAATCAGTGCGCTTTGTTTGGAACATGTGACAGGATATGTCCACGTCCTTAGTAACAAGCACAGTTTGTTTACGGGACACAAATGACCTGCATAGCAATTGCATGTGACCCTTCACCTTTCTTGTGTCTAAATATAGAAAGTTAGTCATAAGCTTCAAGATGATACCAAATTTATAATAGGGGGTTCGTGGAAGAGCATTGCCAGAGGTGAAAATATCGGCATTTTAGTATCGTCGAACAGAATCAATCGTACCAAACCACTAAAAACATTATCACAAAACACAGGGTTTTCATCTTTATTGATCAAAATCAACCTTCCTGATTTGAAATTATGAAAGAGTAGACATCAAGGTTGGAAAATAGGGTAAACAAAAAAAATTGATTTGTGAAAAAAAAATCCCTCCTCCAACATGGAAGAGCCCTTTATGTGGATTGGCATAGTGCGACTTAAGGGCCTTTTTCGCAGAGCGGGTCACAAATGACAAGAGTGTGTTGGGTGTAATACACAACAGTGTACTGCACCGTTAGTAGTCTATCGTTGTCAGAAGATGGTTTTGAATTAAGTCTAGCACTAAGTCTACAGAGTCAAGTGCTCAGAGTTTTTTTCGTCTTTGAAGGTCAGCGTGAGAGTCCTGAACTGAGTTCTTTGTTGAATAGGCTGCCAGAGAACATCTCTTACAATTGGGATGATATGATTGCACTTCTTGGATAGAGAGACCAGGAGAGCAGCAGAGTTTTGGATGCGCTGCAAATTATTTCTGTCTTTTGTCAGGGAGACCAATAAGCAGGATGTGCAGTTGTTGTTGAGGGAGTATTAGCAATTTGGCAGTGCATTTGTTGAAACAGTGGCAGATACGTATAACCCATGCCCCCCCCCCCCCCCCCAATGTAAAGGAGACTATGACACATAAACCTGTTGATGCATGCTAAGATGATTAATTAAAATCAATTGTAGATCAAAGTTATTGGAGGTCATGGGGGAAATCACTTTGTTCTCTGTAGGAAACGATGATAAGTGGACAACTTCCATTATGCTGTCATTAGGGATCTGGTAAATGCTGGCCATCCACACTCTGATGTAACACAGACACTACTTCTCAATGTGTTTGTGTGGTGTGGACTCTGTATGAGGTGGTTTTTATGTCTGTGTACAAGGCATGGGATAGACCTTGGGATTTGATGAAATCTGGAATTCAAGTGGTGTAACGCACACAAAGTATGGACCCAATGCATGCCCAATATAAGGGTAATTAAGTCAGATTACTCATGACCTATGACAACTGCTTGTTGTATGGTCGACAAAAAACTCTTCACTCCAAATCATTGGTTCAGGTGGGCAAACAGGAATGAGTGTTCCACAGTGTAGACTGCTGTGGTGTAGTCAGACAGGACAATACTGCTTTGTCTTTTGCATCTGAGGTCATATCCAAATTGGTGGCTAAAGCTTAGGCTACGACTGTTGCTAAGCATGTTAATGAGGACATACTATACTTCAACTTATGATGACGCAGAAACCGAGCAGTAGCCGTAGCTGTAACTGCCATTTCAGACACAGCCTAAACTGAGTGAGAGATTAGTACTGTACATGTACATGCATATACTCTTACCAAAGCTTTTTCAACACTTTGGTTTTTGTCTGTTGGTGGATTTGATTTGAGAGGTACAAGTTGTTGATGAGCTCCATAACCTTTACTATAAATGGTCAGTTAGAGATGTAGATGGGTTGAGTGTGTTTTTTTTAAATATATGAGTGATGATCCTTGATGATTTAACAGTCTTTATTGCCATTCATTTTCAGAGTGATTATCAAACGTATACCTTCCCTTGGTCATACATAACAATGTTACTTTACCTGTTGATTGTATTTCTTTATCTGTGAACGATGAGATGCAGCAATGATCTCTCCTACAGCTAAATCCTCTCTAAGACGTTTTAATTTAGCTTCCATCTGTCGGAGACTTAAGCTGCCTTTGTGAAGCCGTTTCTCTAAGGCACTAAGTATCCTACAATCCTTCTCAGCAGTTATTCTGTTTGATAAAAATACTCATGTATAAATAGTCTACACCCAACAAAACACAGTGTTCGCAGGCTTCTACTGTAGGTTTTTTATTCAACAAATAGTTTTTTCAAGTGATAATGGAAGAAAATGGAAAAAATTCATTTGAAATTTTATTATTATTTTAACCACTGAACAAGATGTGTTAACGTGCAAAAGTTTGACTGTCTATAACCCAATCATTTGGTGAACTGAAAAAGAAAGAGGTAATGTTATATACATCAGATGAAGCCACTGTCTTGTACTTTCTTATCCATTATTATTGCGAAGATTTACCTTATTGTAAGTAAATGTTTGCGCTTTGCATTGCCCACTTCATGTCGGTATCCAAAAAATATTCCATGCCTTTTCTCAAAACTTTTTTGAGCTTCTAGAGCAATCATTTTCCTTTGAAAATATTTTTGCTACCATGATAAACAATAATGGAGCCTGTCCATTCTTGTGCGCCGCATTTGTATAATTAAGACAAAAGTCTGAAATCAGGCAATAAACAATAGCCCCCGAAAAAAGAAAATTACGAGCATGATTTCCAGAACCTTTTGTCCCTCTTTGCATGGGTGAAACAAAACGCAGGACAGTAGGTGCATACCTGTGCACGCTGCACAATAAAATGTCTGGGTGAATATACATGTCAGCTCTCCGACTGACTAGAAAACTAGAGGGTGCTCCAAAGTTGTTCCAGACATTAAAAAATGTCTGCCGTAAGTCCAGAAAAATTTGACATGTTTAAACAAGTCATCCGACATGAGGTGGTTTGGGATGCAAAAGCAGAACTCCGCGGTAGGCAGTGCCAAGAAATTTGGCCCTCAGCTATACCTGAAGGTCTTGATGTTTCTAGACAGTACAGTCTGCTGGTGCTAATCTCATGGAGTATACATGTACTTTATAATGCCGCTGCACTGTGTGCTCAAATTTTGGGGTTTCAGCTGTCCATGAGGAAGGGTCAGAAGATTTGCCCCCCTCCCCTCACTTAGCATTTCCTGTCAGCCTTCGTACTGCAGCACCCTCACTTGATAAAAACACATGGTTCAGACCCCTGATCCACATGGCCAAAAGACCAATGTAAAAAGAAAACATACTTTAAAGGTGTTGTGTTATGGCTCAACTTGACTTATGATTGCTTTCATCATTTTGGACAGAGACCTTACCTGTGTTTGGCAAGATCTGCCTGACATTCAAACACTTGCTGCTTGTCATTATTAATCTGATCAGGTTCTACATGGACTTCTTCTGCCTTCTCTTCTTTATCTTTTAGCTTGGCTTCCTTTAACACAACTTTCCTCTCCAGCTTGTCACCAACCTGGTAGCACAAATAACATTAGCAAATAACTAATAATCTTGAAGCATATTAAATTGGGCAGATGACACATTCTTTCTTTTACTGTATACCCTATTAGCATTGTTTACAGCCACAGCCTTATCCAAAGTACACAATAGACAGATCCATCAAGCCCTATATCAAAGCTTCAACAGTGCAGCCAAAACACAACAACTAACATGATTAAATCACATCATAACACAACTATTGCCCACTGTTAATGTTTCTGCCAAACACTTTTGTGATTACAAATGTAACAACGTTGATGTGTTAACACTTGTGACTATTGATACTTGGGCAAGTATGCAGAATTGAATCCATATTCAACCTTGTTTAGGTTGTTACAAGGGTTTAATGGATAGGTCTATTCTTCCAATTTACCTTTGTTTATCAGTATGTGCCCGTGTGTTACCCAGAGAATAATCTTGGGTGTCTAATGGAACCTGTTTGGAATATTGGCACCCTACATGATCTTTAACTTCTTGTAAAATATGATCAATGAATAATTTGGACAACCTACATGTATTTCAAAATTCTGGTTAAACAGATAGATACCTTTGTGATACATATAGAGACATCCTTAATGGGTGACTGGGTGCCAGGACTACCCCCACCACTGGGCGTCAATTTACCCAACCTCATCTGTTCTCGTCGATAGATTTCTTCCTTTAGTTTCCGATATTCAGCTCGTTGTACCTCAGGGAGTTTTTGCATTACCTCTGGTGTGTTTGGATAGGGAAGGGGCTTGGGCTTGTTCTTCTTGGCCTATAGACATGATAGAGTGTAATAAAAAAAATCACCTTCTAATATCCACTTGTAATACAAATACAGGTTACAGGCTAAAATACTTTTGATTGATAAAATTACTTGAGTAGTAAGTGGAGTGTCGTGGCCGAGTGGTTAAGAGCACCGAACTCAAGCTCTTGTGTTTCTGTTCAGCAGAGTGTGGGTTCGAGTCCCAGGATCGTGACACTTGTGTCCCTGAGCAAGACACTTAACTATAATTGCTTCTCTCCACCCAGGGGTAAAATGGGTACCTGTGAGGGCAGAGATGGTTCTTGTGATTGATTTAGCTTAGTAGCGCATATATTGCAGCACAGGCTGTATACTCCCCAGGGAGCTGAGATGATTTAAGGAATGAAATAAATGGCCCAGTGACCAGGGGTAATAATGAGCGCTTTGAGACGCCCTTGGGTGTGATAAAGCGCGATATAAATCCATATTATTATTATTATTATTAAGTGTGCAAAGCAGTATTTTCTGTTAAGCTTCTTGTGACTAAGTTTTTATACAAACCCTTGTCTATCTGGCAGGTACAAGATTCAAGATTTCTGGTATTTATTTTGTAGTATGTTACCTCAGAGTTTATGCACTCTGATTGGTAAAAGACTGGTCACAAGGTATTGTATTAACATGTGATATAAAGACCGGCTCTGTGAACTAGCGAATAAAGACCCCTAAACAAGCACATTGTGTAAAGTTCTTTATGCACTGTGCATGTTGTGCAGTACAAATCAACTGGTTTTTTTGTATTTTTGAGTTTTAAATTTGACAACAGATGTTGATGCTGTGTGCTTGTGCAAACCACCTGTATGCATGAACGCTTATAGTATTTATTCAAGGTAGCTGGTAAGCACAAGAAAACAACATAATGCAAAACATAAAGCTGAATACCAACCAAAGTATTTCCATATATGGTATTGTTACTTTTCAAAGCTCAGTCAGGTTCTTGAAAAAATGCATTTAAATAGTTAATTATGGGATTAGATGCCACGCACATATTTAACAGCCTCAAGGATGGCCCTTGAACATGAATATGACAATTCTAAAAATATTGGCAAAAGAAAATTTACAAATTCTGATAATTTTAATTTCCTTTTTCATTAAATGTATTTATTAATGGGAGTAATAGTGTGAGGATCTGGTATTAACTGTGTGGTGTAATAAACTATAATGTGTAATAAACTCTTGGTTGGTGGCTGGCTGCTGTTAATGCATTGACAGCGGCCAGCCACCAACCCGGTCATTACCATGCACAAAGACTGGGTCCTCACACAGTTATTCCCTAATTAATTTCTTTGAGGTAAAATATAATCTGAAGTGAACTGAACTTACATCCACTTTACGCCGCTCTTCTTTTAGGAATTGATCTAGGAGGCTGATCTGGTTGACTTTCTGATTTGGATGATTACCTTCATCATCACTTGAATCAGTCTCATCACCAAACTGAATCACAACAGGCTTATGGGTTGGTATCTGCACAGGAATTATTCAAATGTCAAAGATTCTTGAAAGTGTTTTCGATAAGCTTTCCCTAATTTTGTCAATATCCTATAACACTTAATGAGGTCACATTTCAAATACATACAGGTCTGTACAAGGAAATATTTAGGTTCATTTCTGAATTTTGATGATGCTCAGTCAAAAAGGCATTGTATTTGACCTTTTGACTGACGCAAGAAATTCTCTTTGGAATGTACAGACCCATTTGTTGTTGATGTCCGATGACGTCATGTTTCAAATTTCACTCCGATAGAGCATCAAATAAAATGTCATTTCACACCCTTTTAATGTGAGATTCCCAATTTCATAAGAACTACATCTGGTAGAAAATGTCTGCATTACAAAACTTAAGTTGACCTTGGAGACCTCTTTAACACTGTGAAGTTAAATGGAAAGCTTTCTGATACAAGTATCTCTCCAAATTCAAATATTACATATGCTATGAGTGTGCAGGTGACACTGTACTGAATTCTAGAAAGGTGAACCTTTCTAGCCAAACATTTTGAGAAACATTGGGTACATTGCTTGAATGTTCCCAGGAGACAACACCACACATTTTAAAGAATCTTAATATTAGAATAAGCACAAGGCGAGCAGCATACTTCAACTACATGTACATGTACTAAGTAGATTTCAAATACTTACAGTTGGAGGTGGAACTTTGACCTTGGCCTTAGCAACCACTGGTTTAAAAATGACATGACTTGAACTTGGAAATGGAGACTGAGTCCTTGACAGTGACTGCGGGGATGATGTTTTAGGGAATGAGGTTTGTTGTGCTGATTGTACAAATGGGATAGGAGCATTGGATGAGGCTGTCATAATGGGAGATGGTTCATAGGTTGGCCCCTGGATGTTTGGCTCCTCAGGATTGTACTCCTCTGGTGAAACCTGTCAGCAATTTCAAGAATGGCATAGGAACTTAAGGTTATCGAGAATGGAAATAGTTTGATAGTATAGTAAAATATGACTAAAACTCAATAACAATTATCTACATGTACATTGTAGAATAAAGAATAAGTAGTAAAACCATAAGAGAAACTAACTGGGTAAATCTTTAATGATTTGGGGATGAACAAAGAAAAATTTACTAGAGCGGGATTTGAACCAACAACCTCCCGATTAACGTTTTGAGCTATCTAGCCCTTTGTTGGCGGTCTTCCTATTTAGGTGTTCGGGCACTCCGCCCGGAACACCTCTTGTTTTTGGGTTGTTTTTTTTTACATTTTAATACTAACTCTTTTTCTTCTTATCTCCCGCGATTGTCCGCTAACAAAAGCACCCTTCCCAAGCTCACACAACCTTCAAACTTTAGATTTAGTTAAATAATCATTAGTAGATGAAACCGTTGCAATGACGCCATGATGAGGTCACCAGGTGTCGAAAAACGTTAAATCAAAGTTTCATATTTGAAAAAATCATAACTCATGAACCACACGATGGATTTTTACAATCCATATGTCATCGGAAAGGCCTTTTTAAGACTCAACAATCACTACACAGAGATGATATCGTTATGACCTCAACTTCTGATCCAAAACGGGCGTTGACAAATTCAAAAATCATATCTCAAGAACTATCTGGCCAGCATGTAAACCACACAAAAATAGTACAGCACTGAAAACTAATCCACGTGGCTGGCTGTTGCGCTCCGTTGACCACAAGGTTCAAAGTCCATCAAACATGCTTGTAGTCTAGTCTCTGTTCAAGGTTCACGCAAGCTGATTTTGGCGTTACGCTTTCTTAGTCTCTAAAACAGCAGTCCATGCAAACCTCGCTAACAATCAAATGTCAGGCTCGCACGGTCATGAAACTTGGCAACAAAATTTCACCTGATAGATAGATGAAACAGAAGTATGGACAACATAATGACGTCACCCAATGATTTATTGAAAGCCAACGTTTAAATTTTAATCAGCATTTTAAAAATAATACTAGCAGAAAACATGCGTCTAACACAACAACGATCTACAACGTTTACAGCGCGTTTGCAAGTTCACAATGATTTTGCAATGTTGTGTTTTGCACTCATGGGGCCCAATTTAATAATATGTACTGGGAGCATTATTTGTGTGCTCCTATAGTAAAATACATGTGTATATTGCAAGATTGAGCTCAAGCTGGGATATGTTAAATACATGTGTATATTGCAAGATTGAGCTCAAGCTGGGATATGTTAAATACATGTGTATATTGCAAGATTGAGCTCAAGCTGGGATATGTTAAATACATGTGTATATTGCAAGATTGAGCTCAAGCTGGGATATGTTAAATACATGTGTATATTGCAAGATTGAGCTCAAGCTGGGATATGTTAAATACATGGGTATATTGCAAGATTGAGCTCAAGCTGGGATATGTTAAATACATGGGTATATTGCAAGATTGAGCTCAAGCTGGGATATGTTAAATACATGGGTATATTGCAAGATTGAGCTCAAGCTGGGATATGTTAAATACATGGGTATATTGCAAGATTGAGCTCAAGCTGGGATATGTTAAATACATGGGTATATTGCAAGATTGAGCTCAAGCTGGGATATGTTAAATACATGGGTATATTGCAAGATTGAGCTCAAGCTGGGATATGTTAAATACATGGGTATATTGCAAGATTGAGCTCAAGCTGGGATATGTTAAATACATGGGTATATTGCAAGATTGAGCTCAAGCTGGGATATGTTAAATACATGGGTATATTGCAAGATTGAGCTCAAGCTGGGATATGTTAAATACATGTGTATATTGCAAGATTGAGCTCAAGCTGGGATATGTTAAATACATGGGTATATTGCAAGATTGAGCTCAAGCTGGGATATGTTAAATACATGTGTATATTGCAAGATTGAGCTCAAGCTGGGATATGTTAAATACATGTGTATATTGCAAGATTGAGCTCAAGCTGGGATATGTTAAATACATGGGTATATTGCAAGATTGAGCTCAAGCTGGGATATGTTAAATACATGGGTATATTGCAAGATTGAGCTCAAGCTGGGATATGTTAAATACATGTGTATATTGCAAGATTGAGCTCAAGCTGGGATATGTTAAATACATGGGTATATTGCAAGATTGAGCTCAAGCTGGGATATGTTAAATACATGGGTATATTGCAAGATTGAGCTCAAGCTGGGATATGTTAAATACATGTGTATATTGCAAGATTGAGCTCAAGCTGGGATATGTTAAATACATGGGTATATTGCAAGATTGAGCTCAAGCTGGGATATGTTAAATACATGGGTATATTGCAAGATTGAGCTCAAGCTGGGATATGTTAAATACATGGGTATATTGCAAGATTGAGCTCAAGCTGGGATATGTTAAATACATGGGTATATTGCAAGATTGAGCTCAAGCTGGGATATGTTAAATACATGGGTATATTGCAAGATTGAGCTCAAGCTGGGATATGTTAAATACATGTGTATATTGCAAGATTGAGCTCAAGCTGGGATATGTTAAATACATGGGTATATTGCAAGATTGAGCTCAAGCTGGGATATGTTAAATACATGGGTATATTGCAAGATTGAGCTCAAGCTGGGATATGTTAAATACATGGGTATATTGCAAGATTGAGCTCAAGCTGGGATATGTTAAATACATGTGTATATTGCAAGATTGAGCTCAAGCTGGGATATGTTAAATACATGGGTATATTGCAAGATTGAGCTCAAGCTGGGATATGTTAAATACATGGGTATATTGCAAGATTGAGCTCAAGCTGGGATATGTTAAATACATGGGTATATTGCAAGATTGAGCTCAAGCTGGGATATGTTAAATACATGGGTATATTGCAAGATTGAGCTCAAGCTGGGATATGTTAAATACATGGGTATATTGCAAGATTGAGCTCAAGCTGGGATATGTTAAATACATGTGTATATTGCAAGATTGAGCTCAAGCTGGGATATGTTAAATACATGTGTATATTGCAAGATTGTGCTCAAGCTGGGATATGTTAAATACATGGGTATATTGCAAGATTGAGCTCAAGCTGGGATATGTTAAATACATGTGTATATTGCAAGATTGAGCTCAAGCTGGGATATGTTAAATACATGTGTATATTGCAAGATTGAGCTCAAGCTGGGATATGTTAAATACATGGGTATATTGCAAGATTGAGCTCAAGCTGGGATATGTTAAATACATGGGTATATTGCAAGATTGAGCTCAAGCTGGGATATGTTAAATACATGGGTATATTGCAAGATTGAGCTCAAGCTGGGATATGTTAAATACATGGGTATATTGCAAGATTGAGCTCAAGCTGGGATATGTTAAATACATGTGTATATTGCAAGATTGAGCTCAAGCTGGGATATGTTAAATACATGTGTATATTGCAAGATTGAGCTCAAGCTGGGATATGTTAAATACATGGGTATATTGCAAGATTGAGCTCAAGCTGGGATATGTTAAATACATGTGTATATTGCAAGATTGAGCTCAAGCTGGGATATGTTAAATACATGTGTATATTGCAAGATTGAGCTCAAGCTGGGATATGTTAAATACATGGGTATATTGCAAGATTGAGCTCAAGCTGGGATATGTTAAATACATGGGTATATTGCAAGATTGAGCTCAAGCTGGGATATGTTAAATACATGTGTATATTGCAAGATTGAGCTCAAGCTGGGATATGTTAAATACATGTGTATATTGCAAGATTGAGCTCAAGCTGGGATATGTTAAATACATGGGTATATTGCAAGATTGAGCTCAAGCTGGGATATGTTAAATACATGTGTATATTGCAAGATTGAGCTCAAGCTGGGATATGTTAAATACATGTGTATATTGCAAGATTGAGCTCAAGCTGGGATATGTTAAATACATGTGTATATTGCAAGATTGAGCTCAAGCTGGGATATGTTAAATACATGTGTATATTGCAAGATTGAGCTCAAGCTGGGATATGTTAAATACATGGGTATATTGCAAGATTGAGCTCAAGCTGGGATATGTTAAATACATGTGTATATTGCAAGATTGAGCTCAAGCTGGGATATGTTAAATACATGTGTATATTGCAAGATTGAGCTCAAGCTGGGATATGTTAAATACATGTGTATATTGCAAGATTGAGCTCAAGCTGGGATATGTTAAATACATGTGTATATTGCAAGATTGAGCTCAAGCTGGGATATGTTAAATACATGGGTATATTGCAAGATTGAGCTCAAGCTGGGATATGTTAAATACATGTGTATATTGCAAGATTGAGCTCAAGCTGGGATATGTTAAATACATGTGTATATTGCAAGATTGAGCTCAAGCTGGGATATGTTAAATACATGTGTATATTGCAAGATTGAGCTCAAGCTGGGATATGTTAAATACATGTGTATATTGCAAGATTGAGCTCAAGCTGGGATATGTTAAATACATGTGTATATTGCAAGATTGAGCTCAAGCTGGGATATGTTAAATACATGTGTATATTGCAAGATTGAGCTCAAGCTGGGATATGTTAAATACATGGGTATATTGCAAGATTGAGCTCAAGCTGGGATATGTTAAATACATGGGTATATTGCAAGATTGAGCTCAAGCTGGGATATGTTAAATACATGTGTATATTGCAAGATTGAGCTCAAGCTGGGATATGTTAAATACATGGGTATATTGCAAGATTGAGCTCAAGCTGGGATATGTTAAATACATGTGTATATTGCAAGATTGAGCTCAAGCTGGGATATGTTAAATACATGGGTATATTGCAAGATTGAGCTCAAGCTGGGATATGTTAAATACATGTGTATATTGCAAGATTGAGCTCAAGCTGGGATATGTTAAATACATGTGTATATTGCAAGATTGAGCTCAAGCTGGGATATGTTAAATACATGTGTATATTGCAAGATTGAGCTCAAGCTGGGATATGTTAAATACATGTGTATATTGCAAGATTGAGCTCAAGCTGGGATATGTTAAATACATGTGTATATTGCAAGATTGAGCTCAAGCTGGGATATGTTAAATACATGTGTATATTGCAAGATTGAGCTCAAGCTGGGATATGTTAAATACATGGGTATATTGCAAGATTGAGCTCAAGCTGGGATATGTTAAATACATGGGTATATTGCAAGATTGAGCTCAAGCTGGGATATGTTAAATACATGTGTATATTGCAAGATTGAGCTCAAGCTGGGATATGTTAAATACATGGGTATATTGCAAGATTGAGCTCAAGCTGGGATATGTTAAATACATGTGTATATTGCAAGATTGAGCTCAAGCTGGGATATGTTAAATACATGGGTATATTGCAAGATTGAGCTCAAGCTGGGATATGTTAAATACATGTGTATATTGCAAGATTGAGCTCAAGCTGGGATATGTTAAATACATGGGTATATTGCAAGATTGAGCTCAAGCTGGGATATGTTAAATACATGGGTATATTGCAAGATTGAGCTCAAGCTGGGATATGTTAAATACATGGGTATATTGCAAGATTGAGCTCAAGCTGGGATATGTTAAATACATGGGTATATTGCAAGATTGAGCTCAAGCTGGGATATGTTAAATACATGGGTATATTGCAAGATTGAGCTCAAGCTGGGATATGTTAAATACATGGGTATATTGCAAGATTGAGCTCAAGCTGGGATATGTTAAATACATGGGTATATTGCAAGATTGAGCTCAAGCTGGGATATGTTAAATACATGTGTATATTGCAAGATTGAGCTCAAGCTGGGATATGTTAAATACATGGGTATATTGCAAGATTGAGCTCAAGCTGGGATATGTTAAATACATGTGTATATTGCAAGATTGAGCTCAAGCTGGGATATGTTAAATACATGGGTATATTGCAAGATTGAGCTCAAGCTGGGATATGTTAAATACATGGGTATATTGCAAGATTGAGCTCAAGCTGGGATATGTTAAATACATGGGTATATTGCAAGATTGAGCTCAAGCTGGGATATGTTAAATACATGTGTATATTGCAAGATTGAGCTCAAGCTGGGATATGTTAAATACATGTGTATATTGCAAGATTGAGCTCAAGCTGGGATATGTTAAATACATGGGTATATTGCAAGATTGAGCTCAAGCTGGGATATGTTAAATACATGTGTATATTGCAAGATTGAGCTCAAGCTGGGATATGTTAAATACATGTGTATATTGCAAGATTGAGCTCAAGCTGGGATATGTTAAATACATGTGTATATTGCAAGATTGAGCTCAAGCTGGGATATGTTAAATACATGGGTATATTGCAAGATTGAGCTCAAGCTGGGATATGTTAAATACATGTGTATATTGCAAGATTGAGCTCAAGCTGGGATATGTTAAATACATGTGTATATTGCAAGATTGAGCTCAAGCTGGGATATGTTAAATACATGGGTATATTGCAAGATTGAGCTCAAGCTGGGATATGTTAAATACATGGGTATATTGCAAGATTGAGCTCAAGCTGGGATATGTTAAATACATGTGTATATTGCAAGATTGAGCTCAAGCTGGGATATGTTAAATACATGGGTATATTGCAAGATTGAGCTCAAGCTGGGATATGTTAAATACATGGGTATATTGCAAGATTGAGCTCAAGCTGGGATATGTTAAATACATGGGTATATTGCAAGATTGAGCTCAAGCTGGGATATGTTAAATACATGGGTATATTGCAAGATTGAGCTCAAGCTGGGATATGTTAAATACATGGGTATATTGCAAGATTGAGCTCAAGCTGGGATATGTTAAATACATGGGTATATTGCAAGATTGAGCTCAAGCTGGGATATGTTAAATACATGGGTATATTGCAAGATTGAGCTCAAGCTGGGATATGTTAAATACATGGGTATATTGCAAGATTGAGCTCAAGCTGGGATATGTTAAATACATGGGTATATTGCAAGATTGAGCTCAAGCTGGGATATGTTAAATACATGGGTATATTGCAAGATTGAGCTCAAGCTGGGATATGTTAAATACATGGGTATATTGCAAGATTGAGCTCAAGCTGGGATATGTTAAATACATGTGTATATTGCAAGATTGAGCTCAAGCTGGGATATGTTAAATACATGTGTATATTGCAAGATTGAGCTCAAGCTGGGATATGTTAAATACATGGGTATATTGCAAGATTGAGCTCAAGCTGGGATATGTTAAATACATGGGTATATTGCAAGATTGAGCTCAAGCTGGGATATGTTAAATACATGGGTATATTGCAAGATTGAGCTCAAGCTGGGATATGTTAAATACATGTGTATATTGCAAGATTGAGCTCAAGCTGGGATATGTTAAATACATGGGTATATTGCAAGATTGAGCTCAAGCTGGGATATGTTAAATACATGTGTATATTGCAAGATTGAGCTCAAGCTGGGATATGTTAAATACATGGGTATATTGCAAGATTGAGCTCAAGCTGGGATATGTTAAATACATGGGTATATTGCAAGATTGAGCTCAAGCTGGGATATGTTAAATACATGGGTATATTGCAAGATTGAGCTCAAGCTGGGATATGTTAAATACATGGGTATATTGCAAGATTGAGCTCAAGCTGGGATATGTTAAATACATGGGTATATTGCAAGATTGAGCTCAAGCTGGGATATGTTAAATACATGGGTATATTGCAAGATTGAGCTCAAGCTGGGATATGTTAAATACATGGGTATATTGCAAGATTGAACTCAAGCTGGGATATGTTAAATACATGGGTATATTGCAAGATTGAGCTCAAGCTGGGATATGTTAAATACATGTGTATATTGCAAGATTGAGCTCAAGCTGGGATATGTTAAATACATGGGTATATTGCAAGATTGAGCTCAAGCTGGGATATGTTAAATACATGTGTATATTGCAAGATTGAGCTCAAGCTGGGATATGTTAAATACATGGGTATATTGCAAGATTGAGCTCAAGCTGGGATATGTTAAATACATGGGTATATTGCAAGATTGAGCTCAAGCTGGGATATGTTAAATACATGGGTATATTGCAAGATTGAGCTCAAGCTGGGATATGTTAAATACATGGGTATATTGCAAGATTGAGCTCAAGCTGGGATATGTTAAATACATGTGTATATTGCAAGATTGAGCTCAAGCTGGGATATGTTAAATACATGTGTATATTGCAAGATTGAGCTCAAGCTGGGATATGTTAAATACATGGGTATATTGCAAGATTGAGCTCAAGCTGGGATATGTTAAATACATGGGTATATTGCAAGATTGAGCTCAAGCTGGGATATGTTAAATACATGGGTATATTGCAAGATTGAGCTCAAGCTGGGATATGTTAAATACATGGGTATATTGCAAGATTGAGCTCAAGCTGGGATATGTTAAATACATGGGTATATTGCAAGATTGAGCTCAAGCTGGGATATGTTAAATACATGGGTATATTGCAAGATTGAGCTCAAGCTGGGATATGTTAAATACATGGGTATATTGCAAGATTGAGCTCAAGCTGGGATATGTTAAATACATGGGTATATTGCAAGATTGAGCTCAAGCTGGGATATGTTAAATACATGGGTATATTGCAAGATTGAGCTCAAGCTGGGATATGTTAAATACATGTGTATATTGCAAGATTGAGCTCAAGCTGGGATATGTTAAATACATGTGTATATTGCAAGATTGAGCTCAAGCTGGGATATGTTAAATACATGTGTATATTGCAAGATTGAGCTCAAGCTGGGATATGTTAAATACATGTGTATATTGCAAGATTGAGCTCAAGCTGGGATATGTTAAATACATGGGTATATTGCAAGATTGAGCTCAAGCTGGGATATGTTAAATACATGGGTATATTGCAAGATTGAGCTCAAGCTGGGATATGTTAAATACATGGGTATATTGCAAGATTGAGCTCAAGCTGGGATATGTTAAATACATGGGTATATTGCAAGATTGAGCTCAAGCTGGGATATGTTAAATACATGGGTATATTGCAAGATTGAGCTCAAGCTGGGATATGTTAAATACATGTGTATATTGCAAGATTGAGCTCAAGCTGGGATATGTTAAATACATGTGTATATTGCAAGATTGAGCTCAAGCTGGGATATGTTAAATACATGTGTATATTGCAAGATTGAGCTCAAGCTGGGATATGTTAAATACATGTGTATATTGCAAGATTGAGCTCAAGCTGGGATATGTTAAATACATGTGTATATTGCAAGATTGAGCTCAAGCTGGGATATGTTAAATACATGTGTATATTGCAAGATTGAGCTCAAGCTGGGATATGTTAAATACATGTGTATATTGCAAGATTGAGCTCAAGCTGGGATATGTTAAATACATGTGTATATTGCAAGATTGAGCTCAAGCTGGGATGTTAAATACATGTGTATATTGCAAGATTGAGCTCAAGCTGGGATATGTTAAATACATGTGTATATTGCAAGATTGAGCTCAAGCTGGGATATGTTAAATACATGTGTATATTGCAAGATTGAGCTCAAGCTGGGATATGTTAAATACATGTGTATATTGCAAGATTGAGCTCAAGCTGGGATATGTTAAATACATGTGTATATTGCAAGATTGAGCTCAAGCTGGGATATGTTAAATACATGTGTATATTGCAAGATTGAGCTCAAGCTGGGATATGTTAAATACATGTGTATATTGCAAGATTGAGCTCAAGCTGGGATATGTTAAATACATGTGTATATTGCAAGATTGAGCTCAAGCTGGGATATGTTAAATACATGTGTATATTGCAAGATTGAGCTCAAGCTGGGATATGTTAAATACATGTGTATATTGCAAGATTGAGCTCAAGCTGGGATATGTTAAATACATGTGTATATTGCAAGATTGAGCTCAAGCTGGGATATGTTAAATACATGGGTATATTGCAAGATTGAGCTCAAGCTGGGATATGTTAAATACATGGGTATATTGCAAGATTGAGCTCAAGCTGGGATATGTTAAATACATGGGTATATTGCAAGATTGAGCTCAAGCTGGGATATGTTAAATACATGGGTATATTGCAAGATTGAGCTCAAGCTGGGATATGTTAAATACATGGGTATATTGCAAGATTGAGCTCAAGCTGGGATATGTTAAATACATGGGTATATTGCAAGATTGAGCTCAAGCTGGGATATGTTAAATACATGTGTATATTGCAAGATTGAGCTCAAGCTGGGATATGTTAAATACATGTGTATATTGCAAGATTGAGCTCAAGCTGGGATATGTTAAATACATGTGTATATTGCAAGATTGAGCTCAAGCTGGGATATGTTAAATACATGTGTATATTGCAAGATTGAGCTCAAGCTGGGATATGTTAAATACATGTGTATATTGCAAGATTGAGCTCAAGCTGGGATATGTTAAATACATGTGTATATTGCAAGATTGAGCTCAAGCTGGGATATGTTAAATACATGGGTATATTGCAAGATTGAGCTCAAGCTGGGATATGTTAAATTTAATGTTTGTTTTCCTGGTAAAATTACGTCATCAATTTTTAACATGACGTCACCTTATAGTTGCAGTTTTACCAGATTTTTATACACAGCATTAAATGTTTGGTCAAGCTTAAAACCAAGCTGATGTATTCAAGCTGATATGAGTAACACCCCAGAAATTTTATGTCTAGTTTGTCAATATCTTTGTTGGGGGTGCCAGTCAGAAGCCATACAACTGTTATTGCCGTGTAGCCAGGGATCACACCCAAGTTTGTGATACAACCTGGGAAGCGGCAGCCAAGAGATTAACCTAAAGGAATGCGACTAGTCAATTTTTCTTTGTTCATCTGGATGTATGACAACTGGTACAGTTTGCCATATAATATTCATAAAGACAAAGATCAAGATTCTCCTGGTTGTATTTCTATGTGCAGAACAATGGACCCAACAAAATATGAGACTTCATACAATATTTAATGTGCACTCCATATACTGTGCAAGTCTCATGTACGTTCATATGTTTAGCCCTTTTAATCGCGCCACTAGTTTTCCTTCAAAATTTGAAGCAATGAATGTGGGCACCCAAGGTCTCAAAAAGTAGAATATATTTGAAACATAAATTGTCTATTGAACCTTTTTAAAACTAGACATGAATTGCCTACATGTATGTAGTAACATCTTTTGGGGATGAAACCTGTATCATGATAGCTTGGATATAACACATGGTACTCTTTGGAATATCATAAACAACAAACCATTTTGAGCAGAAATCTAATCAAGTAATTTCACAGCGCCTGCCTGCTATTTCTACTTGAGACTTCTTGCATGGTACATCTGTATTTGCAAATGACCTGATCACCAAAATGCCTTTTCAAACCTCACCATTCGCTCTTGCTCCTGCTTGAGGTTTCAACCCTGAACCCAAAGTAATTTTGACACTGAATGTACTTCATGAACTCATAACTCACCTCAATTTGTTCCTTAGCCTGAGCCTTAGCAGCCCTCTTAGTGGCCAAAGAACGAAGAAGTTGCTCTCTCAATGCCATGACAGCTTCCTCATCATCCTCTTCATCTTCCTCATCCTTAGAAACCATGGCTACATCAGTGTCTCCTCTATCAGAGTGACAAATATTTACAGATGTGTCTGTCTCTGAACCAGTAAGTGCTTGAAACTGTCACAAATAATAAGAATAAAGCCAGGGTTTGTCACTTTGGGTAACCTTGGCAAAGCGAATATCAAATATATTCATTACTGTTTTACTGATGGTAACTCAGAGTGCAACATGTACATGTATTGTAAAGGACTTGACTTTCACATGACAAGATATCCGCATACTGTACACACAAATTTAAAACCAAATAATCATGCTTTTATTGGTATGCTTAAGTTACTTACAAACTCATGTGGTGAACTGGTGTCAAATGTGACAGGAGTTGCAACTGAAAGTAACCAGAAAAATTTGATATTAGAAAGTACAATTTTTTTGCCCCTTAAATACAGCATTAGCAGAAACTCATAATTGTGCAGACAAAAATAAATGAGGTTGCAAAACAAATACATTGTCACTGTTTTCATGAAGAGCCATTTATGTCAAAACATGTTACTGAGTTTTTTGTGTGACAAGCATGTACCTTAAAACTGCAAATCTGCAATACTAACGACACGGTTTGCAGTTTAAGACCTCTCATATGATTCTGTAAAAGTTTAACCTCTCCATTGACTAACTAATTTAATTAAATATGTTGGCTAATTGCCATATTAATTATACAAAGATATGTGTCTCTTCGTGGAACCTAAATAGTGAGATGACCTACTTAAACACCCAACTCAACAGGAACTCAACATTTCCTGTAGTAAAAAAAGTACATACCCATACATTTGAAATGTGACGCTGTTGGAAGTTTTTGGATGTTAAAAAGTTTTGCAAGGGTATCAAATACAATAGTATTATAACATTTTAATGTGACATTAACCCTTTGCGTGCTACAGGCGCAAATTTGCGCCCGCAACGTTTATTCCCTCACTGCTGTGGGCGCATATTTGCGCCCAACACAACTTGCTACTTGTTTTGCATACAATCAAGCTTTCTTTTGACCCCTGACATGCATCCGGGTACTTTTTGTATACTTCGATACATACAAGCTATGTTACGAACGATTACGCGACAATTTTTCTTGAAAAAACCTGTAATTTCCGAGTTTTTCCGTGACTGTTATTACCGTAAAACAAAATGGCCGCCGCAGCAGCATTCTGGAAGATTTTCGAGGATTTTAACTCAGGAAAATCGGAGTTTGAGGATGTTTTGGGAGACCATAGCGACGATAATGCTTCAGTTGGGTTTTGTCTATTGACATCGGGCCAGATATCGGACAAATCCCTATCAACGATGGGGCCAAATCCGACGCGACGATGGCATCGTTCCTATGCAAGGAGGGGAAGGTAGAACAGTCCAATGTGTTGGAGATTCTTTTCAGTGTGCTTTGGAAGTGTGTATTTTCTAAATTCTTCATTCAAAATCAATTCTGTTTGAACTACCTGGTTGCCAGTATTATACTCTACATTTGTCTTATTTTGCATTGTGCAAAAAAATAATTCCTTCACACACAAAAAAACTTGTTAGTACAACCGTGTGTTATTTTAATGATTGTGCAAAAAGATTCCAGCGGGCAGGGAATAGTGTGTGTAGGGAATGGTAGCATGCAAAGGGTTAAAGAGTTCTAATTTTCCCCCACTTTCACAAGGACATTACCTTTTAGAAAATTAGAGCCCCTCTTTAAGCAGAAGACACTAATTAACCCATATTAAGTACCTCTATCATTAGGTCAAAAAGGTTGCCAGCACACAAACACATCTTCAAAACATGTAAAACACTAGGGATTAAGGTGAGTTGGACTTACTTGGGGATTCCTCTATTTCACTGACTTCCATCTCCACCTCATCATAATTGTCAAACTGGAATTCCTTGGCTGGTATAACATTGTCAGTCATGGAAGACTCTAGTACCTGAGACTTGCTAGACTCCTTACCAATGGATGGTGATCTCCTATATTTACTCTTAAAACAGTAAAATATACCAAATTATAAATAATTTTGAAAGATGCAGAAGAAAGTAACCTTTAGACCTTTAGTCATTAGGTAATGAAAATTTGTATGGTGGGGAAAAGTACATTTTTAACAAAAATAATTCAATTGAACAAATAGACAGATAACCAAATAATTTTAAAAACAGCAAAAAGTGCTCAGTTACCAATGCCCTGATTTAAAACCATCAAGTACTGGTAACAATAAGAAAGAAAATGCCCAAATACTGCAATAATAGGGATACCGTAATAACAAGATACCTAACTAGACAACCATGAACTGCCGAACTGTTTAAGTGCTTCAAAAAAATACATAACCACAAACTATAAGTAAGATTCTGTAAGAAACAGACATCTTTAAACTCATTAAAGACACAAAAACACGTACCCCTTGTGAAGAATAGGAGCTCCGACTTGTGACAAAGTCCATAAAGCGAGTGAAGCGTTCTTTCTCTCCATGAACTTTAGCGATCTCAGCAGCTATACCTTGCTTTTGAAACAACTGTTTAACCTTCCTGCGTCGCTCTCTCTGTTTGGCTCTCTTTGACTCTGTACAAATAGATGGAAACAGCACTTACACATGACTTACAATTTTACATGTACTTGCTCAACAAAATTAAATTACTGGAACCATTTATTAGCCTCAAAAGAGTGAGTTCAAGTAGGCTGCAAATTTTAAGAGAAGGTGCTCAAAATATTTTCCTCCAACACTTTTAATAAGTAAATGGACACTAAAATAGGGTGTCCAAATTGAAAATGAGGCATCAAAGCACAATCTAGTATAAAAGCCTCAGAATAACACTGTGGACTGGAGTTTAATTGCCAAAGCTTACTATACCATGTATACATGCCGGTGTTTAAGCCACCTTGAAAATCAAATCATAAGTCGTGGATTATGGTCTAAAAATTACAGTACATATTCACTTGTGCATACAGGTACATGTTTGTTTTGATGCCAATATGTTTAACCTTTTAGCACGCATACCGCCCTGCATATGCCCTGCATATTACTCAATCCAAAGGTCATATCCAAAGGTCGAAAAGTCGGAAGACCTATCACCAACGTACGTGAAGCACAACAAGTAGCTCTTTTTTTTTCTCGTGTGTGGTGCAGACCGTATTATACCTACCACGTATCACACGCACAATGTACACAGCAATGGCGACCTTCCACTTCTTTCGCGATAAACTTATTGGTGTTTTAAAAGGATTTTTCAAAGGGTTTGAGGTACAGCAGTTATATGTAGGTAACAGAGGCACTCGTTTTCATTCTAAAAGGTATGTTGTGATTATTTTCAATCACTTTTGTAGCTTTTTTTTCCTTCGAGATGACATAACAGTTGAGAGAACTTGTGTGCACAATTTTCCACGTAACAAACTTCATACGCAAACAATGTTTTCAAATTTGTGTTCATTTCTCTTATGTTTCCAACCTCAAAGCTTCAATTTGGTAACGCAAACAAAACAACTTGGAAAATCATTCAAGAGATAATTTCATCCTCTACAAAATAAACTCAACTTGTAACAGAAGAATAACAACAACGAAAGTTATCTGAGGATTTCTAGGTTCGGCCAAAAATCGTGTGAATTTCCGAGGCGCGGTGAGGAGTGAATTGCACTAAGTCAATGCTAAAGGGTTTTAAGGCATTTATTCATTACAACTTGATGACAATAACAGTCCAGCCGAATGCACATTCACTTTGCTTTTTATAAATTACAATCAAAATTTCTTATTTTTAGTTTGGCCACTTGTTGTACTACACAACATGTACAAGTAAAAATTGAAATCAATGATCAGGAAACAATACCTATGTTAGCAGAGGACCTATCTCTCTGACTCTGCTGTTCTGTTTGGTTCTCCTTCTCTTCTTTCTCTGTAACATTCTTTGTTGCTGATTCCAAGGCAAGGAGTCTTAGATGAAGCAGCTCATCATCATCATCATCATCTACAATCTCAATGACTTCCTCTGATGCGTCATTCTGTACCTACATAATGCAATAACAACAACTTACATTGTAAGCCTGTGTGTTTACAGTTTATGTGTATGCGTGTAACTATTTCTGAGACAGACGGTTAGGCAATTTTTTTTTGATTACTTGGATTACGGAATCGCCGCCCGAAAAAAATCGTGTTTTGGAAAAAAAATTAAAAAATCCCCACCCAAAAAATTCAATTTTGTGTTGGAAAAAAAAAAAAAAAAAAAAAAAAAAAAAACGATCCAAAGGGCATTTCACATCTTATTTATGCACACCTTGTCCATTGGTACACACCAAATTAAAAAAATCCACTCGAAAAGTGCCGCGAAACACTGACCACATTGCGATCACAATGTACACAACGCACGATCCCGCGTGTGACACACACAAGCATAATCTTTTCCAATTTACAGGCTTGTAGTCTTCGCTATTTCGTTACTGTTCGTGCAACAATAAATGTAAGAAAATTTTAACGCTAGAGGGCGTTTCACAACAATGCGATAGAGCGAAAGCAATCGCCCTCTCTATTAATGAAATTGCGCTGTAGCGTACAAAAACCAGTTACAAACGCCTTGAACAAATTTGTCAAATAATTAACCTATCTGCGCATGCTCAGCAAAAGCGGTTATTCCCCGACATTGCAATAACATTATTCGCTGGTGTGCGCTTAACCTATCTAAACAGCATTGTTGTTGCTGGTACTCACGCACATTCCGTCGGCAGCATGGTCAAAACTGTTAAACAGAGCACACTTCCGTGGAAATTTTAGCTTGTTCTACAAAAATACAGAACGTTCCGGCTTCATTCTACAAAAATGACCACTTTAGGATAGAGTATTTAACTGTATAATGTAAGATTTTCTCTTTCTATTTTAGTTTTGTTTTGTTGTATTTTGGGGGTTTTTTTTGCGGGTTGATTGCGCTCAGAATTTTGGTCTCAAATTTCCGGCTAGTGAAAAATTGTGCGAGCTAGAAACGTACTGTTATGTTGACAAGCCTGGCGGTTTAGTCAAGTGAAAAAGTTAGAGCAAGGCCTTATATTTACATGAAGGTCTATAGTTTACATTCGTTTTAGAAGCCGCCCGCGTGCCTTCCTTTTTTCGTGTTTTTTAAAAAAAATTTCCCCGCCCGCCCGATTTTGTGAGCTGGAAAATCCGTAATCCCGGCCACGTTTTTTTTTTTTTTTTTTTTTTTTTTTCCCGGTTCCCGCTCATATTTGTAGCTTAGAAATCCGTAATCCAAGTATTCAAGAATAAATGGCCTTACACATGTAACCGTCTGTTTCACAAACAAAAAAAGAAACATTTTACAAAACCGCACCTGTGATCAATTTTGTTTTTTTCATAACCGCACCTGTGATCAAATTTTTTTTTTCATCACAGCATTTCGGATTTAATCACTCCGTAAACAAAATCTATCTAAACAAAACAAGAAGAATCTTACAATTTACTGTCAAATAATCTTTTTGTTAACCTAGTATGTCCAGGGTACGCTAAATGTTATCATTTTAGTAAAATAAACATAACTCGCGTGTAATATTTCCAAAACAAGCTTACATTTCTGTAAAATTTGTGTATGCCATCGCGTAATGCACTGGTATATTTCACCAACAGACATGACAGAGGGCATATGCTCTCATTATATCGCATTGTTCAGAAAGCGACCTCTAGCATTCAATGTTTGATGCCTTTTTTATTGTGGCATGAAAAGTAGCGAAATAACAAACACTTTCAGCCTGTTAATTATTGAAACGATGTGAATGCTTGTGCACATCATGTTGGGTGCTTGTTCATTAACAGATAAATATGTACTTCAACAGAGTTAGAACTATAGCCTAACATGCCTGCTAATGTCAGTTTTGTCTTATGAAAGAAGTTATGAGCATGTTTCTGTAAAGAACTGAAGAAGGATTGGGGAAGCAGAGGGGGGAAACTTGTCCCTTTTAATTCTACACTATGAGTGATACTGTACATACCTCAACCACCTCCTCATCATCACTACCAACCTCAGTTAAGGAACTACTGGTAGGCACCTCAGTCACCTCCTTTGCAGACCCAGATTTTGACCTTGACCTTGCAACAAGTTTGGATGATGATCTCTGGCCTCTGGCTCTGTACCGTAATTGAATAAATAATTGATACTGCAAATTAGGGGTTGCTCGACTTTTTGGAAGGTAACCAAAACAGTTTGGGGCAACCAAACAAGATGTCATAAAGGCGTTTCCTTATTTACTGGTTGTTTTCTAGCAAGGTAATTTTTCTTTGTTCAACCCCAAATTAACATGAATGGTATTACACATATTTATTACAGGGCACTGACTGGAGAACAAGTAAAGACATTTAGCAAGTGTTAGTAACAGTAAAAAAAATAACAACAAATATAAAAAACAAACATTAGTTTCACTTTCAATCTAAAAGCGTACTTATTACTTTTGTAAAGTGCATACCAGTACCAATAGCCAAGAGAAATATTCCTGACTGAAATACTGTCAAAGTTGCTTTTGAAAAGACGGTACAAATCATCATTTCATATTTTGCTTTCAGCAATCTAAATAAAAGCCCAATGTCAATGAGCACACAATCTCTAATAAAATATAACAACCATTTATTATGAGAAGATGAGATATAATTAACTTTTCCATTAACCATTCAATCCCTTTAAGCTGTTTCTGACCTCTTTGGTTTTGCTTGACCTTTGGCCTTTCTATCCTGGCCACCATGACTTGTTCCCTCTGAGGTAAGCTTCTCTTTCTCCTGTTTGATTAATTCCTGTACTTCATGGTGTTTACGTAGAAGTGTCTCATACGCATCTTCCTCAGATGGTCCACCCTCATCCCTTGCTAGCGTTCCTCTGTTGCCCCTTGCCCTCTGTCTCTCATCTCGTTTCTGGTTTGGGTTGACTGGTATTGGGCAAGTGTTAAGGAGACATACTGTTATAGTAATGTGCAATATACATGTAAATCAAGATCTTAAAGAAATGCACACACTCAAACACTACAAAGTCACCTGCTGTAAACACATCTTACCACTATGAATGTTTTAAGTGTGCCCAATTCAAAACTGTTAAAAACACATAAACCCCCCCCCAAAAAAAAATAAAAAATAACAACAACAACAAACAAACAATCAAACAAACAAACAATCCCAAAACAAAACAAAACTTTAACAACAACACACACACTTCTGTTTCTGAAGCTACCATGGCTTCACATTTTTCTTTTGCAATTAATCTTTCTCACTTGATTATTAGATACAGGTACACTACATGTACATGCAAGACATTATAATAATTAGTTCAATATTTGTCTCTTCGTGATGTGTTTCTACACAGTTAACCATTGTTAACTGGTGCATGTTTCATATAGTTAAATGCTCAAGCTGACATAGATAAAGGTGGCTCTTTGTAAACTATTCAATTTGGCCTAGATCTTGAATAGTACATGTACATGCCTATTGGCATGGTTGGTACATGTATGTTGAACCGCTAATTCTTTCTTCTCTATTAAAAATGTCTTAGTGGACTGTTGTTTTGACCCAAGCTAGTCTTTTTCTGAGGCTAAATGGTAAACATATCACCAGAGCATCCGTGTGATGTGACAGCACAACAGCCGCAAGTATTGAGTTTTTGCATGCAATTCGGCAAAACAGGTGTACATGTACTATGTATGTGTTTTGGGAAAGTTTTAGATGAGCAAAAAGGGAAACTGAAGTTGCATTGTATTGGGTGATTCCTGTACACGTACAGGCTAACAGGGGAGCCTTAGCTTCCTAGTGGGACTAGGTCTTATGTACTTCTAGAACAATGAGGTTCACTGGCCCATGCTAACCAATGGTTCGTGTCTTTATACATGGTGGACCATTGGTTATCATGAACCAGCGTTGCGCATAGCATAAAATATGCACAAGTTGGGTCTCTCCGACATGCAAGCCATACATACATGTATGTATGCTAGTATCCAAGCTTTTAGGCAGCCAGCTGTGCAGCCGTGATTGGCACGGCTAAATTAAATAAATCACGGCCTATTTTCAGATGCACAGCTTCCGTTTTTTATTGCAAGCCGTGCTCTCTAAAAAAGAAAAACATCTATTTTTTGTATCATTAATAATTATTTGATGAAATAAATTTGCAAGAGTGAAACTTAATTCTGGATCAGGAAGAAAAAGTAGCTACGCGCGATCGGTTTGCTCAGTTTCGAGAGAGCTTGATAGCAGAAGAAATATTCTCGATCCCAAGCACGATGTTATATCTATCCCATACACGCAACCCGCTACATCAGCCTATGATTCTCCCAATTCTTTGGGAAGGAGGTTGTCATTTGTATGTCTGGTTTTTACCTCCACAAATAAATTGCCTGTTAACTGCGCGGTATTGCTATGCAGACTTCTTTTGAAACCAATGAGAACTGGTCGGCAACCAGACTATTTAACAGCAGCATACATCGCACGTGTATTGATGTAGCTCTGACGGACGGTGTGTTTACGGAAACTAACCGATGCCTCCCGCTTGCAAAGTAAGACTAAGAAGACCTGCCTGTGGTCTGGATATAAACTTGATCAAGTATTAAACCGTTGTTTCTGCACAAAATATTGATTTTACATAAACTTAGGTCTCAATTTTAATCAATTAAAGATTCATCAGTCTTCACTTCGTTGCGACGACGATCGTATTCGTAACCGTCCGTCTGCGGGGTCTTGACCCAAACCGTGCCGATCATTGTTGGTTGGTCTGTGTCCTTTCTCTATGGTTGGTTTAAAATACTTCATCACTGGATTTTATTTATTAATTTTTACGCTAATGCACATATTTGTTATAATTAATTACTTATCATGTCATGAAAATATTAATGACTACCCATGTACAGCAAAATGGTATGATTCAAAGTCGAGTCTGGCCCGACCATGGGCCGACTTAGTATTTAGTAAACAAATTAGTTTTTTAGCAATCAAAATCAGACTGATAAAAACTTTTTAAAAAGATTATTTTTTAGTTGAACACCAATTGAAAATGTATTTGTTATATCTCTTTAAAATCTGAACCTTGTTTTCTGTTTACTTTTTAAGTTGCTCCCCAGGATTGTAAATGTATACAACAACAGAATTAATAAAAAATATCAACAAAACTGTTAAAAAAATAAGACAGTAAAATTACTCAAAATATAGATCATCAGCCATCACACAGGTTCAAATCCTTGCACCATGATGGACCCCGTGTGGTGTTTTTGTTGTAAAACCTTTGCGCAACGCCGGGTACGAGGCTGGTGCAATCGCAATGGGACGCTGTCGTCTTCAAAATCATTTTTCACTTACACACCCTGATTTTTTGGTTACACACCCTGTTTCACTGATCCTGCCTAAAAGCTTGCTAGTATCTGATGGTAACTTACGTTTAGTGTTTTAATACATGCAAGCAGCCACTTCCATGTATAAAAACACAAGCCGGTGGTTATCATGGACCAACGTTGCCTATATAGCATACCAGTTTAGTCTCTCTGACATGCAATCCATATGCTACAATGTACATGTAGTATCTGATGGTAACTTACGATAACTTACGGTTAGTGTTTAAATACATGCAACCAACCACTTCCATGTATAAAAACACAAGCCGGTGGTTATCGTGAACCAGCGTTGCGCATAGCATACCAGTTTGGTCTCTACGACATGCAAACCATAATCAAGTATCCGATTTAGTTAGTCTGATTTAGTTAGTGTTTTAATACATGCAGGCAGCCACTTCCAATCCATGTATAAAAACACAAGCCGGTGGTTATCGTGAACCAGCGTTGCATGCAGCATACCATTTTATTTATTATTATATTTTTTTTCTTTCTATATTTTTTTAAATGAGATATCGCCTTACTCACAAGGCCACGGACGGCCACTTCAAGGTGAGGGCTACACATAACTGATTTGGGCTATCGACCCAAATCAATTGACACCAGGGGCACGTTGCCTCCTACTCCTGGGGCTGAAACAGGGTTACCCCCTTCACATTCCATAAGGATGGGTATCATCCACTAGGAGCCTGGCTGGTTTGATCACATGGTGATCACATGATGGAAGCGGGCCATATTTGTTACTGAAAGGCGATGTTTGCGAGGGTGCGAACATTTCAATGGTTGCTTTACGTAACCGCTCCGCCCACAGCCCAACCGGCCGATGACATCGTATCTTGATTTGCATGATTGGGATCATTCCAAAATGGCAGCGCCCAGTACACATCGCGGAAAGTAATTCGAAGTATGTCGCACAATTATTGTTTGAAATATCTATTTTTTAAGTTATTTGTTGGAACATCCAAAACACACAAGGCAAGCTAAAAGAGCTAGGTGAACACATTTAGCTGGTTTAAACTGCCGACTTGCCCATAGGGAATGCACTTTCAAATGGTTATTGACTTTTAGCCCCACTTGTGTGGCCAAGGCTAGCTGGATTCAGCTAGCCTTGGCCACACAAGTGGGGCTAATTGACTTTTAGCTTAAAAAGAAATGGTCGGGAAGTGTGGCCAAGGATTCAGCTTGGCCACACAAGTGGGGCTACGATTATCCCAACTATAGACATGATAGAGTAGTCAGTAGTCAGTAGAGAACACCAGTAGCATTGACTTGAGTAGTCCAGTACACCATCAAAAAGATAGAGTAGAGGATTACGATATATAGCAACAGCCCAAGATTTCACAAAGGATACATTTTCTTGGTCGATTGCTTGGCAGGTTGCTTTTTGACATAATATGTTTCGCACTCGCAGTTTCTTTTCGTCTTTTTGTCCCACTGCCCCCGGTCGTCCTCGATTCACGTGACTGTGGGTCTCTGGTTTCCAGTGTCCTTTTCCTCACTAGTCCAGACGTTTCATTCCAGTTTGCTTTTGAACCACTTTTTCTTAACGGGTATTTCCCAGTCACTGACAGCGAGTGGTTTCTGAAGTATCTGTTTGGTGACTCTTCACGTTCGTCACCACCAACAGGCACCGACAGGGGAGTGTAATTGACTCGTCGCCCGCGAGCAAATCGCGATTGCTGCGGACGGAGGTCAGTTGACACACGTTTAGGTACGGCTATCATATCAAAACCTTCCATGACTTCTGACCCTGTTTCGTCCTCGATTTCCCCATCTTCTAACTCTCCTTTTTCTGTTGATTCCATTATGTTACGAGCTTCATTTGACACATTTTGTGCAGACATTACAATGACTTAGCGTTTGAGCAGGAACCTTCTTTAGTAAAGAAACGTTGTTACGCTTACTTGTAGGTGAGGTTAGTCTGGCACATGAAAGTCTAATGTTGTTTCACATATTGGTGGAGTCTGGGTATATGACTGACGTAAATGTACATTATGGAGGGCGGTGGAGGGCGCTATAATTGCTCAGGTCACCTCTTCCTGTTTATCTTATTGTATTGTAGCTCTTGATTGTGTAAAAACCCGTTGCAAATGTTATGGATTTTTTTTTGCCATGTAGGCCTAATTCATCGCTACAATATTCTTGAGGTTCTTGCCTTGGTTTAAAAAGATCAGTGGCACAATGGAGCATCCAATCTATGCTATCATTGTTGGCCTACGTGCTGTGATCATAGAGCGAGGATCGACAGACAATTGGCCTATAAATAATTATGCTGTCGAAGTGTCGTGGGCATTGCGCCGACCGCGTGCCGATCCGCGCGGCCATCTAGTTTGTAGTAGTCTTGGATGAGGCCGAGCGAAACCTTGTAGTGCATAATGATAACAGTCACTGAAATGTGTTCACTGGACGCCATTCAAGCAAGCTCTTTTGATGCAACATATATCTGCTTAGGCAATCATGGCTATCAACAAAACGCTAGCTGAACCATGCTTTAGGCCCGAGAATAGCCTAAATTTAGAGCTCCAGTTCCCCATAGCCTTCGCCGGGCGCTCCATATAATTATTTAATCACCACACAGAGTCACGCTTTACTTGCAAACCCACATTGGAACCAACACAACAGCGTAATTAAGATGGGCAACGTATAATGGCGCTGAGTTTGCAACTTTTTGATGCCAGTGCAGACAATGACTATTAACTTACTTGAAGGTTTACATGGTAAAAAGATAATTTTAAAAAACATATATAAAGTTGCGGTACACTCACTCGGACTCAACGTTTCGGCGACTGGCCTATGTCCGCCGTCGTGTCTGTCGTCTGTCCGTCTCCATGACTATAGGCCTTCTGTCCGAAACGTTGAGTTCATCGGTTCTTCTCAGAAACATCAATCACTCAAACGATCAGATCGAACTTCAATGTAGTGTCTCCACACATTTCTTTTGTTTTACATTGACTGTTACTATCGTCAATGTTATAATAAACATTTTGCTTACCAAAATCGCGCCTATGTCGTATATTTCACGTTCTTGATAGTTGCTATTCAAGTGCCCGGAAGTCCGTATTCTTCGAAAGCTCTAATGCTCTCGCCCATCTTGCACCTTACAAGATAAGTATACAGGAGAAGGTTTCTGGTTTGTATGTACGGAAGCCGGATAGTACGGAAGCCGGATAGTGCCAGAAAATAAGAAGTGAAATAAATTTTTATGAGCGCGAGAATATTTTTTTGAACCATTTATCTGGCGGCCGCCACTTAATTAAGTGGCGGCCGCCACTTAATTATCCGGCGGCCGCCACTTATTTATCCGGCGGCCGCCACTTATTATCCGGCGGCCGCCACTTAATTATCCGGCGGCCGCCACTTAATTATCCGGCGGCCGCCACTTAATTATCCGGCGGCCGCCACTTAATTATCTGGCGGCCGCCACTTAATTATCTGTACCACACGTTCTTTATTTTGCGGATTTTAAGGACGTACGGGTCATAGGATTCAGGGGGGGGGGGGGGGTTAAGAGGACATATCATAGGAACCAGGGGAGTAAAGAGGAAAGCTCATAGGTTCCGGGGGGGGGTTAGAGGGCAGGTCGTAGGATCAAGGGGGTTAAGAGGACATGTCATAAGATCCAGAGGGGTAAGAGGACATGTCAAGATGGCAGAGAAGGGGAGTGATCCATAGAGACACCAAAGTCATGTCCTCTCACCCCCCCCCCCCCCCAATTATGATCCTATGACATGCCCTCTTATCCTTAACCCCCCTCCCCCTCCCGGATCCTATGACATGCCCTCTAAACCCCCATGATCATTTATGACTTGTCCTCTTACCTCCCTGGATCCTTTGACCTGTCCTCTTACCCCCATGATCCTATGACCTGTTCTCTTACCCCCATTGATCCTATGACCTGTCCTCTTACCCCCCCCCCCCCCGGAACCTATGACCTTTCCTCTTTACTCCCCTGGTTCCTATGATATGTCCTCTTTAATGTCCCCCGAATCCTACGTCCTGTCCTCTTAAAATCCGCAAAATACAGAACGTGTGGTACAGATAATTAAGTGGCGGCCGCTGGATAATTAAGTGGCGGCCGCCGGATAATAAGTGGCGGCCGCCAGATAAATGGTTCAACAAAATATTCTCACGCTCACAAAAAATTATTTCACTTCTTATTTTCTGGCACTATCCGGCTTCCGTATGTTAGTGATTGATACCGTAAACAAACCGAGCAATGACCACTCGGGCTGTTTGTGTAGAGACTTCTTATTAGGCTTGTTGGTTTAAAAACGGCGGATTTTACCCCGGAGATATGAACATTGATTTGTTTATAAGGAATTCTTTTGAAATTAAAAACCACAATGTGTTTTTTTTAATAGAGTTTTTCACGAGATGCACCGACGTGACGAACTGTTTCCTGATGTCGCGTAACTCTACTGAACTGTAATTCGGGCATTGAATTTACATCTGGCTGTATGGTCACTGTCGCCAGAACTAGCTGTACTTTAAAAACCTGCTTGCTTCGTTAGTCATCATTTGAAGTTAACAAACTAAAATGTAGTCCTCCATGAAAGAAAACTAAAGTCTTCACTGAGAAGAGGTCTGCTAAGGACTCATTGTGTACAAACCACCGCCAACACTCGTGCAGACATACCTTTTGCCAAGAGATACCCGAAACGTATCCCTTTTTATCTGCATGCATCCAGCACACGACGAAGCGCAAGCTGCAAATGCATAATTATATGCAAATTATATGCAAATCCATTTATAAGAACTATTTAAAAAATATAATTCTTTATTAAGCGCTCTTTAAAAAGAAAATTTGAAAAATTCGTGCGCCACTTTGTATACAGCAGTCCTTCACCGATCTTGAACTCTTGGTGGCAGCAGATATGCCTCCATTACTGCGGTGTACCTGGGTGGTACTGCGCTGCCTAGCGACTGGTATAAGGTTTGGGCTACACGGCGATCATTTGATCAGTCGCGGGTTATTGGACTTTCACTTTGCAAATCGCTTAAACCCGTCGCTAGGCAGCGCAGTACCACCCAGGTACCACCGCAATAATGGCGGTATCTGCTGCCACCAAGAGTTCAAGATCGGTGAAGGATTGCTGTATATCCTCAAATTGATTGATGAACAATAATATTTAAGGGGTCGTGCAATTACTATATTGTATAGTATATGACAAGTTATCACAGCCCGGGGTGATGTGCTTCATCTTTTAAAAAACTTAATAAATTTAGGTTTTAAACTTGGTTAAATTTGGCTTGGGAAGTGGAGGAATGCTTCAAAACTGGCAGCGAATCGGTTTGGGAAAAGGGCAGGGAACCTGTAGGGGTGCATTGCAATAAAAAGACCACAATTCGTGCGCCAATTTGTTTATCCTCAAATTGATTGATGAACAATAACTTTTAAGGGGTCGTGCAATTAATATATTGTGTAATTATATGACAAGTTATCACAGCCCGGGGTGCTGTGCTTCATCTTTTAAAAAACTGAATAAATTTAGGTTTTAAACTTGGTTAAATTTGGCTTGAGAAGTGGAGGAATGCTTCAAAACTGGCAGCGAATCGGTTTTGGAAAAAGTACATTTTCAGGGGTATTACCTTCTTGGGCAATTAGCAAAAGTTCCAAATGGTTGACCTGCCATAGGTTAAAAAGAAATCTGAGGTTTATTCGTCTGAAATTAATTTGATTGATTTTCAAGAGGCTGATCGAGGGACTTTAAAGTATTTCGGGGGTATTTTTGAATATTTAGCATTCGGCATTGGTTTCTATAGGAAGAAAAATTAGTGTGGTGCACCCACAGCTCTGCTATAATGGTGCATGCCAAGTGCGCCCTCCTTGGGCCTAATGCAAATTTCTTAATTTGCATAAAAACTTAAAGTTTGTGTCCTTAACCTTTGTGGACAAACTTTCTCTCTTCTACTTGACTCTGAGCAATTGTAAGAACACACAGTTTTTCTCCTCGTAGGCCCTATTTTTCTTGAATTTCTATGAAGCATGGCTCAGGCCATGTCCCTCCCTAATATCCAAGAGGGGTACGTTTTGGCATTTGTGCTTGTTTCGTAGTCAGATAAATCTTGTATTTTTTGAGACTCTTGATGTATCAAGCGTTATTTTTGAGTATTTGTAAAGAAGCGTGTAGCCAGCTACGAGGTGACCCTTGGCCTCCTCGCTATTTCAATTATTCTTGTCCTGAGCTTTTATTGCCGCTGTGTGCTATTGTGATTCTGCTCATATTCTTTGGATTAGGCCAGATGCAGGAGATTCGTATTATTTTTATATCTTGAGACGTCGTATGCATTTTGTAGAGCGCCTCGTCCTTTTTCAGTAGAAGACAGTTCCCCCTTCTACCCCTCTAATATGACGGGTCAGATAACTTTATGTATATAAAGGGTGGCAATAGACTAGTGGGATTTCTGGAAAAAGTGAATGTGAGGGGCATTTTGAGGTAAAATTTGTGGGAACCAGACTTTTTAACATAATTCAGGTATGCTGAATCCGATAAACCCGGTTCCCAAGCGAAATTTTGAAATTTTGACCTTCTAATTTGCATAAGTAAAATGGCCGCTAATTAGCCAATTTTTGACCTTTCTTGAACCATTTTTTGCAATAATTATGTAACCAATTAGCAAGCGAGAATGACAAGTGATGTGTCAGTAGCTAGATGTCGAATGTCACAGAATAGGATTAGGACATTTATGAAGTAATTAGTGGTAATTAATACTCATAATATGCAAATTAGTGGCCGCCATTACAGAAAAATCGTTTTCTCCCATATCTTTAAAACAAGGTGAGCAAGGTGAGTTCGTTATAATTAAGCATCTGGCATATCATTGACTTCTATTGCTTGACCCTCACAACTAGGTAAAGACACTTCATTTGTCACGTTTGCTCACCTAGTTTGAAAGATATGGGAGAAAAACGATTTTTTTTTTTTAATGGCGGTCACTAACTTGCATATTTAAGAGTACTAATCATCACTAATTACTTCAGTTATGTCTTAATCTTTGTATTTGACCTTCAAAACATAGGTATAGACACTCTAATTGTCATGTTTGCTCACTTAGTTTGAAAGATATGGGAGAAAAACTATTTTTCTGTAATGGCGGACACTAATTTGCATATTATGAGTATTAATTACCACTAATTACTTCATAAATGTCCTAATATTATTCTGTGACATTCGACATCTAGCTACAGACACATCATTTGTCGTTTTCGCTTGCTTGGTTATAGAATTATTGCAAAAAATGGTTCAAGAAAGGTCCAAAATTGGCTAATTAGCGGCCATTTTACTTATGCAAATTAGAAGGTCAAAAATTCAAAATTTCGCTTGGGAACCGGGTTTATCGGATTCAGCGTACCTGAATAGACCTTATGCATTGACGTCACCAAGCCGCCATCTTAGAGGTAAACTGATGACGAAACAATGGAAACGCGCTGATTTGTACGCGCGGCGCACAGGACTGGCCAATGAACATCTTCCTTTTGACCTCTAGGTGAGGGCGCCCTACTCAAATGACGTCATATGCATGAGGTCTATTATGTTAAAAAGTCTGGTTCCCCACTCGAACCTTATCCAGGGCTCTTTTTCAGAAATCCCACTAGTCTACAATGGGCTATTTGAACACATTATTGGGCTATTTGAACACATTATTGCGTCAATACGCACGTCTCCGAGAGAGAATTCTTTACATGATTTCGAGGGAACGAAATAATAGTAATTCATTACTTCTTGCACTCAAAAAAGTAATTCGTTCGAACGATTGCCTGGGAACTAAAATAACAATTTCGAGGCAACAAAAATGAGGGAAAAGACAAAAAACTTAACATTTATAATTTCCGAGGTTGCCGTAATAACAAGTACGAGACAAAGAACAATAGAACGTAACAAATTGAGTTTGTTCCCTTCCTTTGAATTTCATCCCTGGATTTGTTGTTTTCGGAAACGAAGCTCTTGATACGCCATTTGAGTTATCGGCACTAGAGAGTAATAGTATCTGTTGATGAGGAGTTTCTTTTGTGAGGCCGTTTTTCAAAAAGTGCGCGGTAGAAAGAGAAGAGGCGTTGAACTCCTGGGTTCGGCCGGCTTAGCCTACATAATAAAAACTGTATTACAAATCTGTATACAAAAACCTAAGTACTTAACAGGAAGGGTTTGCCAACTAGAATACCTAACTTGGAAAAGAAACTTCAAATTTATAGTTTCTCAAAAAATCACTGGCACATTAAGTGGTCCGAAACCAGCTAAGTTACTTCGAAGAAAATAAATATTAGGCCCTATAAGAATTTATTTCGATCCCTCGAATTCATATTTCGAGGGGACAAAACTTTCGAGAAAACAATAATATCCTCGTTTGTTTTTGTTTTTTTATTTATTAATATTTTTCTTTACCCGTCCCTTTACAAGACTCCGCGTAAAGAAATGCTAAGTGGAAACACACAAGGTTTCTGCTAGCTGGCTAAATGCAATGCGGCCTGCCAGTTTGCTTAAAGGCACCTGGCAGTGGTATTTTGTCAAAAAAAAGCTTTTGTCATTAATATATACATTTTTATGAGTGGAATGTGAATAAACAATTAACTAAGGTTAAAAAACTGTATTTTTATTTTAATTACAAATTAAAAAATAGGCCCCCCCCTCCCTTTACATGGCGCTGTTCGTGACGTCAATCGAGGCAGGAGAAAAAGTGTAGTCTGGCCCCGTACATTACGTCTGGGTACCTGATCAGTATGATGCGTTTTCGTATTCGGACGTCACCACCCAATGCAATCCTAGGACAGTGTACAGTCGACTAATACGAGACGCCAGTTTATACGAGGTTTTTCACCGGTCCCGAACTGTCCCATGCGCGTTTCTATGTCTTAAAAGCGGAAGATATACGAGCATGGTCATAACGAGAACACGGATAATACGATCTATTTTTTTCCTACTTTGCATACAGCTCAAGTCGATCCGAACACCAGAAACATTTCGCTGGTAACCTAAGCTTCACTGCAACTTCCCTTGCACACTACTACCAACGAAAAAATCCCCGGTATCCAAGCACGGCGGGGTATCCAAGTGTTCGCTGCATAGCGCTGAAAACGACGTCGGACCGGACCACTTTGCCCTCGTTAGCCTGACTTTCGATGCCCGTAACTGCCTATATTTGGGATCTGCAGGACAAAAATGCTGGCTGACCCCATCTTTAGTCGTTTTGCTGCATCCAGCAGCAATTTTTGCCGGAAAAATGCAAGACAAATCCCTTTTCGGATACCAAACGAAACGTACAATCTCACAACTTGCACGTGTATATACAACGTAAATGCAGGCAAGTTCGAGGGGGCGGGGTTGATGTTCGATCGAGGCGAAGTCTTCCTCGATTGACGTCACAAAAAGGGATGGGCGGAGTCGCCCCCAAACAACTTTATCTATTTTTTTTACATATAAATATTGACAAACAATTACTCAAAAATTTGTTTTATTGTTAATATACATACTCTTATATTTAAAAAAATAAAAAATAAAAAAATCTATTTCCTGGTGACTTTAAACAAACCTATAGGCAGCGCGGCTGTGTATATGTGCAATCAACCGGACCTTTGATCGCCATAGCTCAGAATCTCTACAAGGGTGGTGGATGTTCGCTCGCTAGCTCGCTCGCTGTCTACAGGGTTCAGTGTTGCACAGGTGCCAAATTCTGCTTCTAAAATGGTAAGTCCAGATTTCTGTGGGAATTAAAAAACTTATTTTGATTGCGAATGATGCACAGTTTGCTTCAGGGTTGATTCAGTGTAGGTTTCTTTAGATGTGATAATTTAAATCTATCTTCATATAATAAAGATACTAGTGTACATGTACATGTACATACATGTGCATGTGATACTAGTGTACATGTACATGATATGTACATGTACATACATGTGCATGACTCAGATGTGTGGCCACACAACACGGAAGTTGTGTACAATTTTTCAATGTATACGTGTACATCGGCTGAACACATCACACAGGCGTGGGAGTACCTACATTGGCATTGGCAGAATGCTATGACCATGGAGCTATCGTACTAGTATGACCATTGACCATAGAGAAAGGGGTATATGACTAAGCTACATGAAAACATCAACGTGGCATAGCGAATTACAAATAAGGGCGGTTTCAAATTAGTAGCATCCTTCCTACCACCTCCATGCTGAGACTGAGCAGGGGCGTCGATCGCTACTGAAAAGTAGGGGGGACGCCGGGCGAGCAAGTCATTGAAAAAATACATCTTACATTATTTGCAACCCACACCATTACTTTTACATTTAATTTCTGTGTTACACTTAATAATTGTTCCCTATTTTTTGTTTGACCAGGATCGAGGCGAGTTACAGGGGATGATATTTTAACAATAACATCATCAGAAATGGGGTTTGGGCCTGGGTTTCCCTTATCTTAAACCGAGATTCTACCAATCACAAACATCATATTCACAATACTTTTTAATTGTAACCACATTGCGACAATTTCTTCAGGAGAGAGTTTTTGATGTTTTTGTTTCTTCTTTCGTTTTTCTTTTATTTTAATTTATATTTTGTTTTTAGAATAAAAAATAATAACACTGAACTTACCAAAAATTCATGGCCCAAACTGCTCCTATTTATTTTAATGGATTTTACTACATGTTGTGCGTTGTGCGATTGTAACAACATGTAACACATTTGCACATGCGCGCACACACTGACTTCCTTTGTGGAGGGATCGTGTACCGTACATTATAGCATACACAAACAACGCATAACTTGAATGCTGACAGTAACAAGGTATGTAAGCGGGATATTGGCGTTCATGTCTTGGACGAACTTGTATTATAGAAACGGAAATAGGCCCAAAATACCATTCTGCGCGTGGTCCATCAGAAAAAAAATATGAAAAGGAAGAAAACATTTCACTGTTTGTTCGCTATTCTTTTATTTGAACAAAAATTGTAATGAAATATTAAATGAAGAAAAAGTGGTGTATATTTTTATACTTGCATATTTCTAATGAACAGTCAAACAAAAAGGGGGGGGGGGACATCTGATATGCTGTCCCCCCAATCTAAAAAGTGGGGGATATGTCCCCCCGTCCCCCACCCATCGACGCCCTTGAGACTGAGCACCCTTTCCTCTACCTTTGTCCCTACGATGAGATGTACAACAATTAGGGAGGCGGCTGTTAATCCCATGGAGGGGGATATCTCTTCAAGTTGCTGTTCTAGCTAATTAGTCCAATCACAAACAGTTTCCGTGTCTTCATGAATATTTTTGTCAAAATAAAGAAAATCAATCCCGCTCATATGTTTGTTCTTGAGGACATGTATTGGCCATATACTTAGGCCTAGATTCCTGTCAAAGGAATGACTTATGTAAAGCTGTACATAACACCGCCCTATCTAAACATTTGAAACCGAGAAAAAGGAACACATGAGGGAAAATGTAGAGCCTACATGTAACTCTATTTCAGGGAGAAGATAGCATTTACAGCAAATATGCAGGATCGAGGAAGGAAATGTCCAAGCCGGTCATTTCCTGTTGAATGTATATTGGGCTGTAACGCCTTAACTTTATCGTTCTCTTAATAATAGTCTGGACCAGTCCCATGAGTGTTACACTAGCTTACATTTGGGACGTCGGGATGTACGGATGTCTTAATTGTAGACTTGATTGTTTTTAAAGTGTCTTCTTTGGACGTTTGTTTACTTATTAATTTACATTAATCCTTGATTGGTTATGTATTAAGTCTCCTTGATTCTTATAATGAGTTTGTTAGTCCTTTGTGATCAAAACCTTTTTGACATATTAGTGTTTATATTATGTGAAAAGAAATACATCAAAAAGCTAAAAAAAAATATTTCTTTTTGTGTGAAACGATTGAAGAGGATGTCTTTTTATTGTAATGAAAATTTGATTAAATTATACCTGATTTACCTTAATACTGTGTCCAGATTGTTAATATGTGTTGCGCTGGTAAAACAAGACAATATTGGGACAAGGTTTATATAGACTTGCCTCCGTGAGCGACTGAGCGTAGAGAATTGTCCATAACTGTATTTTGGTTAAGAGGCCTGTCAGGCATCAGTGGGCGTAGTGAAGTCTGTAACTTTATTGTTGAGAAGCCTGTCAGGCCTACATTATCATAATTATAAGAAATTAAAACAGCTTATTTAACAGGAAACGGGTGTCATCGCTGTAAGACCGTGATATTGATCAAACCTCTTGTGTCAACAGCAGTGACCTTGATATCGTTAGGGGGCCTATATAGCTTTATAGGGCGCTCACCGCGATAAGGTTTTAACTCTTATTCAAACAGAACTTCGCACATTAGGCCTAATTGTTTATTAATTCAAACTGATTGCAATTAATATCACAAACAAGAGATACTCCTTGGTGATGTATCACTTATTAATCAGTTTCAGCCAATTCATTATCTAACATTTAACTTAAATTAAAAGGTGAACTTGTTTGATGATACTTGTTTTATTATTCAACCCCAAACAACCATTTGAAAACATTAGAACACGTTTGTAAACATAATACTAAATATAGTTAATAATTTGTATTTTATCTGAAGACTTATTTCGTTGGACTCAGGCCTGTGGAATATGGTTTCTGTGTCGGAGTAGGCTGAGTGTTATTTCGTTTATTTTGTTTCCATGTCTATGTCTTTCAGACTTTATGAATAGACCTGTATTTTTGTTTTAACTAGAAATCTGTGCTCTTAAATGTAAATTTAACCAATAAAAACGTGACATGGTGACTGTTTATAACAAACATGGAAGACCCTGTGGCTATTTTGTCCACGTTGACAATAATTGGTAATAACTTCACAAATTCACATAATGTTAGAGGGATCAGACTCCGGTCATCTTGTCCACGTTGACAGTAATTGGTCATAACTTTCAAATATTCCCATCACGTATAAGAGGGACAAGACTCTGGCGATCGCATTTAATGCATGATGGCGTCTGGGAACAAGTATAGGCCTACCTCAGCTTCTACTTAATAAGTCTATAAGAACCCTTTTTTCAATGGGTATTATTATTATTTTTCCAGACAACAGTTGCTTTAAATATTGTCCAGGTGCATGTGGGGGGAGGGGGCGCAAATTACAATCGTTGGTTAGGGAAACTTTGTGACAAAGCAGCGAGTCTTGAAAAAACAAACACGTGCATTTCCGAATCACATGTTGTGCTGTTTCACGGGCAGAGATAATTCATAAAAAACTCTTAAAAAACTGACCATGTTTCTTTTATTCAGGCAAGCGTAAGACCAGCACCCAACTTTGACAAGGACCATGACAGTCAGGCTCTCCGAAAGGCCATGAAGGGAATGGGTGAGTTTCATTTCAAAGACAACTGTAGTACAATGGACCATCCCTTATTCATGAATCCATTGTTGTTGAAAACGTCTGTGACGAATGAGGAACAAAATAATGACAAGTTGCATCCCCTCACTCACTCACTCACCCCTTATTTCACTCAATCAATCACAATTCAATAAATCAATCGGTCCATTTTGAAGTTTTATTGTTTTTGTAAAATGTATTCATTTTGTGATTGACTGTATAGTGGCTGGTATGAGTCACCTCCTCAGTACAGTACCGGGCAATCTGGATGTCCGACGCTATATTCTCATCTTATGTTTACCATTACTTTTGTACACGTTCATTATATGCCTACTTGTTATGATTGCAGCAATCGAAATCAATTTTGTTTAAACAATATTTTGTTAATTTTTAATTAATTATATATATTTTTTTAGCGGTGTTCATGACGATTGTTATTGGAGCTAATATAGTCAGTGAGCTTTCCGATTGAAAGTAAAAACGGTTTTTCATAATAAGCCATTCTACGAAGCCCCTTAAAATAACTGGTACTATATTCTGTACCTTGTACTGTTTGTGCACGAACCTAAATCTTTTCAAATGAAGTGTTTACAGATTGATCAAATAAAATGATTTCGATCAAACTGGACAAGTTGTCAAGTTCCCCAGTTAAAAGTGTTAATTCCTTTCACTGTTGTTTTAGTTTGATTTAGATCGGTGTCTCCCGCCAACATTTTATGCCTCGTTTCTATTGCTCTTGATTTGGAGTAATCTTTTGTTATTCAGAACTGGGATGCACAAAAAGTAATAAATGGAATATAAAACGGAACAAAATATATATACATGTACATGTACACATATTGTTTATATACGATGTACTATTGTGGCAGGTACGGATGAGCAGGCAATCGTCGATGTACTGGCTGCCCGCTCTAATGCACAACGACAAGAACTATTTCTGCATTACAAGGCTGCATATGGCAGGGTTAGTTTTTTTCAACTGTTAAAGAACTTTAACGCTGTATATACAAATCTCACCCCAATTACAATGTATGTCACTACAGTAGGTAATAGCGGGCGGTGACCGGTTAAGAAATATGCCAAGTTGACTCAATGACCAATATGTACATGAGCTGAGAAATAATTTTACTTTGTTGGTGGGATCCCACACATGCTACGTGTTCACTTGTAGTTTATCATCTACAGATCAACAGAAGTCTGAAGTTCAAAAATGACTGGACACCATTTATTTACTTTATCATGAGAAGTTCGTCCATTAAATACCACCACAAATGGGTTTTTATTTATCATCTTAAAACAAAAATAGATGGGTTTAGTGATGACAGCACTTAATTATATTGCCAATGGTATTCCACGGTTTTCTCTTAAAATAATTTAATTGTTACAACGTGTTTTGCTGTCAAATGTCAGAAATTGACCATTATGTCAGACAACTAGTTTGGACCATCGAGTTCGACCCATTGTGTTCGACAAACGTACATGATATGACCCATTTATGTCGACAAACCATGGTCCAGCCCTTTGTATCGACCTTGTCGGACATAAGTTGGACACAATGATGCTCCGTACACATTTTGTTTTTGTTATGTTATTGCCGTTATTTTTGTTCAAAGAGAGATATACTTTCGATATACATCAAATTAAACAGTTTCCGTCTTATTTGCAGTTAAAATGTAACTGGAGGTGCAAAATGAAGCGAAGCTATATTTCTCTCAACATGGCTAGATGAGCGAAATAATTTAGGTAGACCGATGGTTCAAAAGAAAATGTTCGAGTAATATAAGAAATAGATGATTGGGTTTTTCTTGTATCAATTTTCCCAATAAGCTCCTGGTCGGAATTGATCCGGATCTGGGTCCCGTGGTATGACACGGAATATGTGTCAAACTGACCCAGAAATGGGTCAAACCAACGCAAATCCAGAGTTCAAATCCCAATTTAACCGCATTCCGGGTCAGTCTAACCACGAAAATGGACCAGGCTTCCAGGAACCCGGAATTGGGGTACATTCTGACCTGGGAGTCTTTAGAGTGTAATTTGAAAGCGGAGTTGTCCTCGAAAAAAAGTTTTGTGACTTTTCACGTAGATTATAAGTATGAAATTGATGACTTCTCTTTATATTTTGCGACAGTAAAGCCTCAGAATGTTTAAATTTTTTATTTTGATTTTATTAAGAATACTTAAAACGACAATAATGTTAGCAACAACAGATGTACTTGAGTATATGATGTTGTCTATGTATAGGATCTTGTGAAAGACTTAAAGAGTGAGCTGGGAGGTAATTTTGAGGATGTTGTACTTGCTTTGATGAGTCTACCAGCAGTGTATGACGCAAATTGCCTCAAGAAAGCAATGAAGGTAAGGAATGCATTAAAAACACAAATGAGAATTATTAAACGTAAGTCACATCATCACTCAAGGATTCCTTTCGATCTTTGAAAACAGGGTAGTTATAGTTGAAGAGTAAAGATTACATCAAAACCATGCACACTGTACAGGGATCACACTGTTCACTGTTTATTTTCACTTGTTTGACTATGTATTATTTTACTGTAGGTTTTCTGTGCATTTTTAAATTTTTTAATGATGGCTTTTTATTATCTGCATTTTAAATACAATTTACGTGATTTTCATCACATAATTTTCCTGTCCATATTTTCAATTGTTCTTGTAGTAGTTTTTAATTGTACTTTTTAATATGTAACTATTTTCTTAATTATTTGTGTAAAGCGCCTTAGAGCTTGTTTTTCATGAATTTTGGCGCTATATAAATACTGTATTATTATTATTATTATTATTATGCAGTAAGTCAAGTTTAAACCTAAATAAACGGGATTTAGCGTGAAATATAATATCCTACGCTAAATGTTATCCAAAGAGTTAAAACAAAAAGTAAGTAAATAAACGTGACGTCCCACAATAACAGTTTATAATTTTGACATTTGTTTCCATTTATTTGTCGAGCCATTCACGCTTACTGTGTTGAGTGATTGACTCTGATATAGTCAACTGTGTACAATTCCAGCAATGCACTTAAACAAATCGGAGTCAAGTTATGATAAAGGCATCTTAATAATACCAATCCTAATCAAACTGGGCAACTAATTAGCATCACATTGTTTTATCTCCCAGGGTTTAGGAACTGATGAAGATGTTCTGGTTGAGATCATGTGTGCCAGAACGAACGAGGTAAGGATAGCTCTTTAAAACACTCCTTGTCACCCTGTCAATTAGTTCCATAAACGTAAATGAAACAACAAGCGCAACCATTGATTATATACATTGCGTTAATTACTTCATATTACATGATAATTATGTGTGTATTAAAGGTGCTGTAGACTATATTGTTCATGGAACGCAAAATACAACCAGCCTGTGCACTATGTTGTCATGTTTTCAAGAAAACAACATGTTCTAGTCAGTGATTTTCTTTGATAATTATTAATTCGGTAAAAGTTCAAATAACAAATCTCACGAATTGTTATTAATTTCTCTTGATAATTAGCAATATAAGCTATCAAGGCTTACAAAGTACGACTTCGGGTTGAAAAACTTTCATTACAATGTTTCAACCATTACCCTAAATGTTCATCAGAAAGCCATTTGCGTGTGATATATGTTATTCATAAATTGTATTAATGGGACGTTTGTGAAACCAAGCAAATGCAGCAAACAGTTTGACGAAACACGCACTTATTAAAGTTCTGATGTGAAATGCGCTCATACATGAATATACTGCAGGGTTGATTGTGCAACATCATCAGTCATCCCGTGTTTTTATGTACACGTCAGCTAACCCATTGAATCTGTCATCTCAAGGCTAAGCCCCATCTTAGAAAACACACACATCCTTAGGTTATGATCTCAAGTTCTCCCTCTGGTAACCATTACATAATCTAATCTTGTTCTTGGAAATCTATCTGTCACCCCTCATTGGAAGCTTATAAATTGTCACTCCCTCTAATTCATATTCTCTAATGACTATATTCAACTTTCATTATTGCTTTTACTGTAAATCGTGCGTTACTCGCCTCTCATAAGCTTGGAACAGCACAACTGTTCCAAATATAGTTTAAAGTAAATTTGAACGAAATAAGTTTTTGACTGTGTTTACTTTGTTCTTCTTCAACTGTTTACACTCCATTCCCCACGGAAACGTTCAAAGTACGATGGGAAAAATAGAAGTCATAATTATAACCGTTATCTCATATGAGTTAGCATAAGTCATCGATTTGTTATGAGATACTAAATTCATAATAATTAATTTTACGAAGTCATGGATGACTTGTACTTAGTCATAATAATGAGATATAAGTCATAATTTTCTCTCCAAATTTCCCTTTAACCTTCCGGTAACTCCCGCATGCCCCTTTAAAGGCAATACATCTTCTTAAATAATATCTGCCATTTAAAAGGTTATCAATCTTCGCAATGCGTGACTAATAATACTTGAACTATATTTCCTGTAATCTGTTCTGTTTTTATAATTATATAGCAACTTAAATCCATCAAGGCTGCTTTTAAAACTGGTGAGTGTTCTTTGTGAGCTGCTTTTAACACAAACATGAAAATGAAATTAGCATTGTTTTATATCCGTTCCTAGCTCAAGTTGTAAGGAGGGATTATGTTTATCAGAACCAACCCGTCGCTTTACGACCTGTGTGTGGAAGTTTTGTTTCCATTTATGCTAATACAATCTCCATATTTAGAAACACTGCTCGAAAAAGAATAAAAATGAAATAAAAATAACAGTATAGTTATTTCACGGTTCAGTAATATCTTTGAAAAAACCTCTTGTCAACTCTTTTGTTTCAAATAATGAGTAACCCTTTTGGATGAACCTTTGATATCTTAAATCGGGTTTGTGGAAGGTTTGTATGTCATTGTTTATGCAGTTTAAATTTCTAAAAGTTATGAGCAGCGCCCTCATTTCAACACATTTTATCCGAATGGATATCTTAAACAAAATTTTTACAAAATGTTCCAGGTTGGTAAAAGTGTAGGTACAAAACGTTTTTGGTTTTTTGTGTTTTTTTCTTCAAAACCGGTTAGTTAAGTCTAGCGTGGCTAAAATCAAGCGCATCTGATTCAAGCCCTGGTGTTCTGAACATCAGAGTGTGGGATCGTGTTTCAGTTTTGTCACTTGTGTCCTTTACCAAGCAAGATGATTATTGTTTCGTCCTTTGGATGGGATGTAAAGCTATGTATGGGGGGCTCCGTTTGTTGTGTAATGCACGTAAAAGAACCCAGTGCATGCACTTGTCGCTGAGAGTAGGGTTTGCATTGATGTTCTTGTTAAGATGGAGCTGACCAATGCCAGTAAATCTATCGTGTAGAAAATGACTTTGGGTTTGTTTTGTGTGATGTTCAGAATGCAAACAGGACCTAGAGAAAGCTCTCTCGGGAGAAACAAGCGGAGACTTCAAGCGTGTTCTCATCGGTCTAAGCACAGTGAGTTCCAATTTACACGTATTCTTGTACGAAGTCTTTGTAGCTTGTCTTGGTCCACTCATAGTAAGTGTTCATGTTTTTTGTACAGGATGCGGTCTCTTCTTGCTGAAATCTATTCTTTGCTAATCATCTGCGTGCTCTCCAATAAACTGTCTTGCCTCTTCCCTCCTTTTCGTTACTTTTACAGCCATCTCGGGCACGGCTTAGCGTATAGATGGGGTGCTTTAAAATGTTAAAAGGTCGTCATTCTACCACCACTTGTGGCGGTCAATATTTATTCTCCCAACTTGTGCATTATATTGTGTTGTTCCTCCTATTAAACCTGTCTTGTGTTGTTCCTCCTATTAAACCTGTCTTGTGTTCCTCCTATTAAACCTGTCTTGTGTTGTTCCTCCTATTAAACATGTCTTGTGGTGTTCCTCCTATTAAACCTGTCTTGCGTTGTTCCTCCTATTAAACCTGTCTTGTGTTGTTCCTCCTATTAAACCTGTCTTGTGTTGTTCCTCCTATTAAACCTGTCTTGCGTTGTTCCTCCTATTAAACATGTCTTGTGTTGTTCCTCCTATTAAACCTGTCTTACCTGTCTTGTGTTGTTCCTCCTATTAAACCTGTCTTGTGTTGTTCCTCCTATTAAACCTGTCTTGTGTTGTTCCTCCTATTAAACCTGTCTTGTGTTGTTCCTCCTATTAAACCTGTCTTGCGTTGTTCCTCCTATTAAACCTGTCTTGCGTTGTTCCTCCTATTAAACCTGTCTTGCGTTGTTCCTCCTATTAAACCTGTCTTGTGTTGTTCCTCCTATTAAACCTGTCTTGTGTTGTTCCTCCTATTAAACCTGTCTTGCGTTGTTCCTCCTATTAAACCTGTCTTGCGGTGTTCCTCCTATTAAACCTGTCTTGCGGTGTTCCTCCTATTAAACCTGTCTTGCGGTGTTCCTCCTATTAAACCTGTCTTGCGGTGTTCCTCCTATTAAACCTGTCTTGCGTTGTTCCTCCTATTAAACCTGTCTTGCGTTGTTCCTCCTATTAAACCTGTCTTGCGTTGTTCCTCCTATTAAACCTGTCTTGCGTTGTTCCTCCTATTAAACCTGTCTTGCGTTGTTCCTCCTATTAAACCTGTCTTGCGTTGTTCCTCCTATTAAACCTGTCTTGCGTTGTTCCTCCTATTAAACCTGTCTTGCGTTGTTCCTCCTATTAAACCTGTCTTGCGTTGTTCCTCCTATTAAACCTGTCTTGCGTTGTTCCTCCTATTAAACCTGTCTTGCGTTGTTCCTCCTATTAAACCTGTCTTGCGTTGTTCCTCCTATTAAACCTGTCTTGCGTTGTTCCTCCTATTAAACCTGTCTTGCGTTGTTCCTCCTATTAAACCTGTCTTGCGTTGTTCCTCCTATTAAACCTGTCTTGCGTTGTTCCTCCTATTAAACCTGTCTTGCGTTGTTCCTCCTATTAAACCTGTCTTGCGTTGTTCCTCCTATTAAACCTGTCTTGCGTTGTTCCTCCTATTAAACCTGTCTTGCGTTGTTCCTCCTATTAAACCTGTCTTGCGTTGTTCCTCCTATTAAACCTGTCTTGCGTTGTTCCTCCTATTAAACCTGTCTTGCGTTGTTCCTCCTATTAAACCTGTCTTGCGTTGTTCCTCCTATTAAACCTGTCTTGCGTTGTTCCTCCTATTAAACCTGTCTTGCGTTGTTCCTCCTATTAAACCTGTCTTGCGTTGTTCCTCCTATTAAACCTGTCTTGCGTTGTTCCTCCTATTAAACCTGTCTTGTGTTGTTCCTCCTATTAAACCTGTCTTGCGTTGTTCCTCCTATTAAACCTGTCTTGCGTTGTTCCTCCTATTAAACCTGTCTTGCGTTGTTCCTCCTATTAAACCTGTCTTGCGTTGTTCCTCCTATTAAACCTGTCTTGCGTTGTTCCTCCTATTAAACCTGTCTTGCGTTGTTCCTCCTATTAAACCTGTCTTGCGTTGTTCCTCCTATTAAACCTGTCTTGCGGTGTTCCTCCTATTAAACCTGCCTTGTTTTGCCTCATTTCTCCTCAACGAGGAAAATTCAGCTCCTCATATACTACAACCGAGTTCCTTTTAAAAACTTAATTTAGACATCAGTTACGATTTAACAAGGCAGGTATTGGTGTTGTGCTTAATATTGAAATGGAGGGTACATCATGTTTTATTTCTTTGTTTGTTTATTTGTTATATGTATTTATATATTTCTTCTCTTGAGTTTAGTTATACGAATCCATTTATTTCCTACTTCGAAACATCAGGCTTATTCACAAAATAATGGGACAAAGCAATTAATAAAATACAACAATAGGTGAAATAAGCATAAGTTATGTCTTAATATGCAGTGAAACATCATGAAATAAGTAAAACAATAAAGCGTTAATTAATGTTGGTGCTGTGTTTTTAATTATGGTTTCACTGTCGGCACTTTGATCTGGAATAAAGTAGCCAATTACAATTGAAATAAACTCTCAGTTTGTGAAAACTACGTCTTGAACGAGTGACATGTTATGTTTTGCCTTGGAAAACAGCAATAAAACGAAATCAAGCACAATTTCTTTTGATGTTGACTGACGGATGGTAACTTTCCCCAAGATGCCATCTTTTCAAGCACAATAATCAAATGAAACCACCCGATAAGTACCAAAATTATATCAAATTTTTGTTTGTGGAAGATGTGTCCAAATTACCAATAGTCACAAATGTATTTTTTGGTGTTGTTACATCTAGGCTGGACGTGATGAGAACCCCAATGTGGATGCCGGTAAAGTTTCAGAAGACGCCCAAGCTCTGCAAAAGGTACACATTATTCTCAGTATCAAAATTGAGTTTTGTAAAATATAACAACAACAAGTTGAAACAAATAATTGATTATAAGGTATCGGTGTTATGATTATCATACAGGAAAAGTGCGTGATTTTTTTCTATACTCCATATATTTGTTTAAGTCTGTTTTTTGTTGTGACGACTCCAACAAATCTAAATCCTCTACAGGCAGCAAAAGGTCTCGGTACGGATGAGTCGGAGTTTCAACGCATTCTTGTAGCGCGAAGTAGAGAGCATCTGAGAGCAGTCTTTGATGAATATGAAAAGGTTTGTCAAGGTTTACTGATTAGACTAATTAATAAAATCAAGCAATCCAATAGACTTGGTTCCAAATCTTTTATCGTGTTTTGTTGTCCTCCCGATAGCCGATTAATTATTGTCTGAAGTAGCGCCCTCTTGTTTGCCCCGGTGTTCCTGGTTTGATCGGCTGCATATTGCGCCACAGCACCTTGTAAATCATTACATGGTGCTATGTAAAGAAATAGGCCTCAAAATTCAAAAAGTAGCTCCACATATATACCTTGCAGGAAAATATTGACTGTTGAAGCGCCTTGAGCGTCACTGAGTGACGGATATGAGCGCTATATAAGAAGCCATTATTATTATTATTATTATTAACCTACAATCGCTTGGCGGAATAAAAAGCCTTCGATAACATGAACAATCAAATATTTTTTTTCTTCTGCGGGATAAAGTAAATAAATGTTTGAACCGTTTTCTTTTAAATTAGTATAACACAACACAACACAACACAAGGATCGTTTTACTATAATAAAATCATAAAGTGGTTGATAACGAACTGATATGAAGTCTGCTCCACACGGTAATGTTCGGCATGGACAGTATGGTCAGGTAACGTTTGGTTCGTCGATGGGTCGGACTTTCGGTTCGTTGGACACAATGGGTCCGACGTTCGGTTCGTTGGACATAATGGTTGGTTGGACACAATGGGTCGGACATAATGGTTGGTTGGACACAGAGGGTCGAACATAATGGTTCGTCGGACACAATGGGTCGAACATAATGGTTCGTCAGACACAATTGGTCGGGCACGATGGTTTAATCGGACACAATGCCTTGGACATATTGGTTCGTTAGCCAGACTGGGTCGGACGTAATGGTTCGTCGGACATAATGGTTCATCGGACAAAATGGTGCATTTGACATAATGGTGCGTTGGACATAATGGTGCTCGTAACAAACGATTAATCATGATTTACCGTTGTTTTGTTCCTGTTAGCTCACAGGCAAGTCAGTTGCGTCAACCATCAAAAGTGAGATGTCAGGCAACCTGAAAAACGCCTACCTGTCCATTGGTAAATAATTGTCAAGTTTCTTTGTTCACTAGTCCTTACAATGCTCAACTTTTCGTCAGACTTTCCCACGCACCAACAACAAGGCAGGTGACAGAACCTTCACAGTCACTGTAGCAAGAGAGTGGGAACAGTCTACCCCTTTTCAATCAAAATGCTAAATCACCCAACCATTTAAAGAAGATTATTAAAACATACCTTTTTCAGCATTAATCATTTTATTGCATAGATTTGACTTCAGTTAATTAATCTATTTTCATTACTTGTTGACAAATGTCAGCGCTGTGATTTAGTTTACTAAAGTAGAGCGTCTTAAAATGCCGATTATTATTGACACGGGTCTTATACCTTCCAACAGACAGTGTGGGTCTTGAACTATCGCACTATCACATAAACCTCGCAGTATATTGGGTCCCTTTTGACTATGCGTGATACTTTGAGCAATCTAATTCTATTTTCACTGATCTTATTTAGGGAGAAAGGGAAACTTGTAATACACTTGCACTCTTGCAGTCAACGATATATAGAGATTTATAGCTCCTACACTATTTCATTTCACTTGGCCAAGTAGTGAGCATTATGTCACACTGCAAAATGTACAACAAGAACAGACGCCCGTAATTTTTAAAACAGTTGTTAGATTATTAATGTTATTATTGGTCTGTTTTTCTTTCTTACATTCAAGTATCTTTTTTCCATAACCCACCTGAGTTCTTTGCGGACCAACTTTACAAAGCAATGAGGGGAGCCGGAACGGACGAGAAGCAACTGATCCGGATAGTCGTGTCCCGATGCGAGGTAAATACAAAACAACTTTAACTTGCAGTTTATGATATAGTCTTAGTTTACTTTTAATATTTTTATAAATCCATCGTATAAGTTCTATGAAGCTTCATGAGTGGAATTCAACTTGGCTAGATAACGATGAAATCTCGCAATTCGACTGATTTGGGGGTATACCTGTGGAGTTATTTACCGTTTATCAACGAGAAGACTTGGTAAATCTAAAAAGTAACGTTCACGCGGTATAGTTATAAACGCCAGTACAACCACTAACATTAAGAAGTTGAGTTATCCAGACAATATTCACATTGCCAAGACGACTTCTCGAAACAAATAAGATATTATTATTATTGTGGTAATTTATCAGGATAAATCGATGTCTTAGTTTAAAAAAGTTTTCTTGCCAATGTAAATTATAGCAGCAAGTTAACTGCTTCTAGTTGACTTCTATTATAGTTTCACTGAGCGGTGTCGGTGAGCTCGATAAGGTAAGTGATAACCACCAATAAGTCGACTAGGCTATATACATAAACTCATGGAGCTCCGTAAGTTCTGTTAATGTTAGCCTGACGGACTTTTAAAAGCTGGAACTCTGTTTTGCAAAAACTCATATAGCCTGATCTGTTGCTGCTGTCGGTTTGGAAAACTGATTTGAGATCGACTCGTTGTTGGTCATTATCACAATTGTTTTTATCCTTGTCAAAAATAACATTTTAAAACTACTTTTCTCCTTGTAATTTTAACTCCTAATTTTATCACAGGTTAGACGTTTTTCTATATTATGGTGTATAAATTACCACGTACCATTTCCTTCGTTCCACCCAGCCTAATAGTTTGTTGTCAAAGTTAATTAATACACGTTAAAAGTCAAGTTTTTTGGTTGGTTTTTTCATCTTTTCAAACAGGTTGATTTGGAGCACATCAAATTAGTGTACGTGGGAAAATACAACAAGACGTTGTCTGAAGCTATCAAGAGCGAGACGAGTGGAGACTTTCGTAAAATGCTGCTGGCTGTCATTGGAGAGTAAAGAGCTTTAGTCACGAAGAACATTGAAAACATATGTAAAATTCAGTGGAGTTTATCCCACACATGGAGCATTGATAAATTATTAATATTGTGGTCACAATAATATTAACAGGTGTACACTTTGGTGTCCGATTGTCTGTATATTCATTTTAATCAAGCACGTTTATTTTTAAATAACAACCTGTATAGGCGAGTGTAAAACTAATACCAAAGATATAATGTAAACAACACTGGGGTTGCGGTGTAGTTACGGAGACGTGTTTATTAATTAACATTCATTTTAGTGAGGATGAAATTGATGACATTGGGATCCTTTCAGACTATGGCCAAGTAATTTCGCACGTAAAATTACGCTCTTCCGGTTAATATTGATATTTTACAAATTAGTTTTTATTTTGAGCACACAAATCCTTGTCATTTGATTGGTGGAACACGCGTCACGTGTCGCCTTTTATTTTGTCACCTGTGCTGCCGCCACACTCAAAAATGTAGGACGCTTCGAAAACTAAGCAGCGTCGGTTCCAAATTAATAAATCCCCGCCCACTTGTCCACAACGAGGCTAGGTCGTCTCACGGCGGAAAAGGTTGGTGTCTGCGTGGAGTCTTCCACGTTGTTTTGAAGGGATTTTTTTGTTTATCAATTGTTTAAGTGTTAGATGGACGTGTTTCCGAGTTTTTTTTGTGCTTATTGTAATTTTTTAGGATGACAAGGATGTAGGCTAGTTAAACAAAACAAATAATTAATGCATTTTTCCGTGCTTTGACGCCGCAGAATATAATCACTCGGTTAAATCTGGCTTGTCTATTCTGCAACATGGCACTCCTCGAATGCATCCAATATTTATATGTTATGCATGCAGTATAAACAAGACAATGAACTCTCTTCCTTTGTGCACATTAGACATACACAGAAATCAGAAATGAAGATTTGTTACATGGCCGTAAGGGGCAATTCAAATAAATAAATAAATAAATAAATAAATAAGTAAATAAATAAATAAATACATTTGACATTGGTTCGGTGTGGGTTATTGTTCTATGCACTCTGAAGATAGTTGCCAGTATAATACATGTATCGGTAAATATTTAGATATTATATATTTTTTTCATTATTATAAAGAATGTAAAAATCATAAATAAGAATGTACTTAATCTTATTATGCATGGTTTCAGTTACAGCAACATTGACATAATGTTCAATTTCAATGACAATAATTTACAAGCTGGAAGCAACCCGACGACAATGGAGTTAATTTTACATCATAAAAATGATTATTTGAAATATTTATCGTCGTATAAACATGCTCATTAACAAAATCGGTATCTACATATTTTAGAATATAATGTAATATAACAACAATAATGCTAAATAAAATAGACAGTCATATCGACAAGTTTAATAGGTTATGGGTAGATACCTTGTTTATCATTGTCACTCATTGGGAGCATTGTGACATAGTTTCAAATATGCCGCATATTTTGATTATTGTAAACAATTATTTCTTTGAAACAATCTGATATCTCGAGACTAGAGTCTTAAGCAAAACAATTTTGCTCTCGGAACAATAATCCATTAAAAAGAGGATGTTAAGTATTGTACAATCCACTTTTCACTCTTTATACAACCATTCATTGATCGCCCAAACACCCGACCATTGTGATAGTAACTTACAATATGTGAATGTTTTATCTTCTTAGTCTTCACCGTCGACGATTCTGAGCAGCAATTCTCTATAGAACCCACTTGTATCATCTTTAATATAATCACCGAGAGTCTTTCCATAACGAGTCAAAAACATCTCCTTAATCTCAACCAGATCGATCTGGAAATAACAAACAAATTGTACAATTTAATAAACTTTGCAATTTTGGGGTTCGAAATTAAAAATACAACTGTTATTTCTTTCTGCACCGTACTTAACACACACTGTTCTGTTATAGGGAACTGTATTCAATCTGAAAGCGTATTGATAATCAATCCTGAAAGCTTATTGATAAATCAATCCTATAAGCTTATTGACAATTCAACCAGTAAACCTGATCGATAACTCAATCCGGAAACCTTATCGATAAATCAATATGAAAGCTTTGATGAAATCGATATGAATGCTTATTGATAATTTATTCTGAAAACTTATTGAAAATTCAATCTTGAAGCTTATTGAAAATTCAATCCGGAAAGCTTATTGATAAGTCAATCTGAAAGCTTATTGATAAATGAATCTGGAAGCTTAATGACAATTTAATCTAAAAGCTTATTGATAAATCAATCCGAAAGCTTATTGATTATTCAATCTGAAATCTGATTGATAATTCAGTCTGAAAGCTTATTGAAAATTAAATCCGGAAAGCTTATTGATAAATCAATCTGAAATCCGATTGATAATTTAATCTGAAAGCTGATTGATAATTCAATCTGAAAGCTGATTGATAATTCAGTCTGAAGGCTTATTGATAATTCAACCTAAACGCTTTCCATATTCAAAAAAATCGACATTGCTTTCTTATTGCAATTGCCTTGATGTAGATGAGTGCACGTCTCTGACATGCACAAAACCCCTGGCAAGGTTCTCTACATTAGTGAGATAATCACAGGTTGCTTGCACCATGTATTTTATTGACAAGGATTGGAATGATTTTAATTCAATCTTCCAAAACTCAAATAACTAAAGAAAAACTTCTTTTTTAAAGATCTTGCTCTGCAGCCCGACGCAGTTCTTTCAAAAAGGTGTTGTAGCTGTGAAATAAACACAACTTGAATCGAATAGTAAGGTTATTACTCTCTATTTTGAAACAGTATTTTGAATAAAAGAATGTCGAAAATGAAAGTTCCTAATCTGAAGTTTACCTCTGATCTTGAGACCACGCATCTAATGAGCATCTGGTCATTCGTGCCAATGCCTTTCATTGATTTGTGAAGTCGCTCAGCAAAGAAGGAGCATGGATCACGTACACTCTTCACTATTATGTAAAGAAAGATACGGTTACGTACTTTAATAAGTCTAGCAATTTCCCCTATCCTGAAGTAAAACTAGTCTCATACCATCAAAATCATGAAATAAACACACACAAAAGATTCATCACAAAACGCGCTAAGTTTGTCAATAGTTTATGTTTAGATATTGTTGTTTAGGTATATCTTTGCCGAAAATACGCCCGTTGTTTGTTTGGGTTTAAAAAAAATAGAAAACACCATACAGAATTTCGTTATTACGAGATAATAAGTCGTAATTACGAGAAAATATGTTGAAAATATGTATTTCTAAATCATAGCATACACAATAAAAAACCGCCACAATATATACCATGTGACCTGTGACATCACATGTTTACAAAAGAGCCACACAGAGCCCGGACTTCCTGCAGGCACAGTTTGTACGCAGCTTAATGGAAGAATAAAATAAGTCTTATATATGTTTTATGGAGATTGCACTGTCTGATTTTTCTCAACTTTTGATATGAAGAAAGGGGGCTGGCTGTACAGCTGTTGCTTTTGTAACTCTTGAATTTATGTGAAAATTATGACACAAAATGTAAACTTTCCCATATGGCCAGTGTAGTATCTTGCCAGTCAGGAAATGCATTAGAATGTGCAAGGTCACTATTTCTGTAAACTAAAGGTAACATGGTCTATAGTGTTTGTATTGCAAAATATATTTTGCTTGGCACAATATTAACTGGTTTCCGTTGAAAAGCATTCAATGTTTGATACATGTAAACAATATTACAACGTCTTACCGAGTGAGAGGAATCCGTCTTGTAAATCTCCGGTTGTCTCACTTATAATAGCGCCCTCTATGCCCTTCTCGGATATCTGTGAAGATGGGGGTGGGGGGGGGGGAAGAAGGGAAAAAACATCTGATTTTCCCAAACAAAATTACAAAGAGTTGACTGTACTTAATTTTGAACCATCACTCAAATTGTTAACTTATCAAAAGGAAGCTCCCTACTGATAGAATTTGTTTTTAGAAAATGGAATGACCTTTAATTACATATCCTTGTTTGCGTACACCTCGTCAGTCTCTACGCGACGAATGCAAATGCCTGCCTTATCAATAATGGAATTCAGTATATTATTGGGTTATTGCTCATTAATCTTTGAACATACTAACCTAAGGATTCTTCGCTTAAAGGCCCTGTACACTATTGGTAAGATTGAAAAACACAAATGTTCACAGATTCACACATAACTTACATGATTTAAAGTAAGTAATGGTAGAAAGGTTTCCTTAAAATATTTCTGCCTAAAATGCTATCGTTTCTGAGAAATGAGTAAAACAATAGTTTTTATCGCGCGCGATAATAAACTAGATGTTTGAAAAACAGAAAACACATAAGGTCTCTTTTCACTATTTTCTCGTGACCTCGATGACCAATTGAGCTCAAATTTTCACAGGTTTGTTATTTCATGTATGTGGTTGATTACACAAAACATGAACACTGTCTGTGATTATTTTGTCAGCTCTGCCAATCCTGTATAATACCTTTAAAAAAGGGACATAGTTTGAAAACATCTCAATTTGAGGATGTTCAACCCAAAACCAATAGGCCTATTAGGAACAATCAAAAATATAAAGAGACATTTGTTGCAAAGGTTTAATGTTCTTCACAAAATGTTAGGTCTTTTGACAATAAGATAATATTCCCAAATTTGAGATTGTTGTACTTGAATTAAACGAATTTTGACTATTGTACCTTACTGTATTCTTCAAACATGGCGCGTAGTTGTGCGTAGCTTCTTGTTGCTAAGATACGATTAAACACCGCCTCATCGGTGCCCCAGCGGGCCTCGCCAGCCTATCAAAGCAACCACAATAGAAATACAAATTGTTCAATAAATTAAACAAAATTTTCCCTCAACGAACCTTACATGTAAAATGACATCAAGTTGTAGTGAGATTACCTACATTGTTGATGCATTGACCATTGAACCACTTTATAATAGATGCACACATACGGTTTTTCATTACTCCATGAGTGAACATGGGAGGCAGTTTAGTGACTTTGCTTCAAAAAACCTAACCCGGTACCCTTTGAGAAGGCTGTTAAACCGAACCTGCCGATTCACCATTGCCACCATAGGTTAGAAGCAAACCGCCAAGAATGACGTGCCGTGGCCGAGCACCGGACTCAAGCTCTACTCTGGTGTTTCTGATCAGCAGAGTGCGGGTTCGAGTCCCGGTCGTGGCACCTGTGACAGTATAGTTAGTTTGATATTGGACATTTGACATTCAAATAGGTATGTAAAGCGAACGTCTACCGTACTTTGCTATTTCGATATTGGACATTGGACATTCACATAGGTTTGTATATCAATCTAACTTCACAGTCGTGCACAATCCAAAAGTAGAGGTTAACCCCGGTGTTTCTGGTTCACATAGCAAGCACCCTTGTTTACAGGTTTCCTCGGGCTTGCGAGCTACAGTGATAAGTTCTCGTATGAGGTATCCTTGGTTTTGTTACTAGAAGTATATAATAATAATATCTTGTTCGTTTTATACAAACCTCTCATGGGTATCTTTAGTACGGAAGCCGGATAGTGCCAGGAAATAAGAAGTGAAATATTTTTTCATGAGCGCGATAATATTTTTTTTGTACCATTTATCTGGCGGCCGCCACTTATTATCCGGCGGCCGCCACTTAATTAAGTGGCGGTCGCCACTTATTATCTGGCGGCCGCCACATAATTATCTGGCGGCCGCCACATAATTATCTGGCGGCCGCCACATAATAATCTGTACCACATGTTCTTTATTTTGCGGATTTTAAGAGGACGGGTCATAGGATTCAGGGGGGGGGGGGGGGTTAAGAGGACATGTTGGGTGCGTTCGATTAGCTTCCCCGGGTCGACCCCGGTCTGCTCATCCGGGTGAGCCCCTAACCATGAGCTAATCGAACGCCAACTTCCCCCAGCATTCACACCAATGCATCTTGGGACAGCCGACCGGAACTACTTCCATTTTGTAAAGAGGAAAGCTCATAGGTTCCGGGGGGGGGGGGGGGTTAGAGGACAGGTCGTAGGATCATGGGGGGGGGGGGGGGGGGGTTAAGAGGTAAAGTCATAGGATCATGGGGGGGTGGGGTAAGAGGCGTGTCATAGGAATGGGGGGTTAAGAGGACAGGTCATAGGATCCAGGGGGTAAGATGACATGTCATAGGATCAGGGGGGGTGGGTAAGATCCATAGAGACACCAAAGTCATGTCCTCTCACCCCTCCCCCCCCCCAATTATGATCCTATGACATGCCCTCTTACCCTTAACCCCCCCCCCCCCCCCATGATCCTACGACCTGTACTCTAACCCCCCCCCCCCCCCCCCGGAACCTATGAGCTTTCCTCTTTACTCCCCTGGTTCATATAATGGGTGCGTTCGATTAGCTTCCCCGGGTCGACCCAGGTCTTCCCCCGGTGCGTTCGAATAGCTTTGACGTCATTCGCGGGGCTCACCCGGGTCAGCCCCAAGTGCCCTGCTTGTGGAGCGGGTCACTTGGGGCTGCCCCTGGTTCATGACGTCACGGCGAAAAACTTTCTCAATGGCCACCATTTTGTTTGTAATTCAGCGGGACATTTTAGGAAGTTTGACACACATTTTCGCCATTACAACAGCGTTTTTGTGAGCAATAAAAAAAAGTATTTTTTATTCGAAGCCGGGTGTATCACTGTGGGGTTGTACAAATTTTTTAATGTTGCAGTTTTACCTTGAGAATAATTATTTTACGAGTTTTCGTGAATCCACGGAAAGTATCGGACATACGGCACAAAATGGAAGTAGTTCCGGTCGGCTGTCCCAAGATGCATCGGTGTGAATGCTGGGGGAAGTTGGCGTTCGATTAGCTCATGGTTAGGGGCTCACCCGGATGAGCAGACCGGGGTCGACCCGGGGAAGCTAATCGAACGCACCCAACATGTCCTCTTAACCCCCCCCCCCCCCTGAATCCTATGACCCGTCCTCTTAAAATCCGCAAAATAAAGAACGTGTGGTACAGATTATTATGTGGCGGCCGCCAGATAATTATGTGGCGGCCGTCAGATAATTATGTGGCGGCCGCCAGATAATTATGTGGCGGCCGCCAGATAATTATGTGGCGGCCGCCAGATAATTATGTGGCGGCCGCCGGATAATAAGTGGCGGCCGCCACTTAATTTTGTGGCGGCCGCCGGATAATAAGTGGCGGCCGCCACTTAATTAAGTGGCGGCCGCCGGATAATAAGTGGCGGCCGCCACTTAATTAAGTGGCGGCCGCCACTTATTATCTGGCGGCCGCCGGATAATTAAGTGGCGGCCGCCGGATAATTAAGTGGCGGCCGCCGGATAATAAGTGGCGGCCGCCAGATAAATGGTACCAAAAAAATATTATCGCGCTCATGAAAAAATATTTCACTTCTTATTTCCTGGCACTATCCGGCTTCCGTACTTTAGAGCGTTATTGGAAACTTCCAACAATAACATGTTTCGATGCATAATAACAACAACGCTGCTTTGTGATGTGCAGTGAATGACCTTTTCTATCGTTAGCCATGAGGGCGCACTTGCGCATTACGCAACGGTGTGAGGGTTGAGTGGACGCCGTAAGGGCGTGGTTGTCATTGATCGTTTTCAGCGCAGCTACAACGGACGTGTACGTTTTATTTCGCGATTCAGCATGTCTGATTCAAACGACGTACAATTTTCGGATTCTGAGAGGCATATGTCGCAATCTTCTTTGCCTCTAATGACCGTTAAGAACGTTTCGGATATTGTGAAAGCCGGCGTTTCTGAAACTTTGGTAAATTTCCAGTCGCATTTCGACAAGGTAATAGCAGAGCGCAAGCAGGAGAACGAGAAAGCCCTTCAGCAAGTACAGTCGCTGAAGAGAGCCTCTGAAGTCCAGTTCAGATTTAAAGGTAATAAAGCTCAGTTTGAATTCAACGAAAAGATTGCTCAGAGCGTGGAGTCGGCTCAGAAACAGCTAAAGGAAGGTTCAATTTCGACCGCCGACGAAACATTAGCAGAAGCGGTAAAAGAGCTGCAAAAGAGAAACAAGCTAATTCGTCTAGCTGACAAATCGGACGCAGGTTGGTTTTATTTGAATATTGTTTTGCTTTCTTAAAAAGTGTAGCGGAAATACGTTGTTCGAACGTGGTAATTTGTTCAATTTTGTAGATACAATTCCATATCCAACCACCAAGGAATGTACCTTGTTGAGATGTATAATGCCAGCGTATTGGGCTATAGACAGTGGTTATGTATGGTATTCTTTCCATTACTAATAATTCGTTGAATTTCTAAAGCGTAGCATAGAACGTTGTGTATGTTCTATGTGGGACATTATTGTTAACACTGAATGTGCCGTGTTTTAACATTCTATGTATATAGGCTGGGGCGCCGTAGAGGAATACATGAGCGATGAACTGGCAGACGACTCCGAGGACGAGAAGCGTATTCGCTCGGCTCAGTCACGGGCAATGGCAAAGCGCAAGAAAACCAAGGCTGGATTACGGCAGAGGCCATACCAGCAGAGCAGACGGCATGTGTCCGAGTCTCCGGTTAACCCAGATAGTCTTTTTCGTGGCTATTGTAACCAAAATAGATCAGCGTCTTGCACCCCTTACGGCGCAGGTTATAGATCAGGTCCAAAACCCAACGACGTCTGTTTCAAGTGTGGTAAACCAGGGCATTGGAGAAAGAGCTGCCCAGGGATTCAACATTCCATCGGCGGAAAAGACGCCAGCGGTCAGCGATGATTCTACATCATCACGAACTTTGACACATATGGGGCATCCTCAGGAATGCAGCGATAGCAACGAGTATGATAAGTTACTTGCTTATTCAGACAATTATTTTGATTATGAGCAGGGATCTGCAGAGCCAATTGTGAAGGGACGGTTAAAAAATTCCTTAAATTTTTGGAATAAAATAAATGCTAATCCCGAAGTGCTGGATGTTATCCAATCAGGGTACAAGATACCGCTGATAGAAACGCCTCCACCTAGGCAATTAAGGAATAATAAATCTGCATTGGCCCATTCAGAATTCGTTACGGAAGCTATCTTGGACCTCCTAAACAAAAACCTCATCTCGGAATGTAACTCTCCCCCAACTGTGGTTAATCCATTAACCGTTTCGATTCAGAGTTCTGGCAAGAAGAGGTTGATATTAGATCTAAGATATGTTAATCAATTCGTTTGGAAAGACAAAATCAAGTTTGAAGATTGGAATGAAGCTTTGAAATATTTTTGCAAAGGTGATTTTATGTTCAGTTTCGACCTTAAATCTGGGTATCACCACATTGACATTTTCCATGAACACAGGACGTTCTTGGGATTTTCGTGGAATTTTCGAGGAGCTAGCAAAAAATTTTCATTTAATGTTTTACCGTTTGGTTTGAGCACAGCTCCTTACATTTTCACCAAGGTGTTGAGACCTTTGGTGTCACATTGGAGACGTACAGGTATGTTCATTGTAGTTTACTTGGATGATGGATGGGGAAGAGAGGCAACTAAGACTAGTTGTGCCAAAACCGCAGAATTGATCAAAGCAGACCTACTGGCTGCCGGTTTAGTGCCAAACAAGGACAAGTCTGTTTGGGTCCCAACACAAAAACTAGACTGGTTGGGTCTTACTTGGGACTCCCAAGAAAGCTCTATTGCTGCAACAAGTCGGCGAGTTGTCGACACATTGGAATCGATTCAAAGAATCATTGAAGCGTTACCTAGTGTCACAGCCAGAAAGCTCGCCTCAATTACCGGCAAGATAATTTCATTCTCTTGCGTTGTCGGAAATGTCTCGCAGCTCAAGTCTAGGTACTTGCACATGGAGATTTCCAAAAGAAAACATTGGGATTACCAGTTTTCTTTGTCCAATAACAAAGTACTTGAGGAAATCTTTTTCTGGAAATCAGAGTTGCCTGAACTTAACAAACGTTTCATTTTTGATTATTCTGTTCCCCAAATATTGGTGTATACCGATGCAAGTAATACAGGATGTGGTGCTTGGGCTATTGCATCTTCAGCAAAGATGGAGTTCCAACAAAATTGGTCTGTGGAAGAGAGAGGTAAAAGTTCTACATGGCGTGAATTAAAAGGGGCATCCCTGGCAATCAAAACGTTTGCTAATGTTCTTAAAGGTAAAAATCTTATCCTATACACAGATAACAAAGGTGTAGTGGCCGTGGTATCTAAAGGCAGTATGGTGGAAGAACTGCAAGATCTGAGTTTAGAACTCTTTCGGTTTTGTAAATCAAATGTAATAAACTTGAAAACTCAGTGGATCTCGAGAAATCAAAACGTAGAGGCAGATTTCCTAAGTAGACAAGAAGATTTGGATGACTGGGGTGTATCCAACGAGTTTTTCAAATTTGTGGATGGAATGTGGGGCCCACATTCGGTAGACAGATTTGCAAATGAGTATAATGCAAAGTTACCAGTTTTCAATTCGAAATACGACACCCAGTATTCGAGTCATGTGAATTGCTTCACACTCGATTGGGCCAAGGATAACAATTGGTTAGTGCCCCCAATCGACTTGATATGTGACGTCTTAAGACACGTAAAGACATGCAAGGCCAGAGGAACCTTGGTGGTTCCGGAGTGGCCATCGGCAGTATTTTGGCCACTGATGTTTACTCAATCGGGCCATTTTAAAGACTTGGTTGTTGAAACAATGAGGTTTGAAGATCCTACAAACATTTTCGTGCAAGGTCATAATAAGCAAGCAATATTTGGAACAGAGAAAATGAAGAGTGCAGTTCTGTGTGCGAGACTGCAGGGTTGAATGCTTAAAATTGTTTGTGCCGTATGGCAATACGTAGAGTGATAATACCGAATGGTAGCTCTCACGTCAAGTCGCATGACAGTAAATAGTGAAACCAAACCGCATATATTACAGAACATAATTGTTTTCACACTGCCGCATGGTACTTACTGCAATGATGCAGACTTGGCATGAAAATTGGTATGTTTCCACATTGCCGCGTGGCACTCGGTAACTGCAATGATGCAGACTTGGCATGAAAATTGGCAGGAGAATTCATAAAATACATGTTTAAGATGCCACATAATTTTGTAATAAGTTTTTAATTATTACCCATTCAATGTTAATATTACAGACTTCCAGAATATCGACGCACAATGGACCGTGTTATGAAAGCCTCTAGAGCACCCAACACATTACGGAAATATGAGAGACACCTTGCCGAATGGCAGTCATGGTGCCAAATTCACGGTTTACCGCACATCCCAGCCAAGACGGATGACATAGCAAGATTCTTTATGGAACTGTTTACATCAAATGCACCTTATAGTAAGATTGAAGGTCTGTTTTATAGCATAAAATGGTATCATGATTGTACTTCATACATCACCACAAACCCTTGCGATGCAAAATTTCTCCGTCTCGCTTTGGAAGGATTGAAGCGACTTACTGCTAAGCCCACATGTCCTAAAGACCCAGTTACAACGGAAATTTTAACAAAAATTGTGGATAAGTTTGGTGTGTCCAATAACCTGCTGCACGCTCGTCTATGTGCAATGTGCTTACTATCCTTTGCGGGTTTCTTTAGAAACGATGAACTTATCAACATAAGAGAATGTGATCTGGACATCCATCCTTCATTTGTTAGAATATTCATTGCTAAAAGCAAAACAGATCAACTTAAAGAAGGTTCGTGGGTTTATATTGCCAAGACCGGTTCGACGCTTTGTCCTGTCAAAGCGTTATCAAAATATATTGACTTAGCAGGAATAACTGACTTCACAGATAAGTTTCTGTTTAGACCGATGATATTTGCTAAATCTGTTCAAACTCACAGGCTAAGAAATGGTCAACTTTCATATACCAGATGTAGGGAGACTTTCAAGGATGCACTCGAACAAGTCGGTGTCGACTCTAAGCGATTTGGGTTACATAGCTTACGCTCGGGCGGAGCCACAGCAGCCGCTGCCTTAGGAGTGCCTGACAGACTGTTTAAGAAACACGGAAGATGGCGATCAGAAAATGCTAAGGATGGATACGTTAAGGAGTCGGTAGAGACTCGGCTTGCGGTATCACTTAATTTAGGTTTGTAAATATAAAATTAATTAAATTTCATTTGAGTGAGACAAGCTCGTTAAGCCCTTGTATTATAGCATCACAAGGAAACATGGTCGATACAAGTTGATATGGTAAAATAAACAAGGATTAAAACTGCACAATTATCAGTTTGTTATGCTTCTCCCGTTCTTTGTTACTTGAGGAGGCGGATGTAAGATGTCCGCCTGTAGCTCGTCGCCGAAGAACGATGTTACCCCATTGTTGGTGCATTTAACATGTTCTTTCTTGCAGGTTAGGGAGCGGCGTGGCGCGATAGAAAATAATTTATTCACGGTTGAGCCCGCGAATTAGTGAATAATGACCTTTTCTATCGTTAGCCATGAGGGCGCACTTGCGCATTACGCAACGGTGTGAGGGTTGAGTGGACGCCGTAAGGGCGTGGTTGTCATTGATCGTTTTCAGCGCAGCTACAACGGACGTGTACGTTTTATTTTTTGGGAACAATACAAACCTCAAGACGAGTGATAAGTCATGTGTAAAGGAACTAATTTCGTGGCATTATATTCCTTGTTGTTGACTGCAAGTATGTTTACAAAAATGATTGACTGAAAATTTTTACTTTCAATTTGAATAACCTTTATCTGTATAGAGATTTCAGGTTTCAGTTGCCAGTGATCCTGTGAAAGATGATCGATAAGCAGAGGAAATGTCTGCTGCGCGCACAGCGCGTCTCAAAGGTTTGTGTCACCTACGACAGGTATGTCCATTAGTCCTAGGCTTAGCATTAGCCTAGAGTAGCCAGATGTCCGCCTGTAGCTCGTCGCCGAAGAACGATGTTACCCCATTGTTGGTGCATTTAACATGTTCTTTCTTGCAGGTTAGGGAGCGGCGTGGCGCGATAGAAAATAATTTATTCACGGTTGAGCCCGCGAATTAGTGAATAACCAATACATGCCTCATGCGAGGTATGAGAAGTTGGACTGGTAGACCTAACACGTTTCTGTTTACAGTGAATTTCAGTGGCAGAAGCTGAATTTACAAACATGTCATGGACAATGGAAGTAAGTTTTAATTGAATGTAGACTTGTTTGAATTGACATTGTGCAACAACCGCAAATTAGTAATATATACAAATATTGCACTAAAGAATCCTTGCTGCACATCCCAATACCAATTGCTAAACACATACTACTGACTAAACTTCAGGTTGTTTGCTTATGAGGTCAGCTGAAAATGACCGAGTAGGCCCTACTTACTTTGAATATTTCCTGTGCATCTACCTTTGCTTGATCAGCGTCCACGTCAGTGCCTTCTTCTCGTCCAGCCTACAATAAAGTTGTAATTCTTAGCATTATTATGTTATTATTTATAGCAAGCTGACGAATATTTCTTCCAAAGTGCACAAGCCTTTATGACTTTGTAGTTTGCATGATCTTAGTAAGATGCTAATGTGTACTTCTTGTGTCGCACATGGCACTATTTTAAGACCAATGAACAACTCATTGGATGTTTGACAACAGAATGATAAGGCTTTCGCAATGTCTTAGGGAGGGGAAATCCCCTTTTTCAGATCTCACTGTTTTTTCTGAATCGGTTATAATATTATTCTTACCGAGCACATGGATACTAGAAGTCGCCTGAAATCACCGCTAGTATCACCAACAATATCTGCATGCAGATCGCACAGATAAGCTTGGAAAAACAAATAATAATGGGTTATTAGATGGAATTGTGTTAACCCCTTCGAACTAATATTTCGAGGGAAATAAATAAATATATCCCTTTAGGTGCTCCGTATATTGTGTATCGATTGCATAATTTACGAACTTTTTTATTTTATTTTTTTTGGGGGGTGGTATGTTTTTCGTTTTCATGCAGCTTCATCTGTCAAAATTCATTCAGAAAGAAAATTATATATTTTTATAGCTCGGTTGGTAGAACGCCGGAACGCTAATGGCGATGTCGCAGGTTCAAATCCCGTTCTAGACCATTTTTCTTCACTCACCTCAAAATTGAATACAACGTTATCATTCAGTTTCACTTGTGATTTATTACATAATTGAATTGGGTCATTTCAGTTGACCCGCCACCCGCCTAGCTTTGTGGCTGTTTTGTAGTTTATAATAATTTATACCTGCAATCTATGATCAGGTGTAACTGTCTGTTGATTACATGATTTAACTCTTATGTAATTACGTAGTTATGAAATTATGTAATTATGTAATTAATTAATTGGAATGTACGAGTACCTCTGCCCACTCATACTGCAATGTTTGTCGGAATAGAAACATGAACATCAGCGTTATACATGAGCATGATTTCTACAGTACCTGAAACAGTTTTTGTAATGGATAATTTCGATTGATTTTGACGACACTGATTTTATCAATATGTTGTTTGTAGTTACACCAATGCAAAGTGCGCTACGGATAAGTAAAACGGAAACTATAATTGTTACAGGAAAAACAAACAACAGCAAGATTGTGAATTTGCTATGGGGAACAGAGGATGCTAAGTGAATAGCAGTCTTACCTTTTTTGTATTGCGTTTTAATTTCTCTTATCTCCTGTGTAATTAAAGGGAAGGAAAAAAAGCCTTAACTTATTAGTCAGTAGGGGTCCTACTATACTAATACTATCGAGGTATCCTTATTATCGCGGTATAGTCATTCAAGTGATTCCACTATAATTGAACTCGATAAATGCCGAGAGAAATTGCTTTTCAGCCCACCTCCGCTTCAGTACCGCACGCAAGCCATTCGAGAAGCCTTTCGTGTCAATGATGATTGAGATTTATTGGGATCTAGGTTGTGTACATTTTCGGTCCGTCTTGGTTATCTTATGAGCAGTATTAGCTTGAACTATTTGTGCGTTCTCCTCCTTCTGATAAAACAAATTTCACAAACTGGTACAACCATAGACTCTGAGAAACTTACAAGCCTAATTAGTTCGTAAATCGTATTCATTAATTAATAATTATACAGATCACCATAATTTCACAGATGAAAAAAATGCAGAGGAAATGTCCACCCTACCTTCAAAACAATTTAAAGGAAAATCAAAAGATTGTCAATATCTTAACCTTAAAAGTGCGGGCTATTTTAGTGAACCATTTAGGTTCAAGTTTTGGGCTACATTTAGGTCGGTGCTACATTTAGGTATAGGCCTATATACATTTTGGGCTTCGTTTAGATTGGGCTACATTTAGGGCTCGGGCTACATTTAGGGGCCTCACATTCGCCCCACCGTTTTTGACGATAAATAAGAAACGGGATACATGCAGCCTTTTACCGCCTCGATTGTTTCCACAGCGTCAAACGCGTTGAAATGCACAATTATATATTGTAATTGAGACAAGCTGATCACTTTGTTTTTATTTTAAACCTTTTTAAAATACTTTTTATGAATTAGTCAAATAAAAAGGTAATGTTCCACCACATGGGATGGACCGCCTCATGGTCCATCCTCCACGCCAAAGAGTGCCCACACCCCTAGGGATTTACGCTATGGCACTGATTATAACTGGCCATATTACAATGGTTGATAAGCGATAACCCATCCTGTTTCTGGACTTCTTATACAGCGAGAGAGACAGAGAGAGCAACTTCTATATTACCTGATTAGTCTTCGTGCAGAGAATTTCTACAAGTGCTTCTTCATCCGTTCCAAGACCCTTAACGCGGGGAAAAGTGAAATGAAAGTATAACGCGTTTTGGTTTTTCATATTCAAGATCCTTGAGTATGTCTATCGCTCAGTAAAAGGCAATTTACCACCATATCTATTGGAATGACTTTGACCATATATTTCCCACCACGTGTCTATGAGATCAAATTATAAATATCTTTTAAGGTTTCCCGGACCAACACATCATGGGGTGAAAGATCGTTCATTTCTGCTGCCCCTTCATTGTAGAACCATTTTACCTGATCCTATTAAACTTTCTCCATCACTAGCTTTGTTCAAAACTTCCCTCAAGACTCACCTAATGAGGACTGCATCAACATTCCCCTCTTCTAATGTGTCGCTGCACCATGAGCATCTTTTGATGGATACCGGCGCATTATAAATGCCCATTATTATGATTATTATTATTATTATTTATATACCACCAAAGAGATAGAGACAGTACCTTGGTTGCTTCGTAGAGGCACCGTGTGTAATATTCAACAGGTTGATCCATTAAAGCCCGTACAGTCCTCCGAAAATTACCACTTAGTTTACTTTGTAAATGCCCAATCAGGTCCTGCAATTATACAGACAAACCATTTGAATAGTTAACAAAATCGAAAATACGACGTTGAAAATTAGAACAGTTCAGTTTGGTTCCGAGTTCAGTTATAGACGATACTCTTCTGACCTCCTTTACTATAACGTTCATAGAGCTGCGTATTAAGCAGAAAAGAATGCTTACCAACTTTCTGCTTTAAAGCAAGAATAAGCAGGTTACCAGTCACTAATGTGACACGGTACTTTGGCTGGAAAAGCACATTTTGTTGTGCTTAGCTACTTTGTGCCTAAGCAGCTTATGAAATTGGTCTCTTTTCAAAGGCCCTAGCGGAAGTTTTGGGAGGATAACCTACCAAGTATACGAAGTATCCAGTTCATTTCCCACTCATTCAATTTACATTGACAATAATGACGGCTCAAAAAGGATTTAGTCGTTCAGGTCTCTTAGTATATTTAGTTCTGATTGCCTCGATTAACAAAAATTAGACGATATTCCTAAAAGTAGGTTGTTCTCGACTAATTGCTGTGAGTAATTGTCCACCATAAACTTTCCAAGATTGAGCAAAAAATGTCGTTCAAAATTACTTCGCGATTTTTTTTTTTAATGGTAAGTCTCCATTGACCTGAGTGAGGGCGCTCAGTGTGGGCTTGTGATGTCATATGCAAGCAGTCTATACCGAGGGAAGAAAGAAAATAACGAAGCTGATACTGAAAAAAAAAATCGCGAAGTAATTTTAAATGATTTTTTGTTCAGTACCAGCTTCGTTACTTTCTTTCTCCCCCCCCCCCCCCCCCACCCCCCCCCCCCCCCCCCCCCCCCCGGTATAGAATGCTGGCATATGACACCACAAGCCCACACTGAGCGCCCACACTGAGCGCCCTCACTGAGGTCAATGGAGACTTACCATTGGCTGAGATTCGTTCAAATTTCCCTTGTTTGAACTCAGCGATGGTGGCAAAGTGCAAGGGATATTTATTATTACACTGTCAGGGCCTGAACAAGCAACAATATAGACACTCAAAATCGGGACATCGGAATCCGCACCTCCTCGCATACGCGTGAGTACACTGCATCCTTTAATATTACTCTAAACGTTTCTGATAAAAACAAACTTCACACTAATATATTTTGGTACAAACACTTTCATAATCTTCGTCTTATGAATCATATTCTAATTAACCTCTGCTGAATCTGTGCATATAGCTAGATTCCGTCGAACTAGCACACCATCCTCCTCCATGGAGCGCCTTTGATGGAGGAGTCAAAGATCAACTTTCTGTTCAATCACGTAGCTTAGCTTTCTCTCCACTGAACATTTCCAGCTCTTTATTTTCTTGTCATAAATTTGTGCGCGATATTAAATTGAAAATTAATATAGATCTCCTTGACTGGTTTCTGTCCCATCCCTTTGTTTTGTCTGTGTCTTTGTACTTCTTCCAAGGCTGATCCCCAGAAGACTCTGGCTTGTTGTTGTTAACAGACTCCGTATGGTTTCTTTCGTTTTCCATTACCGTTTAAATGGGCCCCGGTAAAGGAATACCCTCCGTTAATATGTTATTATTTTTGATCATTCAGTATGTCTATGAACGATAATTTGGGCTTATAATTGATTGTTTTACAACCGATTGTATTGAACTGAGTTGAAAATTACTAGTAGTTAAAGAAACTCACCCGACCGAAGGCTGTGACGTAATAAGCTCGTAAATGCTGTCTTTGCGCATTGGAGCGGTGCGCAAGGATATCAATGATAGCTTTCTCATCAGTACCTGCAATATTGAAAGTGAGCGGAGGTAACATTAAAATCATGGCGCGTTTTATTTATTGTATACTGTTTTCTCCAATGTGCACTTTCCTGGGAGTTAGAGTCATTAAAACCATAGACTGGAACATTCCAAATATTGCATTGCGGGATCAGTTCCCAGAGTTGTGTAGTTTTTTTGGAAGGAGCTGAACAGTATTTGTACTCATACTTATACTTCATGCACACATTTGAACAGAAACACAGACCTACACAAGTCTGAACCAGGCCCGTAAACAGGAATTATTATAATCATTTTTGGGGGGGGGGGGGGGGGGGGGGGGGGCGTATGTGATTTTTATTATTTATTATTATTTAATATTATTATTTTTTTTGGGGGGGGGGGTGCAAAGGAAATGTACATCGGCGCGTTATTGTCGCTCGTCGCAGGGGGAAGTTAGAATGTTTTTGAAAATGAAGGCCAAATTCAAGCCATTTATTAATTTATGTATTTATTTATTTATTTATTCTTACTGTTGCAAAGATAAAACACTTTTCAAGAAAATCAGAAAATAAACACATACAATTAAATGGAGACACTTAATTATTTTTTCACTAAATAACACATAATCAATTTAAACATGATAAATAAAATTAAAATTAAAAAGGCTCAAATAATCCCATAAAAAGCTAGGCTTGTAAAGAAGTCACTTATTAAAAAAACAAAGGGAAATGTGCAGAAAACATTTGAATATATCTTGCATGGGGTGCCAGTAACTAGCATTTGTGTAATTCCTGGGACTGCTCCCTCAGTGAATCAGCCCGTCACGTGTCGATAAAATGTACTGTCAACGTTCGCATGAATTATTCTTTCGAAGAAATCAGGAACCCTCTTGGGTGACCCTGCCAAACAACTTTCTGACGTAAAATTTACTACCCGACACATTTTCAAAGAGCTACTAAAAAAACAGCTTGATACACAAGAAATTTCAATTTCACGCATTTTCCCGTAATTTAATCAAATAATTTAGGTTTTCAGACATAAGAAATTACCCACGTGTGACCCATGTTATAACTATAAGGTGTGCATCTATCTACACGGGTTTAAGACGTCATGATTTATGCTGAAAAAACTCGGCAAAGGAAAATTGACAATCGAACATGCAGGAACATTCTGAAAAGGTGCTTGAGAAAAGTTTACATATATAAATGCCAATAATGTGAAAAGGTTGAAATATTAATGCTAACAATGAAAAGGAATGCCCAATCATCACCTACAGCTGGTTCAGACGTCTGAAAAATGCGATATTTTAAATTTGAATGCATCTTTTAAAGGGACACGTTGCCTTGGATTGGGCGATTTGGGCTATAAAAGGGCGTTTGAAAGCGTTCGTAATGAATATATGGTCGGAAAGATGTTTTAAAAGTCGAAATATAATGATCAACACAAACATGCCTCGAAATTGTGTGGTTTTCCTTTTACTTATTGAACTAACACCGTCCGCCATTTTGAAGAACACTTTTTTACTCCACAAAATCGGACGGTGTTAGTTCATGTACCTAGTAAAAGGAAAACCACATAATTTCGAAGGATGTTTGTGTGACGCATTATATTGTACTTTTAAAACATCTTTCCAACCATATTAATTTCATATAATTGAATATAGTTTGAATTAAAAAAGCTAATTTTAGAAATAGTCACTTGTAAAATAAATTCAAAATATGTGAAAAATGCTATTTTGACCTCAATTTCCGCTTCAGGTTTGACTATAAAGAGCATGCAATTAAAATGCGACAGTCGTCATTGACGTACACGCATGCAAATTAGATCAAGCTGTTAATAGTACGGTAACCAAACCACGCGAAACTAGGGGTGCTTTTTCGCGGTCGTATAACCAATAACTGTTTCGGTCAAAGGCCAGTGATTAACAAATGGCAAGTTCAACCGAAACAGTTATTTGTTACGACCACGAAAACCCACCCCAGATAGAACGTCGTTGTCCCGGCGACGTCATACAACATCACGTAAAATCCATGCAGCACAGGATCTGTTTTGAAGCACTTTTATCCCGATTTAATATATAACCTAACTTCGGTTTGTTAGTGCAGTCGACACGGTTTGCACAACACGGTCGGCGTAAGTTCGCAGTTTGACACTTCGAGCCGGATGTTGGAGGTCGAGCACCTTTTCTTCATTTTCTCTTAAGTTTCCAGTTTGTCTTATTTTTATTTATTACATTGTTAGTTTTTAATGTAATCATTTCACCAAAATGTTTTGGGGGGTTGAAAGAGTGATATTACAAAAATAAAAATCACACGGTCTACTTTTGAATTGATTTAAAAAAACTGGGTTCTATAGCGCTTTATCACACCCGATGGGCGTATCAATGCGCTCAGAATTTTTTCCTGCAAGGTATGCGGAGCTTTGTGTTTGAATTATGAGACCAATTCCTTTACATATAGCACCATGTAATTGTTTAGAAGATGCTGTTGCGCAAATGATCAAACCAGGAACACCGGGGCGAACCCCTTCTCTTGACAATAAGTGCACTTGGTTCTTTACGTGCACTACACAACACACGGGACCTACGGCTTTACGTCCCATCCGAAGGATGCAGCAATAATGGTTAACCGTCTTGCCTAAGGACACAAGTGTCACAACCGGGACTTGAACCCACACTCTGCTAATCAGAAACACCAGAGCTTGTTGTTCTTTTCCGCTCGGCCACGACACGCCGATTTATTGTCGTATTATTCACTTACTAATTGTTGAATTAAAGGCCCTGTATACTATTGGTAAGATCGAAAAACACAAATGTTCACAGATTCACACATAACTTACATGATTTAAAGTAACTAATGGTAGAAAGGGTTCCTTAAAATATTTCTGTCTAAAATGCTATCGTTTCTGAGAAATGAGTAAAACAATAGTTTTTATCGCGCGCGATAATAAACTCGATGTTTGAAAAACAGAAAACACATAAGATCTCTTTTCACTATTTTCTCGTGACCTCGATGACCAATTGAGCTCAAATTTTCACAGGTTTGTTATTTCATGTATGTGGTTGATTACACAAAACATGAACACTGTCTGTGATTATTTTGTCAGCTCTGCCAATCCTAATACCTTTAAGACAGTTCAGCAAAACCAGTCTTGTTATATTGTTATTTTTATTTCAATATTTTTTTATTAATTATGATTGTTTATTATTTTGGACTGAGTTATTTAATAAAACTTATTGGACTGGCATAATTCAGTCACTAGTGCACTAAAAATATCTCCCCTCGGACCACTGATCAACCATAAGAGGGTCATATGTTCAAATACAGCCCTCTGCTGGTGACCCCATCAGTCCCTCGAGCTGAATAGTGCACTATAGTAGTGTGTTTATCAATACTTACCTATACCTTGCATCGCCTTATGCAGTATGATTGCATCTTTCACCTTGTCGAATTCTGTGGATGCTTTTATTGTACCCTGAACACAAACAACACCAAACGCAATTACTTGTTGGTGTACATAAATTAAAAAAATGTCTTGTTCATTTTAGAAACAAATTACAAAAATACAAACAAAATTCAAAAACAACAGACACAATCGGCGACTGCAGTCACGTGACCCGTAGTGGGTATACAATGTAAACAAATCTAGCAAACAATGCACAGCGAGCATGGACAACCATGGCTGCTTCCCACCTTACGGCAAGACCGCTCGGAAGCAGCTATGCGTTTCCATTCACGCTGCACCTTGCTTGCTTGGTTTGTTTACATTTTATACCCACTATGGGTCACGTAACTGCAGTCGCCGATTGTGTCTATTGATAACAATTACACTCAGGTGTATTTGTAGGGAGTTGTTCTATTTTATTTCATCTAGGCTGTTCATCTGTTTTTATGTCAAAATGTGTAAACTCAGAAGTACAAACGGAAACGTTTGTGAAGTACGTCAAAACAAAAATGCCTAGATAAAAAAACAATAATGTGCTGCTTAAAATCTAGTCAAAATAAGGGTTTCGTGTTTTAAGGCGTTTTTGCCAGTGACAACTTTTTTGTTGATTAAACTTGTTACGTCAGGGACGTGAGTGGTAGCCCCCTCCCTCACGGAACCAATGCCCCAAACGAGATCGGAAAGTGGACAAACGGATAGTTCGATTCATCAAAAGACCCCCCCCCCCCCCAAAAAAAAAATTAATAATAATAATAATATTAATAATAATAATAATAATAAATATAATAAATTGAATAAAATTAAAATAAAATAAGTAAGCAAAAAAATATATATAATCAATAGATAAATACGTAGATAACGGTAGGTACATATATATATATATATTTTTTTTTGACGACTGTATAGATTTATCTTGGGTTTTTCGAGAGACAAAGTAATACTTACTTTATAATCGTCCATGATCTCAACAGTATGGAAGTAGCAGCTGGTGTATTATTATGGGATGTTCAGGTCAAGTCAGGTTGATCCCCAGGTGTAGCAAACGAAAGTCTGATTGTCAAAAATACCGGTACGTGAAAACCATGATTTAGTACGATCGTAAAAAGTCTTCACGCCTGTCCAGGTTTATGTCTTCAAACAAAGAAAGGGGTAGGCCTATGTCTGGTGTTCAGTCCAAGAGTGGAATAATGCCGGATGGTTATTCTTTGTATGTAAATTAATTAGTTGGCTTGAATTCCGCACATTGAGCATGTGGTACGTGCAGTTTATTGATGTCACAGCAACACTGTATGATGATACTTTCTACATATTTGCCAACTACCGACAATTTCTCTAATTCAAAGCAGAAATTATGCGTTTATTTAATTTCCTCTAAGACTAGTCCATTTTTCACAAAGGTGGGTTACGATCGAGTAATCTTAAGTTTGAGCCGCATTGAGGTTCAAGGAAGTCTCTTGTTGTGTAATTTGCCCAAAGCTACTGCCAAAGAATTGTTTTTTGCAAAATTTCATACAACGGTAGAATTAATATTCAGCGATGGCAACTAAAGACTTATACATGTAATAGGCCTTTTCCCGCTCAAAGTTAAGCACAAATAAACAACTAATTGTCATCAAAACACATTCAAAGTCACGCATGTTTTTTTCTTTTACTCGATCAAACTAGGGTTTCGTTTTGGCTACCAGGCCTATTGCATACAATTACGTTTTCGTGCACACCTGGTTTCATTCTTTTTTCAGAATTGTTTCAGTCATTCTATTCTTCATCGTTATTTAAGACTACGTTTTCACCAATCTTCAGTTGAACTTTTACTGCCTAATATTTTACAATATTGATGTATTCGAATGGCAGGCCTCTTACTGTTGGCTTTAACGAAATGGATTGGTCTTTACGATCAAATTTTTTTTGAATAATCTTCTTTGACCAGTGAATGCTAAACTTTTGAAATTAATGACTAATTATTATTGTATTTGTATGTTTTTTATCAAAAGCTTGTTATTCTCCTGCGTGGTTCGGAAAGTTTTTGGGGGTTTCGGCGTATTTCCACGGGCAGATTTATGCTCGAAATATCCCATGTTTTTCAGAGAGAAAATCATTAACAAGGGTTTGTAAATTCATTTATATGACGTCGTCTTACGTCAGATTACTTGTTAATCGTTTGTTTAAAATTGAGGCATACCCATGGAGTGTAATTGCCTGAATGACGTATTTTCTCTTGGTCTCGCTACCTTACTCAATAATAAAGCGCCCGTGTAGTGCGTGCGTGTATGTGGTCGGAGGGGGGGGGGGGGGGTTGAGCGTTGAACACAGGCAAAGATAAGAACAAAAAGATCGGCTTGTCTCCAAATAACATTCATGATTATGTTAAACTTCACTTCATATGTCATTCAACTCTAAAAAAGAACAAACTTAACATGAGACTGATTTGTGGAGGTAGCCAGTTACCCCTCATATTACTTCCCCCGGCTGGTTTCACCTCGAAAAGAAACAAAATGTGGAAAAAACATTTCAAAAAACAACAGAAAGGTTGGGAATGCACCAATTGTGTGTACTTGATAACTGTTTGGAAGCTATCTCTAATTTTATGTAAGGCTTACCCGTGAAACAAAGTGCACCGACTCTTTTTAAGTAGTAAGGTCACGTACCGTTTGATGGATTTTTCAAGAAATAGACGGGTTGTTTTTGAACGTCCAAATTGGCAATAGACAGAAAACCATTTCAACGTGATAGCGATTTAAGCTCTCACACTTCATGTAGGCCTACACAAAACAGTGGTAAATGATTGTACAGAACAAAACTGGAGCAGACTGCTCAACATTCCCATTGGTTTAAATCACAATTTTGTATGACAAAAATGAGAGATGGCTGCGCCCTAATGTATGTACTGATTAACAGATGATTAACAATGTGAGGAGGATGACTCGCGTGTATCGAAAACGAGAAAACAACCCAAACGAAGACTATATTTTTTCAAATTTATTTAAAAAAAAAAATTATACAAAATTAGTCAAAATAATCCCATTACAATTTGATTTAAATAAAATTTCAATTTTCATGTATTACAATAATTTATGAAAATTGACATTTAAACAAAATTGAAAGTTGAGACGAATATGCTTTTTGAAATTCCATCTGTAATTAACGCCCGATTTTGTGCGACCATTACATAGGTTTAATGATGATGAACGACAGTAGGGCAAAATTCTCATTGTTTTTTTAAGGTCCAGTCTTATTCTCAGTTTTTCTTTGTTGATGTGTTAAATTTAGTTTACTTTCATATGATTTTAAGTTTACATTTTACTTCCCCAACTAATATGATATATTTTGTATGGCCACGAACTACGTTATACTAAAGTATTTGAAATACAAGAATCGCGCACACGAAAAACTCCTGGTTGGGACCAACTTTGATCCCGGAATATCCAATACTCGCGAGATTTGCACAGTCTATTATCAAACTACATGTAGTTGCTACTATAGCGGGTTCCAGGCAATAACCAAAGCTCATGTCAATATCTTAAATTTGTAAAACTTTTTAAAAAATCATTCGGTAGGTTTTCCCGCCCAAAATCACAAAGTTGTTATTCAATTAACGCCTGACTCATTCAAATTAGATTGAAATTAAAGATCACGCAGATCACCGTCATTCATAAATCAAGAAGAATCATTGAATTTCACTATCTGAGCATTCTTTGTATCAAAAGATCCATTCAAATTTAATGTGTCACTACGTTTACTCAATTTCGTCTGAACAGTCTGTAGGCCCTAGGGATTGTTCGGGTTTCACTTTTCATAATGGGCAAACACATATTTCAACTTTTTCAAGCATCTTTTCAGAATGTTTCCACCTGTCCTAAAAAAGGCTTTGTTTTTTCAGGGTAAATTGTAGGCCTTTTCACACTATCGACATTCGATCCTGGCCATGTCGAAACTTAGGCCTACACGAATCGGATCCGTGTTGACTCTGTAAAATTTCAACACGGATACAAACTACTCCGCTTTCACATCAGCCGTGCAAGAAATCAGCTTTTGGGTTAGTGCAATCGTTTCACACAACACGGGTCGAAACGGGACGCGTCGTGACGCAACGTGGCGCATCGTGGCGCGTAATGACGCTTGCGGCGAAAAAAAACCCAGAGGTGTTCACAATACGGCTTTCGACACGTGTTGGAATTTTTTTTCTCAACCCAGCTCCCGTGCATGGTTAGCAAAGACAAAAGGTTATTATTCATTTCCTTCTTGGATGTTCAAACCATGGGGTTGAATGGTCTCGAGGTACATTATTCACAGTTTCTCCCTACTCAGACGAACAGTCTCTCTGTGGTTACCTAGTGCCTCAATGCCCTGTGATTAGTGAAGTTTAAAGTGATGTCCTGCAGGTGTGTCCAGCTTCTTGTTTCACCTATACTGAACACCACAACTTTGCAAGATCAGGAAGATTAAAGTGATGTCCTACAGGTGTATCCAGCTTCTTGTTTCACCTACTGAACACCACAACTTTGCAAGATCAGGAAGATTAAAGTGATGTCCTACAGGTGTATCCAGCTTCTTGTTTCACCTATACTGAACACCACAACTTTGCAAGATCAGGAAGATTAAAGTGATGTCCTACAGGTGTGTCCAGCTTCTTGTTTCACCTATACTGAACACCACAACTTTGCAAGATCAGGAAGATTAAAGTGATGTCCTACAGGTGTGTCCAGCTTCTTGTTTCACCTATACTGAACACCACAACTTTGCAAGATCAGGAAGATTAAAGTGATGTCCTACAGGTGTATCCAGCTTCTTGTTTCACCTACTGAACACCACAACTTTGCAAGATCAGGAAGATTAAAGTGATGTCCTACAGGTGTATCCAGCTTCTTGTTTCACCTATACTGAACACCACAACTTTGCAAGATCAGGAAGATTAAAGTGATGTCCTGCAGGTGTGTCCAGCTTCTTGTTTCACCTACTGAACACCACAACTTTGCAAGATCAGGAAGATTAAAGTGATGTCCTGCAGGTGTATCCAGCTTCTTGTTTCACCTATACTGAACACCACAACTTTGCAAGATCACTGAAGATTAAAGTGATGTCCTACAGGTGTGTCCAGCTTCTTGTTTCACCTATACTGAACACCACAACTTTGCAAGATCAGGAAGATTAAAGTGATGTCCTACAGGTGTGTCCAGCTTCTTGTTTCACCTATACTGAACACCACAACTTTGCAAGATCAGGAAGATTAAAGTGATGTCCTACAGGTGTGTCCAGCTTCTTGTTTCACCTATACTGAACACCACAACTTTGCAAGATCAGGAAGATTAAAGTGATGTCCTGCAGGTGTGTCCAGCTTCTTGTTTCACCTATACTGAACACCACAACTTTGTAAGATCAGGAAGATTAAAGTGATGTCCTGCAGGTGTATCCAGCTTCTTGTTTCACCTATACTGAACACCACAACTTTGCAAGGATTTAGAAAGATGAGACTCGTGAAATTAAACTTCACAGTAATGCTTCATTCCAACGAAATAACTTATTTCATTCCCTTGAATTAACATTTCGGAGGAACAAAATAATATTTCGGGGGAATGTATTTATTTCAAGGCAATGAAATGACTTCAACATTTGTTCTTACCTTTTGATTTTTTTTACCTGTCCCCTATTAGTATTAGGGGCTCCGTAGTTTCGGCTGAACCGTGTACAGCCTGTGTTTATATCGCAAAAGTCTCTAACGCTACAATTTAAGGTTTGTTTAGGGATTCGTTATCCTCTGTCTAGCGCCAGAGAAGTATTTGGGACAATCCAGGAATTACAAAGTATCAAAGTTGGTCAAATCGGCCTCTGAGAAATTCATCTCCTTTAATGTTGTGTGTCTGTGGGCAAGCATTATATCATAGTGTTGACCTTAGAAGAAAATATGTCCACACAATAAGGGAGTTTAAACACTCTGTGTGCTTACTCACACAGAGTGTATCCACAGTGTTTAAACACCATGTTTTAAGCATAAGGGTTCAAAATTCTCTTCAGGCCTAATGGTTCATGTCTGACGCACATGCTTCGTTATTGTGAAAAAGTGAATGCATGTTTGGACCAAACCAAATGATGAGACCTAATTATGATTGTATGCATTCAGATCCTCACAAGGTTTAATTCCAGGCAGTATTCAAATTGAAGCACTAACTGCAATATTAAGGGTTATAAATCAACCATGACGAATACGTGATGGTATCATTTATTTCCCATTCACCGAAATTAAACTTGTAAAATAAAAACTATACCCGGATAAATGTAAAGACAAACCAAAATGGGAGATTTTAGACGCTATTGTCTTTGCATGAAGCTGTCTCACAAACTGACCTTGTGTTTTGGTCAATCCTAGCCTTCTGTCAAGACATTCGTGGCATGCACAGCCTCGTACAGCCACGATCCCCCAAGCGACAAGAAGGGGAAACAACGCACGGGAAGCCACGAGGGCCTTTTCCCAACTAATTGTTTGCGGTTTCGAATGTTTTTCTTTATAAGTCAATTTTTGAAAACAGGGTAGCAAAATTCCAAACCAATCAGAAGTGACGGGGGTCAGCGGTTCAGCGTACATTAACAAATTATGTAAATTAACAATGGTTAATCGTTCAGCGCTTTACTTATTTGCACACAAGTTAAGACTGTTTGTTTTATACTTTATGAATAATTCATCAAAAACAAACAAAAAACCACACAATTGGAGTTGAAAAAAGGCCCTCGTGGCTTCACCACTCGTCTCCCGAAAGTGGTCTGGAGTTCCAGTCTCTACCGCTGCTCTACGAAGCTGTCTGTACGGAAGCCGAATAGTGCCAGGAAATAAGAAGTGAAATATTTTTTCATGAGCGCGATAATATTTTTTTTGTACCATTTATCTGGCGGCCGCCACTTATTATCCGGCGGCCGCCACTTAATTATCCGGCGGCCGCCACTTAATTATCCGGCGGCCGCCACTTATTATCCGGCGGCCGCCACTTAATAATTAAGTGGCGGCCGCCAGATAAATGGTACAAAAAAAATATTATCGCGCTCATGAAAAAATATTTCACTTCTTATTTCCTGGCACTATCCGGCTTCCGTAATAATCTGTACCACATGTTCTTTATTTTGCGGATTTTAAGAGGACGGGTCATAGGATTCAGGGGGGGGGGGGGGGGGGGTTAAGAGGACATGTTGGGTGCGTTCGATTAGCTTCCCCGGGTCGACCCAGGTCTTCCCCCGGTGCGTTCGAATAGCTTTGACGTCATTCGCGGGGCTCACCCGGGTCAGCCCCAAGTTCCCTGCTTGTGGAGCGGGTCACTTGGGGCTGCCCCTGGTTCATGACGTCACGGCGAAAAACTTTCTCAATGGCCACCATTTTGTTTGTAATTCAGCGGGACATTTTAGGAAGTTTGACACACATTTTCGCCATTACAACAGCGTTGAGCAATAAGTATTTTTTATTCGAAGCCGGGTACCTTTGTATCACTGTGGGGTTGTACAAATTGTTTAATGTTGCAGTTTTACCTTGAGAATAATTATTTTACGATGTTTTCGTGAATCCACGGAAAGTATCGGACATAATTAGGCACAAAATGGAAGTAGTTCCGGTCGGCTGTCCCAAGATGCATCGGTGTGAATGCTGGGGGAAGTTGGCGTTCGATTAGTTCATGGTTAGGGGCTCACCCGGATGAGCAGACCGGGGTCGACCCGGGGAAGCTAATCGAACGCACCCGATATGTCCTCTTAACCCCCCCCCCGAATCCTATGACCCGTCCTCTTAAAATCCACAAAATAAAGAACGTGTGGTACAGATTATTATGTGGCGGCCGCCAGATAATTATGTGGCGGCCGCCAGATAATTATGTGGCGGCCGCCAGATAATTATGTGGCGGCCGCAAGATAATAAGTGGCGACCGCCACTTAATTAAGTGGCGGCCGCCGGATAATAAGTGGCGGCCGCCACTTAATTAAGTGGCGGCCGCCAGATAATAAGTGGCGGCCGCCACTTAATTAAGTGGCGGCCGCCGGATAATAAGTGGCGGTCGCCACTTAATTAAGTGGCGGCCGCCAGATAATAAGTGGCGGCCGCCACTTAATTAAGTGGCGGCCGCCGGATAATAAGTGGCGGCCGCCGGATAATTAAGTGGCGGCCGCCGGATAATAAGTGGCGGCCGCCAGATAAATGGTACAAAAAAAATATTATCGCGCTCATGAAAAAATATTTCACTTCTTATTTCCTGGCACTATCCGGCTTCCGTATGTCTGAGCCACGAGGGTCTTGGCAAAAGGCTACTAGGTCAATACCCACTAAAGGTTTGTTTTCTAGGCTTCTTGAGGTGCAATGGGGTAACGATAGGCAATCAACATCAGAAAAAACCCATCAACAACAATCGTGCCAATTCCAACTTCTGAGTGGTATTTGTTTGTTTTGAGTTTTAACAATGTCCAGGTCGTTCGACTTGTCTTATCGCAGTAATGGTATTTAAACAAATACTTCATACAGCAAGCTTAAGAAACTTTGCTCTTATGCATGATTCTAATGCACAGACAAAATGACAATGATTTTCAACCTAGCAATTATTAACCGCAGGGGTGGCACCACGGGTGGCTTGCCCCTTATAGAGAAAGAGGGAAAGGACAGGAATGGTAGAAAGAAAGAAGGAAAGAAAGAAAGAAGAAAAATTGAAAAAGAAGGGGACTAAAGAAAAGGAGAAGGGAAAACAAACTGAGGGAATCATGTAACCAATATAGCCTAATATGCCCGATACAAAACAAAAAGTGATCCAGGTTGTAAGAGTCTCCCCTGTGTCAAATTTCGATTTTCAATCCCCACGTAGACGGTAAAGAGTTCGAGTAATACCAGTGATTAACAGACTGGCCCGTTGGAGCACTATCCGTCGCACTTTTGCCGTGTCGAACTCAAATGATTTTCGCACGGCAAATTGCAGCAATTAAAACGAATCGTTGACAAACGTCGAATTTAGTAAAATAGTTTGCCGCATTTAAAGTGATTCAACATGGCGGATGCGAAGGAAAATTGCTAAGGGGTCATGTTTCATGAGGATAATTCGAGCTGTGACACTCAACTATTAATGAAAACTCATAATGATAACTGTAAATGTTGTCCTTATTATACCCAACGTGGTTGAGCAGCATTCATTGTCTTTTTTTAGAGTGTCCTGAATTCAACAGATTATGTTTGTACTAGTCAGAAGTTAATCCCCATCCCATCCCGGAATTCTCCCAGCTACGGTACTAACAAGAAGAACGTTAGCAATATTAGTGTAGGGAGCCCAAGTGCGCCCTCAGTGTTTATATTGGTAAAAGTTTACTTTGGGGTCGCGACCTGTAGACCCAGTCTCTTTTTCCTTTGGTAGCATTTGCACGAGAGAGCACATTATTTTCTCTCTGTATTTCTCTCCATTTTGTGAGGGAGCATGGCTCTGGCCATGCTCCTAATACTAATAATTTGGGAGGGATGGTCTCGTAGAACTCTCTGTGAGTATTATATTATCTTAAATGACCTTTTGATCTGAGAAATATTGTGATTTATAGGGCTGTTTCATTCGGGATAGGTAAACTTGTGTGTGTGTAGCCAGCCTCGTGTTGCGCTGACCTTTTGCCCTTTAGCTCATAAGTGACTGAGTGCATTTATTTTGTATTATATGCTATTTTTGTCTTCCATGTGCTGTATTGCATTTGAGGATTAAAATCAGTACAGGAGATCATTGTTTTATATTTAACACGTCATCATGTAGAATTTGTTGCTTTTATTGTATTGTCTCTTGGTGAATCCTCGTCCTTTTTAAATAGAGGACCGGCCTCCTTCCCATGTCTCTACATTAGAAAAATAATACACTTAAAACATTTTTCAAACGCTGTGCGCATGCGTATTCCAATTCGATTCGACACGGCTATGGGCCTTTCTCAAACCTCGGCTTGGGCTCCGTCTCCGGCTTGGGCTCCGTTAATTTTTTTTGCTACAGCGTGTATTTGTACGCGGAGATTCGAACATCAGACGGAGCCTGGAGCCGGAGCCGGAGCCGGAGCCTAAGCCGAGGTTTGAGAAAGGCCCAAGGAGCGCGACGTTTGTCACCACGTCGTGCAACTACCGTGTACCACGGCATAGCTTGCCGTGCTACACGGCAGTGTCGGACTTAAATCAAAAGCTTGCGCTAAACGTCGCTCTTTTGTCGAATTTAATTCAACATTTTCTAATTATTTGAGTTCGACACGGCAAATGTGCGACGTTTAGCGCAGGCCAGCTCACAGCGATAAGGTCATCATTGAGTTTCCAGGTACCTCCGTACCATCAGCTATGGGAGATTAACGTGGTTGCAATTTTTGTTGTTACATAAGGTCAGCTTAAACGTATCACAAGATTTGCAAAATTGTTTACATTTTACAATTTCTTATCAATGGTTGTTTTTTGCTCAAACCACATTCAATGGAGAAAAATTAATAAAACATCACAATACAAGTTTTTTTCCAAAAACAATTGCCACAATACACGCTGCGCTGCTGTTCGGGGTACCAGATTCTCGCAAGGGTCGTTTACGCTCTCGAGGTCAACTTTTACACAGCCTATTAAAACCACTGACGATGTCTCAAGTTTGTTGTGTAGAATACTGTAGTGTCGATGGTGTGGTACATTATATTACTAAATATTTAGAGCTTGTAGAAAAGTCAACTACAACGTATATTGATAGAAAGGAATATTTGTACACAAATTCAGCGATTTTACTGAAAATTTTACAAAATGTTTGTCTGAAGAAAAACCTTGTAAAAATGTTCAACAAAATGGCAATAAAGATGTCTCTATTTTCAAGAAGAGGCTTACTGGCTAATGACAAATTATAAATTTCGTGTTGTTCTAGGGGGCCTGAATACCAAGTCTAAGTTTTGTAACAAAGTTATGTGAAAAGGAGATATTTTCTAGGCCATTCAGACATGCTAAAACCCAACAGCTTCAGGCCCCCGCACCCCACGCCGTAAGTGTTAAAATTATAAAGCTTTGTCGTCCCCTCTTATACAAATACCCTGGCCCCGCTCCTTATTAGTCATCGTCGTGTAAAACATAAAGACGTATAACTTTCTCCACTGATCCACTAGCATGTTGAAAAAGTAAAACATTGATAACATATTTACATAGGCCGAAAAAACAAAATACAAGATGGCCGCCATATCTGGCAGCCTTTTTTTAATTCTACCACTTTCTTGAGAATAAAACCCACACCCCAAAACAAGTGAAAAGGACAAAAACAAAAATCACTGGAAAAACGTCGAAATTGTTTGACACAAAGTCAAACAAACAGTTACTATAAAAACATCTGACCCTGATAACAACGTTTTTGTTTTACAATACAACCCTTTATACAAATTGGTAAACTTCTGAAAATTTGGTGGCGCTCAGATGCAGCGTTAACAAAAATACAGGGTTAATGATAAGTAGAACGTTTGAAGCCATAGGGATCTGGTCATACTTGATTACTCGCCGAGTTTCTAAAATGAATGCAGTTTTGCTGGTACCTTTTGAACACTCTTAATAACTTCAATACTGCACAAGTTGAGGTCCAAACAGACATTGAAAGACCCTGGATGGTTACCTTTTATTGGCCCTGAACGGGTCATCATCTTTCGTCTAAGGTGGGGGCTCTTGTAAAAAGTAAAACTATAGTTTGTGATATTTTGTTCAAGTAGTGGTAAATATTTAATTGTATGCCAAATGCTCACAATGACGGACAACATTCAATTGCAACACATTGGCTATCTGTCTGATCCCAACTGACGTCGTAACTAGACAGGTAAGCGGGGGGGGGGGGGGGGGGGGGGGGGGTAGGTACCCTATGCAGAACCCTTGCCCCACACCTTTTGTCCTAAAAATGAGGACGACAACAAACTTGTTTGTTTGGTTTTAGCAAAATAAATTAACAGTACACTAATTAGCTGAGACCTTGTTCGGTACACACTACATCAACTCATTATTATCATTAAAGCTACAGGAGTCCTATGTCTTGCACTTCTTAGTAAATTATAACACCCCCCCCCCCCCCCCCCCCCCAGTTTTTCATTTCCCTCTTTACTGCCTGCGGGAAAACATATTTATAATACAAATAACATTTTAAAAACCTAGGGAAAGTGTCTCGTTTCGCCACTGTGAACGCCTTAGCCAAATCCACAGCAACAATAACAGACAGGAATGAATAGTGTAACTTACTGAGCCAAAACGTCTAACAACAAAACTATGTACAAAAAAAATAATGAAACAAAATTAAAAATAAACTAGGGATTCAGTTTTTGTCATGTGACAAAAACAAGGTGTTCGTGGAGAGTGATTAAATGAAAAGGTAACGACAGTATACCTTATCAATTCAATGCCTGGTTCAAGTTCTTCAAAGAGAGGCTTCAAGAACTAACATTCTCGCCAAATCGCACAAAGACCACAGGATTTCCTTCCATGTCCTCATAAAATGATCGAGGAGATTGATTCCTAAATAGATCGTTAATTGTACGATGATGGAGACTGAACGGTAAGCTTTATCATAATAGGGATATAAGTCCAATCAAATTTCCGTAGGAAAAATTAGTCGGATAAAATGGTTAAAAATTTTAAGACTTTAACAATGGTTCATTTTGGACGCACGTGCTTCGCGATTGTGGAAAATTGGATTCATATTTTGACCAAAACAAATTATGAGACCTATTTATGATTTTATGCATTCAGATCTCCACGGGGCTTAATTCCAGACAGTATTTAAATTGAAGCACTAACTGCAATATGAAGGGTTATAAATCAACCATGACGAATACGTGATGGTATCATTATTTCCCATTCATCGAAATTAAATTTGTCAAATAGAAAATATACCCGGATAAATGAAAAGACAAAACAAAATGGAAGATTTTTGACGCCATTGTCTTTCAGGACACACGATGTCACATTCAGTTACTGCCATGTACACACACCAATACTGTTGGAGAACACAAATAACCTCAAATAGACAGGTCTTGTAGTGCATGCACTTCAGAAAGGGAGGAATTTTCAACTTTTGGGGGTTAACTTGCTGTTTGGGCACGCACATGCACACCTACCTGTACTCTGTTGAATCTAACTTGTTACAGGATATCAACTTGCATCTGATATTGGTATTTCTCACACACAAAATCCCCATCATCCAAAACATGCTATGTATACTTCAAATGCTTAGCAATTGCGTAAGCGTGTGTTCATGGTGACTTAAACGTAAAATTGCACCTTTCTTCAAATCAGTGATTTAAAATGTCATTGCGGACTTACAAATTGCAGCAATTTTCAGAAAAGAAGAAATTGAATTTAATAATTTCTGGATTTCTCGTTCTTTTTTAAGAACATAAGACTTTGCAGATTTCTACCAATCCTCTGGCCTATTTAAGCGGAGATGTCTAAGTTTAAACATTTATTTCAAAAGAACGTACTGGCCAATGTACTACAGTAAATTGTGTCACAGAGAAGCTATTACCGGTACTTTGCTCAGTGTCATTCGATGCTGGGACCTTGTTCTCATTTTGAGAACCCTGGCAATAACTCACGTGGTCGTTCTACAACCTCTAAACTGATTGGCTAAACATCGCCTTGATATTTACATAGTTTTGAATAAAATGGATTTTCAGCCAACGCCCTTGTACAAATGAAATGAATTCGGCCCAATATTCACTCCGGTAACTGGTTCTTTGACTGAAGCGGACAAACCTTCCAAACTCTGCTACAATCTCAGCTTGCGATAAAACAAAATTTTCAGCAAAATGGCTCAGACCAAAATTCAGGTAAGTGTCAGCTCACCCCTCTCTGTATTCTTTCAAATGCTCAAAGCTTTTTGTACTGTCCATTCATTTTGGCAGTTAACTATTCATTTGATTATTTCATTGACAATATTACTGTTTTATAAACAGGCTAGTCCTTGTGTTTAATTAATAAGTCAATTCCCACAGCAGGCTTGTTTTCTAGATTTTTGATGTGATGTGAGTAACGGTATATGGAAAAACCTGAATCCTACAATCAAAAATCATCAACGACAACAATCTCAAGCCTGCCTGACAAGAAAAGTTATTTATTATTTTAAAAAAACAAACAAAAAAACATGAAATTGTTAAATGCGAGTCATACTTCTCTTTGCCTTATGTGTGTTACCCGTTAACGCTATACCAGTACGATACCAAACAGCACTAAGTGGGATGTCTATGCAACGGTTACCCTACCACACTGACCAACAAACATAAATCATCTGAGGGAATATTCACTGTAGTTTTAACATTGTCTCGAGGTGACATTGCGTAGCTGTATCGATTATCAATTATTTTCCAGGTCTATTTTTTTCTTATATTCTGATTGTAATCAAGTATAGAAAAAAGTAGAGTAAGCCAACCACTAAAGGGCATCTTCTTCATTCAGTCATTTATACACAGAATCGAATGAGACAAAGAAACAAATTGTTTGAATGAATGTCACAGCCTTGAAAAACTGTTTTATTGTCAACAAATAAATTTGTGCGGGATGCACGTAAAAACCGCACTCGGGGCACACCTGACCCCAACCATGTCAGTAGAACTGACTTAATTCATGTGGGTACACCTGACCCCAACCATGTCAGTAGAACTGACTTAAATCATGTGGGTACACCTGACCCCAACCATGTCAGTAAAACTTACTTAAATTATGTGGGTACACCTGACCCCAACCATGTCAGTAGAACTGACTTAAATCATGTGGGCACACAAGGCCCAATGAAATTTAACAACAGTAATATAGTAATCATACAGAAATAGCCCCTGTGGTACATCAGAGCGCTATCACAACTTCTTGTAACAATGCATGTCACTAATTTATAAGTTTACTGATAACTTGATTAAGCAAAAGTTTTGCTGAAAAGTAAAACATTGAATTTAATTTTAACCAGACTCTGTATTTTCGGTGTCAATCCCGTGAAAAAACGCCAAACGCGCAACGCGTGTCCCACAGGGAGAAACACCTAAAATACCACGAAAGAACACGGGCGTGCAAATTGTCACAAAAGAGTTTGGTGCCCAGTGTGGGCAAATGCACGCCATCCTTTCCGACCAAACAAATATTGTGGGTGCGGCAAATAATGAGCGCCTAGTTTAGCGCACTGTGCTTTCACCCAGCGGTTCGAAATTGGGAAACATACCTCTGCAATGCCACTGGAATGCGCTGACGCATGCACAATTCATCAACGTCAGTGAGAAACATTTTCAAAATTATGGCAATCCATAATAATTTAAAGGCCAACATCGGAGAAACAATTCTCTAGCCAACTAAATTAAAAAAGTAAAGGACCACGCTGAAGAAAATAATATTCTCGAGCCAACAAAACAACTGACTCACACCAGAGGAGTCCAACGTCGAGCACTGTCCATAGGAAGTAAAAACCCACACCGGAGAAAATTATTCTCGAGCCAACTAATAATAATGTTATGCCCACCCTAGAGCAAAATTATTCTCCAGCCATTTACGTATCAAAGGACTCTCCCTGGAGGATAACACCTCGAGCCCAAAATATTCTCGAGCCAGTAAAATATTCTCGAGCCAGTAAATAATAACGTACAGGTCTACACTGCAGGCAAATATTCTCGAGCCAACTATAAAAGAACACAAGGCTCACACTGGAGGAATGGACCTCGAGCCCAATCCATAATAAAGTAACCTTCATAATACAACTTCATCGGTTGTTAACCTTCAGTTTTCTGTGCCTCAGGGATCTGTTTTAGGTCCCCATCTGTTTAATGTATATACCTTACCACTTCATGAGATAATCGGTAAACACAATATAAGCTATCATATGTATGCAGACGATCTCCAATTATATTTTTCATGTCTTCCTATTCAAGAGCAGGTAGAAAAACGTATTGACGACCTTGAAAGTTGTATTCGTGATGTACGGAAATGGTTGAATGATTGTTATCTCAAACTAAATGAGGAAAAAACAGAATTTCTCTTGTTAGGCTCTAGACAACAACTTTCCAAGATTGCAATTACTCATATATGTGTTGGTTCTGTGCACATTGCTCCTTCAGATAAGGCAAGAAATCTTGGTGTTATTTTCGATACAGCCATGTCTCTTGATGCACAAATTTCAAACTGTGTGAAAGCAGCCTATTATCATCTGCGTAATCTTCGCGCTATTAGGAAATTTCTAACCCCCCAAACCACTCAACAATTGATTCATGCTTTTGTGACATCTCATCTAGATAACTGTAACTCTCTCCTTTTTGGACTTCCTAAATACCAAATTCACAGACTACAAAAGGTTCAAAACGCAGCTGCCCGCCTTGTCACTAAATCTAAACGTTCGACCCATATTACTCAAATACTCAAAAATCTTCACTGGCTTCCAATAGTACAGCGTATCAAATATAAAATTCTACTACTCACCTACCGATCACTAAATGGATTTGTCCCTGATTATATTTCCTCTCTTCTCAGTATCTCTTTAGGTTCTCGTGCAGGTCTTCGTTCCTCCATTTCCACAAAGTTAACAGAAATTAAAACTAAGAGGAGTTGGGGTGACAGAGCTTTTATAGCTGCTGCCCCCAAGTTATGGAATTCCCTACCTCATTCAATCAAAATGTCAGCAAATCAAAATTTGTTCAAAAAAAACTTAAAAACCTATCTAATGTCTTAATTTTTTAGTTAGATGTAGTATATTTCACAACCTGATGTAAATTATTTTCATTCTTTGTAACTTTTCATGTACTTTCGTATGTTTAATGTTTCTATACCTTGTTAGGCGCCTTGAGCATCCCTTGGGGTGGATATGTGCGCATTATAAATGTTGTTATTATTATTATTATTATTAAAGTAAAGGCCCACCCTGGAGAAAATTATTCTCGAGCCAACTAAATAATTACGTACAGGCCCACTCTCTGCAGCAAAACATTCTCAACAAAAGACTCACACTGAAGGAATGAACCCCGAGCCCTATCAATATAGGCCATCACTGAAGAAAATATTATCGGGCCAACTAAAATTAGTTACGTATTTACATTGGAGAAATTAACTTCGAACCCGATCAATAAAATAAAGGCCCACACTAGACTTAAAAAGTATTGAGCAACATCAATTTAAAACCCCAGTGCATAAGCTTCACGCGAGTTTGCGAGAAATAACTGAGGCCCACCCCTTTATCTACCGAGGAAGATGCATAGCATGAAGACACCTGTCAAGTAGGAAAGACTTCCCAAACCAAACTAGCTCACCTCCCCTTTCGAAATTGTTATCCAGGTCTGATTGGACGAATTCCAGTAGTGTCTTCCCATAATGGCAGCGTTGAGCCGTGCTCCCTCCCTGGAAACCCAACTCACTCATCTGACAATATGGGCTTGTTACGAACATTAACTACATGTACATTAATTAAAACAAAGGATATTTTCATCGCACATCATCATATACTCCGAGGTACTGTACAGGGTTGACCAGCCTCACTCCACAGCAACAGATCAGTATGACGCCATGTTACTTGTTCATAGATCATGAAGGGGAGAAATAAAATAAATGAGGTGTTAAAAATGTGTGCTGTTTAATTTCAAAATAAAAGTATCTATCTGGCTCACGACAGCAACCAACTTATGATTAAGTATGAGCCACATCATCATTGTCAGCATTAAATCCTGTGTCACTGTAGGAAATGTCCTGGAAATTTGAACAAATTTCAATATAAAACCCAATTGATTCAATTACGGGCTTGTATTTGAACCGGGTTGAAGTCGACACTAAATGTAACTAAAATAGTAATTAAACACATATTATCAGTCACAAACTTCAACATCAGATCGATAAACTTGCCGTCTGACTTACTTAAACTTATTTTGAAAATGACCCTATTCCAACAGATCAGCTATCCCAACATGCCCAATGGGATCTTACTAATAATACAGACGCGACCTTTAGTAACATGCATGTATCACAATAAACGAAGATTGTTCTTCCATGTGAAAACTGTATTCCATCAAGGGTAGGCCTATATGTAGAACTTGGCAATGAACCATAACATATTGTTTACTATGATGGGCTTTATCCACGGGTCGTAGCAAATAATCAACATTATTTGGTTTTGTAAATAAGTGGGGGAAAACCTTAAGTGTTTTCACTGTTTTCAAACATCGAGTTTTTGACTTATTGAGATCAAAGCTAATTGTTTTACTCATTTCTCAAAAACTATAGTATTTAAAGCAAAAATATTTCAAAGGGAGTTTCCCATTATGACCATCTTTATACCACGTAAGTTATGTGTGAATCTGTGAACATTTATATTTTTACTCTTACCAATCATATGTTACAAACACCCTTTAAAGCGAATAGAAACAAGCTAACGAAACACAAAGCATTATTTATACTTCTTTCATTTGTTGAAAGCCAATATCACACGTAACTTCCCAGAAGCAGTTAACATCTAAAATAAATCATACTCTAGATGAAGAACATCAAAATCAACCACATAACATATTGTACTTATTGATTAATATCTGCCCCATCCAAAATGTTTCATTTGAACCTGCAGGGACGTCAACACACACAAACAAGTACACGCACCCGGCTAAAAATTAGTTCAACGCCCAAATGAGTCCATGGGCACACAACCGCCCAAATTAACACACGGGGACCAAAAGCCACCGGGCTGCAGTCCCACCTCAACCGCTCGCAATTTCTTGTACCATTCCATTGGGCACTTTTGGCCCTGTTGTACTAAAATCTCAACTTAAAGTGAAGTCAAAACCACATTCTAAATTACGGACATCCTATGGAAGCCGGTCGGATTAGCACCCAGTTAAAACTGAGGCTGCCGTCACTATGCCTACATTTTTACAAATGTTTTTCATAGATTAGTAGTGTCGTTTCAGCTAATTATATACGGTGCAAGTAAAATGTATCAAAGAAACTAAGAAATAGTTTCTCATGAAGGAATACGATTCAGTTCAAAACCATGACTTGCACGGATAGAAGAACTTGCCGAACCCAACAAATAGCTTCTGACCAAGGTAAATCGCCCTGTGCCTAAAATAAGAAACTTAAGCCATTATCCAGTACAGAAAACTTGATTTGTTTTAAAGCTGAAGCGCAAACTAATTTTTTACACAAACTCCCCTGATTATGCAAATGCATTGTAAATAGGAGCAATTATTAATATCTTACTCAAGTCGTAAGGTTTGACCCATGTCTTCGATGTTGGCAGGGCAACACAAATCGTATTTTCGCATCAAAACATCTTTAAAAGTAGGTAAACCTATTATTAGTATTATACAACATTTCTTTTTCTGTGTGTTTATTATAACTCAACTAAATGGAACACGTCTGCCCACTCCTGTCAGATCCATGCACACAAGATGACCTAGAAGCCGTGAACTGCAATGCCAGAGACTGTGTGTGAAGCACTGGACGGGACTTGTGTAGTGACTCGATAAGAAGTAGACTCGCTCCATGACTCAACCAATCCCTGTGTAGAGAATCGAACATCTCGAATAACAAATAAACACAAGACGGGGCAGGGTTTCAACGAAACCAAAGTCATTGCCCATGAAAGTTTGCGAAAATAAACCTCATGCATATCAATGCATAAATCAAAACGCACCACTACACTGTAAAAACGGCGCTTAGCGTTTAAACACACACACAACATGTTTACACGCAAACATGTTTAGAAATATGCTTGAAAGCTAAATGGGTATCTCCTTAACATGTCAAAAAGCTAAACGTGTTGAGATTTGTTATGCTTGTTTTAAGTGAAGTTTTGATTTTAAACACATACAAAACATGTTTACACGCAAACATGTTTAGAAATATGTTTGTAAGCTAAATGGGTATCTCCTTAACATGTCAAAAAGCTAAACGTGTTGAGATTTGTTGTGCTTGTTTTAAGTGAAGTTTTGAATTTAAACACAATCAAAACATGTTTACACGCAAACATGTTTAGAAATATGTTTGAAGCTAAATGGCTACCTCTTTAACATGTCAAAAAGCTAAACGGGTTGAGATTTGTTGTGCTTGTTTGAAATGCAGTTTTGAATTTAAACACATACAAAACATGTTTACACGCAAACACGTTCAGAAATATGTTTGAAGCTAAATGCTATCTCTTTAACATGTCAAAAGCTAAACGTGTTTTGAACTGGTTTGAACATTTGAATACACCAGAATGTGTTTACATCATTGAATACGTTTGCTATTGGTATGAAAAAGCTAAGCAGCTAGTCATGATAGGCTTCCACGTAGGCATATAGGCCTTCCTTGGAGAGCGTTTTTGCTATATGGCATAAACACATAATTAAAAGGGTTTAAAATAATTCGCATTTTGGTAATACGTAACTTTACAAAGGTATCAAAAATGCTCCACACGTTTAGCCCCTCATGGCAAGTAAAATTGCTCAGGTAGCAAACGTACTAAAATGATGAACACACATTCTGGTGTATTTGAATGTTCAAACCAGTTCAAACCTGCATTGATCGCAACACGTTTAGCTTTTTGACATGTTAAAGGGATACCAATTTAGCTTACAAACATATTTCTAAACATGTTTGCTTGTAAACATGTTTTGTATGTGTTTAAATTCATCAGTTTGTTTAGAATGAAATGGGCGGGGTTTCATTAAATATGCACAAATATAGATCTCGGTGTTTATTCAAAACCATTGTAGGTATAACAGCCTTTTCTGCGCAGTAGTTTACACTTTAATGTGTGTAATTCAATTGAAGCAAATTTTTTTGTATCATATTGGCCAGCACTTCAAAGATTCACACCATGGGTAGAAAGTAAAGCCCAAAATGTATATAATTGGAACGGATTCTGAGACTTCAAAATGACCGTTTTCAGTATGACTGAAATTATGGCATCATTGCTCCTCAAATCATCTCCATGATGACCGTTGAGATGATGATGATTTATCGATTCTCATGCCGAGCGTAGCTTGAGCGTTATGTTTCAGTAAGCAGGCAGGCGAATGTTGCAACATTTCTCTTTTCTTTTCTTCAGGTGTTTAAAAATTAAGCTTATTCTCTGAAACGTGTTGGATTCTAAACATGTTTAGCACTCACTATGAACCCTAAACACATTCAATCTAAACGTATCACAGGCTAAATGTGTCTCGGGGTAAACATGTCATCAGAAACGCCAAATCTAAACATGTTGAGGGCTAAACGTGTGAAAAAAGTGGGTACAAGCGAGGCGTTTAGAAATGTGTTTAGATTCTAAACGCCGTTTTTACAGTGTAGAAAATAAAAAGCAGCAAACAGTTAAAATACCTAACGGCTTGTTATCGATTATCAATTATTTTCCAGGTCAATTTTTTTCTTATATTCTGATTGTAATCAAGTATAGAAAAAAGTAGATAAGCCAACCACTAAAGGGCATCTTCTTCATTCAGTCATTTATCGTCACTGAAGTAATTGTACATTCCAGTCTGTATAAAAAGAACATAAAGTTGTACATTGTTTAGCCCGTGCCACGGAGCATTGATATTCATGCCTCGATCTCAACTAACTTCGTCCTATCATTTCTTAAATGTGACTATACCTCATGTTCATTTGATATAGAGGTTTTTAACTATACATTTTGTGGTGCGATCAAGCAAAATTATAGTCCTTTGTCGACCCTAGTCATTTTCTACGGGGAGGGTGCGTTTTGTTTTGTTTTGTTTTGTTTGATTGTTTATATTTTTTCAAAAGAGCATAATCTTTGCTTTAAGGTGTAAGAGAATTAAACTGAGAACAGGGGATCTGAAGTTTGAGTTGTATATTGAGCATACTATTTTCTTTCATTGCGAAATGGGAGCCATACATAAATTCCCGAGCAACGAGTTGAGAAAATTGTGTTGCTCTTAAATTGTAGACATACACGTATCTTTATAAGGACAGGTAATCAAACTATGGTGTTCCATATGTGCCACTCCTTTCCGTCGCCTTTTCAATTTTGTCCGTCGCCTTTTCAATTTTGTCCGTCGCCTTTTCAATTTTGTCCGTCGCCTTTTCAATTTTGTCCGTCGCCTTTTCAATTTTTCAGACGCATTTTTTTTCTGAATCGGCCACGTGACCGTCACATGATGACCATGTGATGATTTGTTGGCAAAGAAAAATGATTGGATACCTCAACCATACTGTCTATGTACAGGCTTTGCTTAGTAAATCAAGAATGGAACCGAAAAAGGATATTATCGTAGTTATCTGGTCTCGACTGTGGATGAAGCAACGTATACATTTTGGCAACTGCGGTATGCCTCCCAAAGGTCGAATTTCCTTCGGAGTCATGTGATAGTCACCTGGTAGTCACGTGGACCCACGATGGAAAAGGCGACGGAAAGGAGTGGCACATATGGAACACCATATCAAACTGTTTGTACTTATAATTCTGCATAATCGTTGATGGCAATGTCCTCGAAATCGTCATGACAGTGGTGCTGGTAGAGCGCTGCATGTACATTTACGATTACAATGGACCATTGACATCACCATCAACATCACCATCAACCGAGTGAATCGGTCTTGGTTCCCGACAAGAATCCACTTCTTTATCATTGATGTCATCCTCTTCATCACACTCAGAATAGTCTTGAAATAAATTGCTTAACTAGTCAAGTACCTATGGTGGCCCTGAAGGGACATCGCACATCGCAAATATCTTTGCAAATATTTGCGATGTCGCAAATATCTTTGCAAAGATATTTGCAAAGATATTTACGACATCGCAAATATTTGCAAAGATATTTGCGATGTGCGATGTCCCTTCAGGGCCACCATAAGTACCTCATTTGCTGCAAAATGTATGGTCACACGAATTTATAAGAGCTGCAGCAATTCCATCACTTGATTGGACCTATGTTGAGGCCGCTGTGGCATGAGATTCCCCCCCCCCGCCCCCGCCCCTTTTGGCGAAAATATGTACAAACTTCTTCTGAGATAACGCCGTTTTGAATCAACCCCCTTCAGCCGATGTTAATTTCCCATACGGGGACAGAATCTCCTGGGACAGATTTTCCTAGGACATCGGCATCTGCGCAACACAGTGAGATCACGTGTTTATATCGCCTGATATGGTTCGTGATCCCAATTGGTCAACCGCGATGCGCGAAAGTTGTCTCATCGCTACAAGAAGGGTTTGTTTACCAGATTCAACGCGGAACCTTCTTATGAATATTCTTATTTATACAGGATCATTGTCCCCTTATGAGTCCCTATTCATTTTCCAATCTCGTGATACGACTGGGTTTGAACTCAATGACACGTTTTTTTCATAGAGCTGTTTTTTTTTTTTACATATTCACGGCCCGTCCCGTTTTGCCACTTTTTTTTGCAACAAAAACGAGATTGGGATTGCTTCAGAACACCTAATTCCTTTTTAATGTTCTATTCACATTTGACAACTTAACATATGATAAATGTATGAATTTATATTTAAAACAACAAAATCTCAAAAACAAAATGCACTATTTTAGCCTGTTTCTCAATTCGCTTTCACATTATTTATTGGGCTCATTTTTCTGGATCACATCACGTTAGTCTCTGAACCCCCTTAACCATTTCAGTACCAACACATATTTGCTACTAGTGCAATGGTGACCAGAGAAATTTCCTTGACATGGCTACCTGGTGACCAACACTATTTAGGAAAGTTTTAGGTTACAGCGCCCTCACAAGGCAGATTGGGGTTAGCCTAGGTCCTAGTAACATAATGCAAGTTGTACAAGCAAGCAATTAAATTACTGTTTCCTTTGGCATATTGCCTTGGACTAAATCATTGCCTTTAACATATATTTGAGGTATGGTATTATGACCACTAAATACACAATTGAGTAGTTTAAATGTGAAATATAAACATTTGTCTGTTCATACCAATCTGCATGAAAATTATTTCTGAAACGTTAAATAAACATAAGGTTTTAAGAAATTACTTTCGAAATACCATCCTCCCCCCCAACCCGCCACAAAAAAAAAAGTTGGTTGAGCCTCACAGATACTGGGGGTTGGTGACTATACCCATGTTTTCAGGATGAAATAGTTGATCAATTGGTTAAGGCGGCCATTTCGAATTTTGGCAAATTATGAATCCTCAAATAAACAGAAGGTTTGAATAAATTTCTTTTGAAGCACCCCCCCCCCCCCCCCAACCCGCTCCTAGGATTGGACATTAAATATAAACAAGAGAGTTTGGATTACGCACAATATGACTTAGAAATAAATTACTGCTAAAATCAAAACTATTTTTTTTTTCAACATTTAATGACAAAGAAGGAACTGAAATAAAATAAACTTAAATATTGCCCATTTCAAAATGTCCGCCAATCAATTCGGTTTTGGCCCGTATCTCCGTCTACGAGCCTCACAGATAAAAAATAAAATTGCCATGTTTTCAGGATGAAGGAACCCAATGAGAGCAAATACAAAAATGGTGGTTCAGTTGCTTTTAAAAGGCGGCCATTTTGATTATTATAACATTGGTTTATGAAACCAAAAATAAACAGAAGGTTTTAATCCAAACAATTATTTGTTACCACATTTAATGACAAAGAAGGAACTCGCATTAAATAACATTATATATAGCCAAAGTGCTATACTTGTACTTTCAAACAATTCAATCATTGGCTTGATACACTGCTTACAAATCATGCGAGTTTGTTTCCGATTAGAGGTCGAACTGCATACAACACAGTCACGTTTCTTCACATCTCTGTTATTGGCGAGGTGAACAAATCTTAGGATTGCAGTAAATCGGTTACGAGCCATGGTTGCTGAGTACAGGGGACTTCGTAGAATTTCAGACCTGGACCAATGCATGGAGTAACGAGGCCTTTTGTTGATTCCCATGCAAAGAAGTAGGGCCACGAATGCCATCATTTCAGGTACATTAGTTGGTCTCCAAGCACGCTTATTTTCTGCCCCCGCTCCCAATATTTGTTCAGCATAACGATTAGTCTCTAGTACCATAATCTGCCACACTGCTTCACAAAAGTACAGTTTGAAGATTTGTATGGGGGAGAACGAACTGAAGTCTTCTGTAGCCCCGGTGTTTGCTGTAAATTTAACAGGCGGTCGCCGTGTGTAAGAGTTGGCTTCACGCCATCCACACCTGAAATTCGGCTTCTTCTTGGTCTTCTTACCCTTCTTAGAAGAGGTTAATGTTGCTGTTGATGTCGAGGCCCTCGGCTCTGTATCCTCACTGTCTTCTGTCTCCGAGTCATCAAGTGGCGAATCCTCGTCAGATGACATTTCTGAACCACTGTCTGCAAAAATTTCTTCCAAATTTTTTTCATTTTCATCGGCCATGCTGTCAGAATGATCTCTTACTCGAGAATGCGTGGGGGGGACGCTTAACGATCCCGCTTAAATTTTAAAACTTGCGACGCTTCAGGGCACACGCGGGCAGCTTGTTGCCGGGGTGATGCACGCACGGGGCGATTGAGGGCGCTATTTACATTTTTATAACTTACAATACACCTGTGAGCCAGCCAGGCTCAATGGTCAATTACAGTGGAAAAAATTACGTGCCATAATGCCTCAGTGGTCACCAAGTGGGATGTTTTTTTGAGCCGCTATGGCACGGCGGTACTGAAAGGGTTAATATCAACTGTTCAAACAGCGCCCTCATTGAGGCATGCAGACAACTCCGTCAGTAAAGCAGCATTTTTGATGGAACATTTTCAAAGCGTCTACCTCACATCTTCCCAGGATAATGACATCCTACCAGACACTCAACCAGCGAATTTGGACTCTATGCCACCCATTTACATAGACAGCACTGCCATAGAGCGTGAACTTATGGGCATAGACACTTATAAAGCTTGTGTCCCAGACAACCTACCTGGCTTCATTTTGAAGTCATTTGCAACTATCATGTGTAGCCCAATGTCTTATCTTTTCAAAAGATTTCTACGTGAAGGTCAGTTTCCTGCATGTTGGAAACTTGCTAACATTGTAGCTATTCACAAATCCGGTAAAAACAGAATGTAGCAAATTATAGACCAGTATCTTTGTTACCACTTGTTTCTAACGTGTTTGGGGGGTCTTGTGTACACAACTTGTACGTCATGTCCAGCCTGCTATCTCTGAACATCAGCATGGATTTGTACCTGGAAGGGATTGCACCACCAATCTTACTGCATTTATTACAGGAAGCTTATTCTGCAGTTGATCGGAGGGGGCAGCTGGACATCATGTACACTTACTTTTCGAAAGCTTTTGATCGGGTTGATCATAACCTTCTTATTCACAAACTTGCTTCATATCACATACATCCCCAATTACTAAGTCTACTGCGTAATTATTTAGGTGGAAGGGAACATCGAGTAGTTGTTGATGGGGAATGCTCTAACTGGTATCCAGTTTCTTCAGGTGTACCTCAAGGTTCTGTACTTGGTCCGGTCTTATTTACATTGTTCATAAATGATATGCCATCATGTCTCACGAACAGATCTTTACTATTTGCAGATGATATGAAGGTTTTCCGTCAGGTTTTTAATGATTCTGATTGTGCGTCTTTACAGTATGATTTAGATAAAATACATTCCTGGTGTGCAACCTGGAAATTGCAACTTAACTTAAAGGGTGTGTACAACATTGGTAAGAATGAAAATATAAATGTTCACAGATTTGCACATAACTTACATGGTACAAAGACGGTCATGGTGGAAAACTTCCCTTGAAATAGTTTTGCTTGAAATGCCATAGTTTTTAGGAAATGAGTAAAATAATAGTCTTTATCCTGCAGGATAAATTCCGATGTTTGAAAAGAAGTTAAAACACATAAGGGGGGTTTTCACTGTTTTCTCATGACTCCGAAGACCGATTTAGCTTAAACTTTCACTGGTTTGTTTTTTCATGTATATATTGGGTAACATCAAGTTTGGATACAGGTCTTTGGCAATTACCAATGTTGTACACACCCTTTAAAGAAATGTTCTGTAATGAGTGTGACACTAAAAAAGAAGCCCTGTTTGTTTATTATTACATGCTTTCTGATTGTATTTTAAACCGTGTTTCCACACAGAAAGATCTTGGTATTTTTATAGATAGCAAACTGAATTTTGTTAACCATGTTACTCATGTAGTGAAGAAAGTTAATCGCATGATTGGTTTAGTGTGGCGAAACTTCAGATGCTGTAAAAATGAACGTGTACTTCGAACCTTGTATTGTTCTCTTATTAGACCTCGACTGGAGTATTGTACTTTTGTTTTTAACTCAATTTCTCAATCACAATCTGACCGACTAGAAAGACTACAAAGGCGTTACATGTTTTGTATGTACAAAGTTCTTCACAACAACAATCAAGGTGATGTCACTTATTTGGAAATGTGTAAATTATTTAGCTTACCAACTCTTGCCCAGAGGAGAACAGTTAACGATTGCTTGTTCCTCTAGAAACATATCCACAGCAAGTATAATTTAACCACTGCTAATCCTTTCAGTTTTCATGTTCCAGAACGACGTACTAGATCAGCTTCCAAGCACATAATGCATGTTCCCATGAGCCGAGTTGATGTTACAAAAAAAGGGTTTGTTTCCAGAGTTTCATCTTCATACAACCAGCTTCATGAATCATGCGATGTGTTTGGGGCTAAAACATTAAACTGTTTTCGCAGACAGCTAATTAAATTTGCTAAATAATATTTTTAAACTGTGAACATCTCCTGTGCAGCTGCTGGTCAGTTGTAACTTCATCAAATTGCTTTGATAATCTTAGTGTTTTTAATTGATGGATTTGTCTCCTTTTTAACATTTTGGTCAGTATTATTTTTTAAATTTAATTTTTAATTTGTCTGTTTGTTGAGGTGTTTGTTTGTTTGTTGGGGTGTTTGTTGTTTGTTGGTGTGTTTGTGGGGGTGTTTGTTTGTTTGTTTGTTTGTCGGGGTGTTTGTCTGTTTGTTTGTTGTGGTGTTGGCATGTATGTTGTTGTTGGTGTTTAGTGTTTGTTTGTTGTTTGTTTGTTTGTTTTTTGTTTGTTTGTTGCGTTGTTTGTTTGTTTGTTTGTTTGTTTGTTTGTTTGTTTGTTTGTTTTTGGTTGTTTTTTTGTTGTAGGTTGGGGTTTCGGGTGTTGTTCTGTTTGTGTATTTCTTACTTACATGTATTTGTTTTAATGTTCGTTTTGTGTGTTTGTGTACTTGTTGGTGTGCCACAGTCTGTTTAATGTGGGTTTCGGTGTACTATTTTTGTCTATTTTATATATATATATATTTATACATAGTTTTTAATGATACCTGTAAGTGGCGGCTATCCGCTGTTGGATATCAATAATAAATAATTAAAAAAATAAATATAAGAAGTCTGCCAAGTCGTGTCCAACTTGATGGCTTTTAGTAGTGGCTTCGGGTGAAAGGTTGTACTTGTCAACAATATCGCTGCAGCCAGTAACCGAACACGCTTGATTTGGATACATCATTGGATGTTACAAGATATATTGCCCACCTACAGATAATCCATCTAATATTGGAAAAAACTCTTTACTCCTGAACCACACATTGGATTTACATACATCATATGAAAGGTTTTTATGATCTGAACACCTTCTACACAAAATGAAACCAGTTTTACATTGGCTTCTGGTTCAAACCGGCAGTTGAAATAAAACATTTCAAAAAAAATTAACTTCTGAACCACACATTTGAATTTTTCAATTTATACGCCATTTTGTCGAGGGCAACATTGAGTACGAAGTACACGATGTGTGTATGGTAAATACACGCAACGCGCGCTCGGTGTATTCATGTTGTTGTTTTGCATAGCTAGTAAAGTAGTAGTAGTACTAGTCTTGATTGGCGACGCTGTTTTTTGTTTTAGCCACCGGTAGAGGGCGCTACATTGACTGTTTGGTCGGGCTGACTCAGAAGGACTGGGCAAGTCTATAAATCTGGATCAAAACCAGATCCAGATGTTCGTGTGATACAGATATCTCTTCTCCAGTAATTCGTGTTGCGATATCGCACTACGTTAAACAAAATGAACTTCGCCAATCAAGACTATAGTAGTACGTGAAACATGGCCGCACCACCCGCGAGACGAGTCACGTAACGAGGCCAGTGCGCCCTCTAGTTCTTATATATAACTCTATGGTAACAACTTAAGAAACTATACAACAAAATTAACCCCATTTGACCTTGACTTCCGGTTCAAACAGGAAAAGATGAAATTTAATATTTGAAAAAATCATAAGTCCTGAACCAGACATTGGTTGTTTATTATCTGTACGTCGTCAGATAAGGCTTTCAAAACCTTACAAACGCTAAAATGTGTGACCTCATTTGACATTGACTTCCGGTTCAAACCGGAAGTTTAAACTTTATATTTGAAAAAATCAAAACTTCTTAACCACACATTGGATTTTTACAATCTATACAGTATCTGAAAGGTCTTAGACTTATCACATCCTACACAATATGTGACCCCGTTTAACCTTGACTTTGGTTAAAGTCGGAAGTTGATATTTAATGTTTCAAAAATAATAAATCATGAACCACATATTTGATTTTTATCATCTATTACTTCATCAGAAGTGACTCCGAAGACTTCACCAACGCTACCAAGTGTGACCTCATTTGACATTGCCTTCCGGTTCCAACCGGAAGTTGAAACTGTTTATTTTACAATCTCTATGTCATCAGAAAGGTCTTCAAAATTTCAACAAGCGCTACACAAAATGTGACCCCTATTCAACTTAACTTCTGGTTCATACCGGAAGTTGATGTTTATTGTTTGAAATACTTATAACTCCTGAGCCAGACATTTGATTGATTTCGTCACCAATTCGTTCAATCACTCACCACGAACACCTTGTTTTTGTAATTAACAAAAACTGAATGTCTAGTTTGTTATTAATATTATTGTTATGATTAGGTCTATTATTATTTTTATTATATATTTGTTATACTCTTCTAACCCCCCCCCCCCCCCCCCCCCTCTTGTGAACTCCGTTTGCCGTAGACATTTTGTTATGTTAAAACCATTATTTGTCTATTTTTAATATTGTGTTTAGGGAACCATCAATCCAATGGATCCATTCGACATGCAAGTCGATGTGTCAACACTGCAGAAAGCTTTGTGTGGTATGTTATGCTTGATAAATCTTCCAAAGCGTATACTCTAGGTGTACGAAATAGTATTTCGAATTAACAAAAATATCTTTGTTATAAGGGACAGAAATGTTTTTTCGAGTTAACAAAACTATAATACGAGAGGATAAAATAGTCTTTTAAGTTAACAAACTTATATAATGTAGGCCCTAGTACAAATACCTTTGTTCTAGTTGATGCTTGTTTGTTTTGGGGCCATTTTTAGTATTAAGAACTGGATTTGTTTAATTTACAGGTCCAGCTAATCTGGAGAAAGTGCTGATTGATATGCTACCTTGCCGTATCAACCAGCAACGCCAAGAGATCAGAGAAGGTTACAAGGCAGCTACCGGTCGAGTGAGTAAAATGTAATGTTTGTTAAGTCCTAGTGTCCAGAAAACATTGTGATAAACAGCTCTTAAGCTGTAACTGTTGTCGATGAGGGTTTATTGTTGGGTGTTGCCCCCTGATCTTAGTAAACAAATCAAGGGTTACAAGTGAACTCACAATCGATCCTAAACAATTCACGTGATAGGCCCTGACTCATTTTCCATTCATTTAACTCGGTCCGCGCATCCGTCAACATGCCTTCGGGCAGAAGTCGGATCCGGGAGGAGCAAAATGTGATACGGGAGCCAGAGCCAAAACAAGAGCTGGAGATGGGTCCACACTGATGCCAAAAACCAAACCCGGAACCTAAGCTGGATTCCGAGCCATAGCCGAATCCGTGCTGATGGCTAAAACACAACCCAAAGTGTAAGCCGGAGCCAGATTCAGAGCGGATTCGCAGCCGAATCTGGGCGAATGAAAAAATAATAATTGGAAGCAAGAGCCACACCCGGGACATGATATGCGAGTCTATTCCGGATGAGGTTTTTGCACAGTACAGTAGCCTACATAATAGATAGTTCCCACTTGACGTCGCACAGTGTAAAGCTTTGATCTAGGCCTATATTATATTTGTTATCAATATGACAGAGATCAATGGTGTAAAATCGGCAGCCTTAACGGGCAAGTGGATAATTCTTTAAACGCACAAGTATGCATTTTGCGTTAATTACCGCTAGTGGCACACGGGCGTTTTTTCAAAGTCCTTGCATGATTTGTCAGTGAACCATTTGGCTGAGTACCAAAATTCGAAAGCTTGACGCAGCTCAAAGTCAAAACCCAAGTTGCCGGTAAAGATGGCGTCTACTGGAAAGTGTTTTTACGCAGTTTGTCTCACAAAATGACGAAAAGGCACAGCAAAACAATTTAAAATTTGTAAAAAAATGATTCTTTCGTCGTGGCAACTATCTTTTAAAATCCCATAAGCCTTTTTTAAAATTAAATTGCGAACACCATTTTGAGTATACACCGTTTGGTTTGGGTGTAATGCAGACAGATTTACCCAAACCAAACAGTGCAAGACAACCATAGTTATCTCAAAACCTTTAGCGTAACATCTATAAGCACGGAATCGCCCTATTGTTTTGTCATAATAACACCCTGTTTGTGTGTGTTTGTCTTTGTTGTCGTTGTTATTGTTGTTGTTTTGTGTCGTATTTTTAAAAACTTTTCACAGGAACTGATGGATGACGTCAAAGCCAAACTATCTGCTGGAAAGTTTAAAGACGTAGTGATTGCTTTGCTGTACAGCAATATTGAGTACCAAGCTGTCATCATGGACAAAGCTATGAGGGTAAACACTTTTTGATAGAGCTGCTTAGCTGTGAAAAATCATGCTCAGCAGAAGTGCGTTAACACAAACACACAAACACATTGACTCACAGTTCACCAAATGCAGCAAATGCGATTCACCCAGTTGTTCAAATGCGATTCACAGCTGTTCAAATGTGATTCTCTCAATTCTCCAAATGCGATTTGCAGTTGTTCAAATGCGATTCACAGTTCTCCAAATGCGATTCACAGTTGTTCAAATGCGATTCACAGCTGTTCAAATGCGATTCACAATTCTGCAAATGCGATTCACAGTAGTTCAAATGCGATTCGCAGTTGTTTAAATGCGATTAACAATTCTCCAAATGCGATTCACATTTGTCCAAACGCAATTCACAGTAGTTCAAATGCGATTCACAGTTCCCCAAATGTGATTCACATTTTTTTAAATGAGATTCACAGTTCTCCAAATGCGATTTACAATTCTCAAAATGCTACTAACAGTTCTCCAATTGCGATTTGTACAGTTCTCCAAATGTTTCCTATTTGTAATAGTCCAAATACTTAACAATTTCTGGTTAACAATTCATGGACATTGTTCCTCTAATTATTACGTGGATATATTGATACCTTTTTTATGTATAGGGCATGGGAACTGATGAAAAAGCCTTAATCGATGTGTTGTGTACCAAACATATGAACGTGGTATGTATACACCATTGGACACAGAGTGCGCCATTTTGTTTTATCGGCCAATCTTGGCATGATATTACTAATGAATTATATTTGTTGCTCGATTATACACATTTGTTGTTGTTGTTGTTGCTGATGTTGTTGTTGTTGTGCTGCTGCTGCTGCTGTTGTTGTTGTTGTTGTTGTTGTTGTTGTTGTTGTTGTTGTTGTTGATTTTTGTTTTTGTTTTGGTTTTTTTTGTTTTAGTTTTATTTACAGTGCTTGAGATTGTTATTTATGCATGTTTATTTATTGAGGGAAGCTATACAACTTAAAGTAAATTTTGAACAATTGCATTCACAGAAACTTCAAAATGTTAATACTTTTGCCGATATCAATCCTACAAAGCGCGACGACCGACAAAACCAGATTATACCCACGCTGCATGAACAATAAAACTTGACTATGTTGCATAAAACTTGCAGAGAGTTTTCGAATTTGATCAATAAATTGTTTTCACTTGGAAAACATTCGTAACAGTGTCCAGGGTAGTCTTAATGCACCTCTGTTTAAAAGTAATCTCCAATGTTTATTTTGGCTTTCTGTTTCATCAGGAAATTCAAGCTATCAGGGAAACTTACTCGGAAAGTAAGTATGAAAAGAAAATTGAAAACATAAAGAAGAGTTTATAAATGTTAAATAAATATTAAGTAATAATTATAAATAATTTGTAAATACAAAGAAGCATCTCTACCCTAGTGATTCCCCATTCCCGACCTAAAAGGGGTCAACGCTTTATCGACAGTTGCATTTACTATTTTGTTTTATTTGATGTTCTTTATCAGTGTTCAATCGTGATCTGGAAGCTGATATTAAGTCAGAAATTGGAGAGCCCCTCAGGACACTTCTGTGCACTATGGCTAAGGTTAGTAGTGTGGTAAAACTTGTTGGCGTTGAGACGTAGGTGGTGCAGCCAGCCTCTAATTCAGAAACAGCCTAAAAGGGATGACTAACCACATGTCAGTTTGCTCTCACATAACAACTGCTTTCTTCCTTGAATTGGATAGTTTAGAAGATGTGATGTAGGCCCTACGCTCAAAACATTAGTAATAAGACAACAGTATATCAGTACATGTACCCGTAAATGTAACGTCATTGGCAACATGGCTGCCAGGTAAATCCCCAAATTGCTGTATCTTTTACAGTGATTTATTCAAGTATATTTCTGAGGTGTGGCGTTGTTACCTATTTGATTTTCTTTATTATGTACAGGCACAACGTAATGAGGCACCAACATGTGATATGGAAGCACAGGGCACGCAAGATGCCCAAGCACTATTCGCTGTAAGTTTCTTAATATTTGCCAGATTCTATTTAAAAAGTACTTTTTCCGGGCATTATCAGACTAATTAATATCTTGTGTATGACATGTTTTTCGTTTCCCATTTATGTTCGCTTTTAATGGAAACATTGTTAAACTTAAAAGGGCATTAGGGATTTGTTTTCCACAAAATGCGTAACTATATAAAGTTGGACCATCAGTTGGAATCTATTTAAATTGACATCATACCTTATGTTTGTCTATAAACAATTATCTATTGGCCCCACTGATTAAATTAACATTAGAATAATCGATCATGGTTCCTCACAATTTTAACACAATTTTGTCTAAAATAGCTGAGTTGTAGATACTTGTATAATTAAAGCAATAATTCCATTCTGTCTGTCGCATTTTGAGAGCCGGTCTTTTGCGACAGAACATCTAAACTTATATTTCCAAATGACAAGAATGTTGTTGTAATCATTATAATTGATGGCAAATGCTTATTTATGTCATGGGATGCAAGATGTTTCCTTTTTCTGCATGTTGTTTTCCTTTTAATGTTGTTCAGGCCGGCGAAGGTCGTAAAGGTGGACCCCGAAATGACAAAACGTTTATTGAAGTTCTTGGCACTCGTTCACTTCATCAACTGAGCCTCGTTACTTTCAAGAAGTACAATCAGGTAACAAATAATTCCCTAACATTCTCTTTCTCATACCGTTGTAAAATGAATGTTAAACAATGTTTTGTAAGGACATGGTACCAAAAATATTATTTTCTTATTCGGTAGATTAGTTTACTAATCAACTATATTACGTTCCAGACTAATAAGGTATTTTTGGACATTAACAATAGTGAACTTATTTTAAAAATTAATCATGAAAATCCACACAGTGTTCATCATTTGGTTTTACTTCAACAGTTGACAAAGAAAACTAACCTTGAAGGGGCTATCATCGCCGAAGGAAGCGGGGATCTTGAGCATGCCTACATTGCTTTGAGTACGTATGAAAATATTATCAACTAATCACCTCCATGTTATAATTCTTATTAATCCTCAATTTTTCAATACAATTTCGTTAAAGTGACTGCTAATTGTTATGTGACAATTGATATATTGATGAATCATATTGTTCCAAGTTGATTAAGCCTATATGGCTGTATTTCTAGCGAGTAACATTTTTGTTGTAAATTTTCGCTTAAACAATCTGTTTTTTCTCCGTTTTGTTTGTTGGACATGTGTGTAAGGGGAAGAGTGAAATCATACATGTAGCCGTGTGCAAGCAAACCATTGGAAAAAACTAGGTGTGACCACACACAAAACATTTTGATGGTATTCGATAGCAAATTTTATGAGAAGGACTCGCAAAGAAAATAGTAAAACCGGAACGCACTCAAAGTGTTCAAAAAGCTTTAGGTTTTGTCATTTATGAAAACTCTCCCCCTGTTAATGGAGAATCATGTATGGAAAGTGGAAACTAAAGCTTTAGAAAACGTATGAGGCGTCATGGTTCTTTAAAGGGATGGGGGAGGGTGGAAATGGTTATAGGGCAAAGCCACTAGGGGAACAGGTGTTGGTGGAGGACGGATAGGATGGAGGGTGTGAGTAAGAAGGAGGCTGCCCAATTAGTGCGGGAAATTTGAAGCTAATTCCGGTGGTAGCCAGCAAAAGATAAATGGGCAGAGAGAGGTTGTGAAAAAGAAACACATGGTTTTGGTGTGGTTTCTGGTAATAAACCATCCCATGACTGTTTGGATGTTGTTTTTGGGGGGAGAAAAAAGTCTCAGTTTTTCAAAAAGTCAGGGCGATGGTTAAAACAGAGCTTATCTTAGATTTTTTTAATGAAATGTACTTTAAAATGAGGTAGATAACACAAAATGTATTGTAATTTATTTTGCAATATATTTCTTTAATAATACAAATTGGCAATGACTAATTTCTGGTTGATAACTGTGCATGATTTTATCTTAAAAAATTAATTAATTTAAGATTTCTTCAATTTTGCTGTTTCCACAGAGCTATACTTTTTTTTGTAGGAAGATCATTTGTACGAACACAACTCTGTACTTATTTAACACATATCAAAGAATTTGGTTCCGTCAACATTTCAAATAAAAAATGAAATAAATATTTTGCATAAAACATATCCTCACTGACTCCACAACATGATTCATGTTTGCAGTTGAGGCAGCTAAAGGAAATCTGATGCATGTATTTGTTGATCGTCTGCATTCCTCTATGAAGGGACTCGGTACAGATGACTCTATGCTGGTTCGTACACTCATCACACGATCGGAGGTAAGTCCTATGTTTGGGCAAAGGGAGGAACAACACAAACTAGACATTAGGTGTTTGTGAACAAAAACAAGGCTGTTCCGTGATGTTTTGCTTTTATTAAGCGCTATGGACCATTAAATTGGGTCTGACTTCGAGATAGAAGATCATTCACCTTTGAAATGCACTTATTTTGACTACCCCTTTTAGGAAAGGGTCAAGCGAACTAACCCCTATAGGGGAACAAGGAACAGGTCTCACAAGTTAGTGCATTAGCGTACTACACATCATATCAAGGAACAGCGGTCACAAAAGTTAGTTCGTAAGGGAACTGACCCTCAAATCAAGACAGGTCGCACAAGTTAGTACGTTAGGCGAACTAGCTCTCATATCAAGGAACGGGTCTCACAAGTCAGTTTGTTAAGTGAACTATACCCCATATCAAGGAACCGGTCTCACAAGTCAGTTTGTTAAGTGAACTAACCCCCATATCAAGGAACCGGTCTCACAAGTTATTTCATAAAGCGAACTAGCCCTCATATCAAGGAACAGGTCTGACAAGGTACGTAAGGCGAACTAACCCCTATATCAAGGAACGGGCCTCACAAGCTAGTACGTTAAGCGAACTACCCCCTTGTATTAAGAAACTGATCGCACAAGTTAGTACGTAAGGCGAACTAACCCCTATATCAAGGAACAGGTCTGACTATTATTAAGTACGTAGAGCAAACTAAATTAAATTTTTGGTCTATACTATTGTAATAAAATCTTAATTGTAACATTTTTGTGTGTGTC